>CM052318.1:26420062-26862364 GCA_028455605.1 Lasioglossum malachurum | reverse complement strand
CTAATCACACAGCACAACTCAAGATTCCGCCCTATGGAATTATCAAGTAGAAGGGGTTAATGCCCTTTCACTTTTAAATTGTTCTCACACATATCCACAAATCCTTATCCTACACTATAATTGTTCATAACACCGTACATAATACACTGGTACAAACCACTATAAAATGGTATCCATTAGGTTCATAAATATTGAATAAAATCGTCACAAATGCAAAGTATACAAAAAATGCACGTGTGTACCGGAATCGTTCATAGCTATTTAAATATGTAATTCACGTTTGATGCACGTCAATGTGACTTTCGTACACAAAAAATAAAATATCGGTAAAATTAATGTGAAATAAATCCACTTAATTAACATCCTAATTGAACGTTTTAAGAAAATATGTTTGTGCAAGAAGAATCGTCCGTAAATCAACTTTTCATAATAATCTTCCACAATACACAATCACCTATAAAACTAACACCACTGACAAATTCTAATACTATAATAGACTGATAATACACCAATCGTTGTATGGGTTGCTCTTGTCAGAAATTCTATTCCATGGCTTGGATTTCATATGCAGTCCTTCCCGATGTTATTGAGGTCTGTCCCGCCAACAAATGTGACTAATAATATTTATTGATTGTTAGGTATTGCATGAGTAGGAATAGGAGGAGGGTTCTATTAGAAATTTATGTTTTGCCCTTCGGGTAGGTGCCATCAAGTGTAACAAGGAAACGATCGAATACCAATAACATAGTGGTATCGTACTCTTGCGTTTAGATTTTATTATATAATATTATGCCATATTTTCAGTTACATTATTTTTAAGTGTTTAATAACCTAAACGAATTCGTACAAGCGTACACATGCCTAAGAACTTGCTCGGTCTCGGTCCTCGGTCCACATGTGCACTTATACTGGTATGTATGCGGTCACAACCGCATGCGTATACGCAATTACGCATACGCGCATTCGCGTCCGCGTCTACGCATACTGGTGCGCGTTTTACCATTACAATAGACTTTATTATCAATATACAAATATTGGAAGACATGGCAGCACCTAGAGGTGCTCTTCTTCAAAGACATTCTCTTACCTAAAACATTCGTAAATCTTATTTTTCGTCGAGTTGATATTTTGCTTCGATAACTTCGACGCGTAATTTGCACCGATATCCTCGGCGAACGAAGCGTTTCATCTCTCATCGTAAATTGATAAACGATATGCTAATTATTGTATTAGGTAAACAAACGACGAGACGCATAGTGATAGAATATTATAGCCTCCGGTTCAATTTGATTCGATCTGAATGTTTCGCATTAGCATCTGTGCTTAGGCTACACGGCGTTTGAAATTGATCCGACACTTTGTCGCAATGTTTTGCGATTCATGCGCATACGATAAAGATAACGCGCAACCTGTAACGACGATCTTCAAACTTCAAATTCCAAAAACTCCAATTGTGCTCGCTACGTTCTCCTCTTTCGTACAATTCTACCGTCTATTGTTCGCGTCACACACGTGTCCACCGCATAATCTCTTTGTCAACAATAAATTCATATTTCGCTACACTTCGCTTCATTTTATTCGATTTCATTTCATTAGTGATAGGTGGTATTACGCTAGAAGTACTCGTCTTCTTTAAAATTTGTTGTTACATTTTCATCTGTCATACATTTTCTTCTGTGTTTAAGTGTTTATGCAACATTGTCGGCAATCAATTCGAATTGTACTCGAATCATAGAACACGATAACCGATAAAAATGACCAATCTGTAAATTGTGCGTAAGATGAAGATAAGATCTACGTTTGTTGCGTAGATGAATCTGAAGCGAAATGAAGCTGAAACTTTTGTAATCGACTCGAAATATTCGAGAAATATTGCCAGAACAATGGATCTTGGTTCTCCACGACCCCAATTCGAGAAGCGAATTCGACGGTTCTCTATTTTCTGGAAACGAAACCTAGGCCATAGGCTATGGCTCCGCGATAGAAGAGTAGAAATTTCGAACAACGAAGGCGAAAAATATTCATTTTATCCTTTCCACGAGTTGAAAAAAGTGAAATTGTCGTGAACTTGTTACGCTGCTTTGCAAGCTTTATCGTGATCCGTGAAATCGGAACATCCGAATGTCGCATTTATTTTATAACGGGAAACGTTGTTATGCACCTTCCAATGGTCGTCTTTGACGAACAGTGTGTGTGCGCATTCATCAAGATAAATTGTTTCGGACGTGGACGATCAAGTCTCGCGTAACAAACCACGTTTTCACCTTCCAAAGTATTGCAATCTCATCGGTTGATGCATCTTTACTATATGTTAATAATTAGGAATCGGATTCGACTCTGTGTGTGTTTGTGTTTAATGAATGTTTGTCCACGTGTATGTATTGTATACACGGGAGCATATGCGTGTTCATGTTCGTGTGTATAGTTGTGTAATACGATTAAGAAATATTCACAACTTTCTCGCAACAAAATGTATCAATACGTAACTATAGATCAACATTAATATTATGCATTTTTATATGTACACGTCTGTGTACAATCGTTCGCGTGCTCGACGTTTCAATGACTGTATGGTTCTATCGAAATCTGTGTGTAATCTTGTACACGAATGATTGCACACGCGCGCGCACATACATGTACATATATATTATGCCGCAAATATTTCTCTCTTTCTCTTTCTCTCTCTCTCTCTCCCTCTCCCCCCCCCCTCTCTCTCTCTCTCTCTCTCTCTCTCTCTCTCTCTCTCTCTCCTCTCTCTCTCTCTCTCTCTCTCTCTCTCTCTCTCTCTCATATACAAGCACGCACGCACGCTCGCGTCCATTCGTACTCACGTACCGCTCAAACACTCGCTCACTCACTCTCGTTCGCTTACCCTCGCACTATCACCCTTTCTCTTTCTCCGTCGTCGTTGTCTCTCTCTCTCTCTCTCTCTCTCTCTCTCTCTCTCTCTCTCTCTCTGCGTGTTTTACGCGGTGACACAATCAGAAATCACACAGTCATGCACGCAGTTTCAGCTACGCGAGAGCGAGAGCGAGCTTTCCTCGTGCGCACATCGACGAGATAGAGATAAATATTGTTTCCAGACCGCGTTAGTTGAGACATCTGTATTCGGTAGGTAGCTAGCAGCTAGCTCTCTCTCGTAATCTCGTACAAGTTCGCACGCGAATGCACGCACTCGTCGAATCACATGCGATCAATCGTAGGCTCGTATTTGTCAATTACAGGTATTAAACGAATCAACTAGTATACCATTTTTATAACTGTTTCATAGAAACGACAACGCTAAATTCATTTCAAAAAGATAATTTGCGAATGTGTGTACAATTTGAATCCGAATAAAGTCACGCCAACCTGGACGCGAAAACGACAGACGCGATCGCGAGAAATATCACGAAGGGGGAATTCCAAAGACGACCCGCGCCACCGCAAACTTTGATCTCCATTTCTTCCGGATGATAGTTTATGCACTTTGGTGGCCTTCGGCGGTACAAGCGTTCCCTTCTCGCGCTACAAGCTCCGGACTCTGTGATCGCCTCTATAGGTTCGATGCTGAGTTGTTTGCTGCCGCATGGGCACAAAGTGTCCACCACCAGTAAGATCAGATTGGTATGTCGAATTTTTTGCACGCTGAATGGCCTGAAATCACACGCGGACGTTTATTAATATTAATGATACATACCATTTCGACTCGGACGGTTGAATTTTCTTCATTTTCCCCGTCTCCTTCTCCCTCTCCCTCTCCCGCACGGTTCGTACCGACTACCGACCCGAGTCGAGTCGCGCATGTACATAACGTAGATACCTTTCGCAGCCGGACTCGTGACAGTTTGTCAATTTTCCTTTCAAAGGATCGCTCTGTCCGCTGGTGTTGAGTCTTTCGGGCTGCAAAATGTAGAGATCGGTCTTTTTCTCACAAGTTCTCAGCTTTCTTTGCGGATAGTAAGCAGACGTAGCTCTCGTCGTGCTCGGGGAAGCAGGAGAGGCGGCAGCGACCGAAGGAAACCTGGGAAACGGTTGGTTCTCGTCGCCGAACGGTTCGCCAGTCGAATCCGCGTCCTCGTCAGTGTCGGCGTCGCCGTCGCCGTCTCCATCGGCGTCCGCCAGCGAAGCGAGTTCTTGCGCCTTCTCGGCCGTGTCCGTGAATATCACGTCATCTAGGGAAAACGAGCAACGGTTCGTCGAACCATGGTTAGGTCTGGATTAGCGAACGACGATACTTTACGCGAGTAGATATTGTGGTAGAGTAGAGTAAAGCTCACCGTCAAAGTGTCGCACCGATTCACCGGCAAGCGCGAAAGCGATCTGCCACAAGTTTTGTGCGTTAAAACCGAATGCCAAATTCCAGAGCAAGTGACCGAATACAGCGACCGTTGTTGCGACGGATTCGGGAAAAGTTTTTGCTGCTGCCGATTGGTGTGACTCTTGCGGACTGCATTTTCCCTGATAGTCGGTCACAGTTACTTTCCTGAAATACGACCGCCCCGTTACGATCTCCGCATCTCCCTTTCTCGCGCTCGAGACTATGCCAAATACTTCTATGTATACTGCTTTCCTAATTTACCTGTAAATTCTGTCTTGAACCAAAGAATCCATTATAGTGCCATCGATTTCACCAAAAAATTTCCCGGTGTGTTCGTGTCGTTCGCTGATGATGATGAATCCATTATTGTCTAAGATGTAACAGTCTAGTTTTTCAGAAGCGCAAGTTTTTTTACAATTCGGACCGCTACACTGAAAAACAAAAGAAACCCAACAAGGTAATTCTAATTGCACACTTTTCTCTCTCCCTCTCCCCCCTCCCTCTCTGGGACGTCTGTCGGTCTCTAAATATATACTATTTTCCGAAGAGAACTCATTGTCAGCTATTGTATAAAAATTTATACGATACCGAAGAGGTGATGTTGACGAAATGAGATGCCAACGAGGAATGCTGAAATTGGAGACCAACGACGGCGGCAGGTGCTTTGTGTCCTTTTCCCATAAATATCGCGTGCGTAGCAGTGACCAAAGGATTGGGGCTGTCAGCTGAGAACAGTGCAAAGATCGTTGCGTCAATTGTTGGCAGCTCGGTCTCTGTACTTTGTCCTCGATATGAAATCGAAATCGGAATCGGAATCGGAATCGGAATCGGAATCGGAATCGGAATCGGAATCGAAATCGAAATCGATCGTCGTACTTACCGGCATCAAACGGCACGCTGAAGACAAAACTTTCCGGTTCTATCGAATGCTGATCGACGGCGCGTTTGTACCAAGAGGAATCCATAGCTCTCGCATATTTCTCGGCGAACGGTCTAAACAAATGAAACGATCGAACGTGAAAATGAACGTGTCCCGTAGTCCCGTGTGCTTTTATTCTATCGAACCGAAATTCTTTCCGAACAAAAGTGAGAAGATGAGGAAAACAAAGATGAACAGAGTATCGATTGTGCTCGAGAAAAATTTGATAATTACGGTTCTTCGGTAGATTGCTTGCTTTGTTGATGCTCGTGCCAACGAAATAGGCCGCTTCTGGTTGCAATGAAACTCCGCGTCACACCGAATCTGCCTTTTCCTTGACTGTAAATTATCGAATCAATTAGAAATCACCATGTGACACACCTTTCAAACGTTAACCGAACAAAAATCATCAAGGATGAAAGGACGCGAAATTTGTCCAGTTGATTCACGATTAATTAGTACATATACATATATTGGAACATTCTTACATATCGTATAGAGAGGACTATCTATATATAGAGTATAGAGAACACAGAGAACATCGATCTCGCATCGTTATCAAAAAATATGTACATATTTACGTCGATGCTGCCGTCGCTGCCACGAATACATACAAATAGATATGTATATCTATGGAAATACTAGTAAATACACGCGCTTGGATTGCGTGTAAAATCGAATAAGTCTGATGCACGGTTCGGAGAAACTATGCGCTATGCGGAGTTATTGCGCCTTGGTTTTTTCTTGATGACACGCAACCATCCTGTATAAAATATATGTATAGTTGACGAAACTCTACAATTTCGCGAGTCTGTTTTAGTTTCAATACTTTTCGTTTGTCTGTTTAACGACGTTGAATACGTTTCGTGCGTACTTGTGGTATAGATCGTGAAACGTCGTTCGACAGCGAACAGGGAACAGAGATCGGAGAACATGTTATGTAGTTCGGGTAAACGTAAAGGTACAGGTACAGGTACAGGTACAGGTACAGGTAATGATAAGGATAAAGGTGAGGATACAGAGACAATAGAGTTGTCAAAAGGGTTAGGGAATGGGAAAAGTTAAATTTCGTCAAGGAATATCTGGTGATAGGGATAGTTTTGTGATACAAAATATGTATGCATACTATGTATACATATAGTATGTACGTATATAGTATATACTGCATGTGAAAATAATCACCGTGCAAAATATCGACGAGTGCGCTTATACGAATAATTGTGCATAATGGATTACCTGTGCAGTAGAGCCATCAGTATGGCAATAGGGCTAGCGATGGAGACACACAATATAAAATGTAATAAAAATATGCAATAAAAGATAACATTGTAAATGAAAGAGATTAGCCGTTGCGCATAGTACGTGTCGCGGTTACCCAAAATATCCAAGGATGTACATGTATCTCAACATTGTTACAGTCTTTTTTATACCTGTTTTATTTATGCGACACCAATTCGTTTAGTTTTAGTTTGGTTTAGTTTAGATTAGTTTAGTTTAGTTTAGTTTAGATTAGTTTAGTTTTTAACTTACAATTAGTAGAAAAGAAAAGGACTCTCTGCAACGAAATATCGTACAGAATCCGAGACAGACATTATGTTTTCTGCATGTTTTCTGTATTTTGCATTTTATATGTTGTACTTTGTATTTTGTATTGTTAGAGGTTCATCGGTTACAAACTCCTTAGTGTTTCATTTTGTAATGGAAACTGGATTTTGTATCCTAAAAGAGATATGTATGTCAATATTCGATCCATTCGAATTGGTTATCCCGAAATTTTCTGGCTGCTTGTACTCCTTTTGCTTGAGGGCTTTCGTTGGATGCTGTCGTGTTTGGGCCGTAACCCGTAACTGTAACCCGTAACCCGTAACCCGTAACCCGTAACCCGTAACCCGTAACCCGTAACCCGTGAATCGTAATGCAATACGGATATCCAGATTCCCTCGTTCTGTGGAAATCCTTGAGATGATTTTCGACGATGGACTGCGTGTTCGCGACACGTCTATGCGAGACAACGGCGAGGGAAAAGTAGAGGCAACAACGGTTTTACGATATCCAATAGAATACGTTATTCGATATTCGGTGCGTGAGAGAACCGCGTGCTTGTGCATTGCAGTGCATTGTCCATATTTCCACTATCGGTGTCGACGGGTGACGGACATGCATCCGCGTTTCACACGCTTCGACCGACTTACCTCTGATTTTCCTCTTTATGCATCGGACCTCTTTTATCGAAGCCATCGGTAACCAACGCATCCAAAACCAGAGACTGCACTAATGTCTTATCGCCTGAACAAATAAACGCGGGATCAGCGATCGAGTTGTCTCATTGTTATATTGTTACATTGTCTTACTGTCGCTAACGACAAAAATTGGCGTTGATAAAAAGAAAAGCCGATTCTCTTTGTGATACTTACAATAATAGGAATCTTTGTCGGGCTTGCTCGCTTGCTTATGGTGCGAGCTTGGACTCCTTGGTCTCAAGGACATCCATTTCCACCCCGGATTTTGCGCTCGCGACAGAAAATACACAACGCGTTCTTCCGAGGTGGAGAACCATTTCTCAGAGGCCGAATTATATTCGCAATAGACCCAATCGGGATGAACTTTCCAGTTGGTTCCCTTAAAGTAATCAGTCACTGAAACGGGGAAAGTAATATCAGATCTTTGTTTCTCTGTAGGGATAAGGGGGACCTTGTTGCTCGCGCGTGGGCATGGACATGGGTCCATGGGTGTGGGCCGTGGGTATGGATACGGCCGTGGGAGTCCGATTCAATTCGATTCGATTCGATTCGATTCGATTCGATTCGATTCGGCCTAAAATATAAATTAGATATCCCACACACCGATCCCACACCGATCCCACTTTGATCCGCGCGTACATCCGAGAAACTCACCGTTTATTATGGCATGCTTGATTTCCTGTTCGGCCAATAGTTCAAACATGCCGTAACCGTCGGGCAATGCTAGTCCCAACGAAAACGGCGTACCTTCGATCGACTTGTAAAAGTAATTGTGACGTCTAATGGTAACCCTTCTCTGTGCGCGTGCATAGACAACAGAAAACAGAAAACCGAAAACAGAAAACAGAAAAACGGAAACGTGTTTGCGTTAAATAATCAGTGTCTACTCGAATGACCAATGTGCGATTACACAAGAAAAAAGTTTCCTCACCATATCGTCGTAATGAATTTTGATCGCGAAATCGGTCTCCCCTTCCTTTTGGTCGATCATGTCGTGCCGCAACTGAAAAACGGAACGAGCGTATTGGATACATCGTCAAAGTATTTTGTGCATGGACTATCATGCACTACCGCGTAAATACGATACAAAAAATATCTAAAGGATAGAAATTTACGTCGAGAAGAAGAGAATTATTCAACGGATGAGATGGACCGTCGTACTCGGCAAGTTCGACTTCCGACAAATCTACGCTAACGTATGTGGGTTTCAACGTATCCTCATACTGCGAACAAACAAGAAATGATCAACAACCATATAGTTGTCCTAATATTCTATTTTTTTTCTCTCTTACGATAACGTTACAATTCAATATTCCGTTATTCTACTTACGTCTACATTGGTGGGCTGCGTCGATCAGAAAACATACATAGAAAAAACCACATGTGAATGAACGTTGAAACAGCGAACTAACAGCGATCGCTTCGAAAGAGATTCTATCTTGGAAATACTCGTGTTCTCGCAACTTACTCACCAAAGGCCGCAAGTCCGGATGATATAAAACCCTACCATTATTGTCGACTATGAAAGAATATCCGTTCACGCCCAACTGTAAATCATGACAAAAATCAAATATTTTCGTTTCGTTAGTAACTATGCTAATCATAACATCGTGTCATCGTAATATCTTCGCATGATTCCGAATACCTTATAAGGAGGAACAAGCTTTTGAATCTCTTCCACGGGTACATCGGTTCCGACGATACCCAACAGATTGGCCGTCTTCACCTGCGAGAGAGATAGACAGAGCGAGAGAGAGAGAGAGAGAGAGAGAGAGAGAGAGAGAGAGAGAGAGAAAGGAAAAAAGAAGAAATTTTAGATGCATGTGTTCCTACAAAAAGTACATTTAATCGTATCGTCTCGATACTGAAAACGAAATGCGCGAAGACGTTGCCTTTCCTTCGATTTGCTTCTAATACACGAGATTACATTTCAACGCATTTGTATTCCGATAAACGAGACGAGACGAGACAAGGCTAGAACCGGAAAAGTAAACAGAGCAAAATTACCGTGTAATTTCGACGATCTAAAATCGGTGCAGTGACCGAGGTCATCAGCTGTCCGTTATCTTCTTTGCCGTACCTACCACTCTGTTAAAAAAACCGACAAAAACAAATATGAGACTCCAATAGAAAAATGTCATGCATGCGTATTCGCTATACATATACCTTTCCACCGACGTAAACCGGACTCCAATGAATAGGATGATCATGTTGGTAAAGCACCATAGGACGAGCAAGAACTTTTACGTACTCGAAAACTTTACTCTTAATCTCCTCCATTTCGGTGATTCTCGCGTAAAATCCTGTAAAACGAAATTACGATTGCGATCGTTTGCGAGAAAACCTTCTGGAAATTCCAGTGAAATGAATATGGTAATAACAGTGGTAGTATAATAGTAATAGTAGTAATGTAGTGATAATAGTAATAGTAGTAGTAGTAGTAGTAGTAGTAGTAGTAGTAGTAGTAGTAGTAGTAGCAGTAGTAGTAGCAGTAGTAGTAGTAGTAGTAGTTAGTAGTAGTAGCAGTAGTAGTAGTAGTAGTAGTAGTAGCTGTACAGAGTTACGTCATAGTTATAGAGTATAGAGCATAGAACGATGTACCTTTGTTCGCGCAAGCGGTATCGTGCAGTTCCGGACTCTTGTCACCCCCTATGAGATACGTAAAGATACGAACAGGCATGTGAGGCCAATTGTATCGTTTGATCACGTCCGTAGGTAATCCAGAGTTGTCCGCGGTAATCAACATAATGGCCTGGTTACATTGACTTCCTTGTCCCGTTCTATTGTATCTGTGAAGAATCTCGAAGACGGTTCCGAGCGCAGCTGATATGTTTGTCGGCATTTCCTCGTGTTTCAGCGTGCTCGCCGCTACTTTCAGTTCTTGCACGTTCTCCGGAGATGCTTGAACCAAACTGTCCTTGAAACACTGAACGATTTCTTCGGCGGAATCGCCGTAACGATAAACATTGGCGTAATCGTTGGGGCCCAGCGTGTCAAGGATAGTTTTCACGGTGTTTATCGTCAACCGTTTAATCCTTTCGGCCGCGTAACATTCGATGTCGACTAAAATCGCCAAATCTTTCGGACTGTTTGCAGCTCCGACGAACCAATTCGATATTCGAAAGTCGTAGACATTTCGAACGGGCCGATTCCCGTTTCTCCTCGAACCGTATGCTCGATCCACCATCGGGGGCCAAGAAATTGCTGTGCAAATGAATGATATTTTCGGAATCGATAGTCAACGGGGAAAAGAATAAGAAAAGAATATAAGAGCAGAAAAAAACGGAACGTACCTGGGAAACGTCGTAGAAATCCTGAAGTCGCGCCGTAGTATTGCCAGGAAAGCGATGGATCGCTCTCATAATTGTTGACAAACAACAAATCCAAGTATTCGCTCCATTGGATGCCAGCGGTTACTTCGCGATCTAGATGGAAAATTCAAAATATGGAGATAAAGTTGGAAATTTGCGAATATGCTACCATCGGTATTGAATTACCGTCTTGAATTCCGGCAGGCAACAAGACCGTCGAGAGCGTAACATTGACAGGCAAATGATCAAAGTGCCGACTGGAGACAAGAAAACCGTCCTGACCGGTCGTCGATGATTTTCCATCCGCCGAATACATATCGATGCGCTGCGAAGAATAATATTTCGGCGATCCGTTTCCATCCCTGGGAGCAGATACGGCAGCATGTTCGGCGCTCTCCACCAATCTCTGTAATCGGACATGGATTCTCGTGTACCTACCGGATTCGAAGGAAATCGAAAGATCGAAAACGACCTGGTCGGATTCCTGCGTTTTCTTACCATCACAGCGTTCATCTTAAAGTCCAACATATTCTTCACTTCGGCTGCCATTTCTCGCACCAGGACCACGCCATCCTTCTTCACAACCTCTGCTTCCATGTCGTGGTATTTCTAATCGAAAATGCGAAACGAACGAATAAAGAAAAGAAACGAAACGAAACGATTCGAATGTTGAATCGAGTTAGCGATCGGCGAACCGATTATCCTCTTCTTACCCTCTGTATCTCGCTCATTTTCGTCACCTGTTTGCCAAATTCCCATAAATCTACGCCAAACTTCAATGCCCAGTTTTTCACTCTGAAAATGAAAACAAACCATTTCTTGAACATTATCGAAGATAGTACATATCTTTCTTTCCACGATCAAGCTGCTCTCCCTTCTCCCAGCGTGGCTGATGGTACGAATACCCTAAGAAGGAGAGCCAACTCTTACGAAAGTGTGTAAACGTAGAATTTTCAACGACGCGTCGCTTGCGCTCCGAGACATGTATAAACGGTACGCAACTAATATGCTACCTGTACGAATGGTTCCCATATATGCAGTAACGCGCGACATTGGTCCGGTAAAGGGTTTATACCGGTCGAATCGACGTCGATGATTGCGACAAAGTCAACTGTATCGCTTCTTTATCTGTACAAATCGTGTCGCGTCGTGTCGCATTCGTGTGGCTGCAATTGTAGGTGTAAAAGAGCATCATTGATGCGTTCGCATGTACGCCGATAACTCTGATCCTTGTTAATCGACTGTATACGCGTACGCGTAACTCGTGCACGCGCCTGCGTTCTTTCCATTCTTGCGAACGTTCTCCGAATGGCCCAAGTCGAAACCGTGTTTCATTGCAGGTTCTTTCATTTCTTTCGAATGTGGTAACGATAACACACAGAGACGCAAAAAATCGCAAAGACGCGACGCGACGATCACTTTCGGATCTTTGGTGCCCCTCCCACCCGTCCACCTCTACGTATGGCTATGAAGGAAGAAAAGAACAAGATGTATTGTACGCGTATGGCGTTTGCGACTGCGATCGGTTGGCATTTCTGAAAGTGATCGTTTGTACGCACGGCGCGACAGCTACAATACCGCCGCTGTTTCTTTCGATTTTCGAAATTTCAATATCCTCGCAAGCGTTCACGGATCGTTCTCAATCGTTCATTTTCTATTTGATCGTTCGACTCGATTCGATCGCATGCTAAGTTGATGTCGAATTTATCGTACGATCCAGTCCATCCACGCCCTTTCGACGAGAAGATCGAAACCTCCTTGCATCTTTTTAGTGACACGATTCTTGCGATGAACGTATACATATACAATTATATGTATTATGTATGTACACACGTATTTACATGTATATCGCGTCGTATAGCACATCGTATAAGTATAACATAACGTTCATCGTACAGCGTACAGCGTACAGCCGTACAGCCGTACAGCCGTACAACCGTACAGCCGTACAGCCGTACACCGTACACCGTACTTATACACCTTATATGCGTGTATACATGTGCCGTATACACATGACGTATAGCGTATAGCATGCAGAGCGTAGAGCAAAGCGTATAGCGGTTAATGAACCGTGATCGAATGTAAAATAGCAATTTGTTTGTACTCACTCGATGTGGGGTATGTCTTCATCTTGTTGGTAGCTTGATCTGATCCATAACAGTAATAGCACACCGCAGCGAAAGAATTTGTCGGTGGGTAAAAACATTATTTCGACTGTATCGATCGGCAGCCAAACACGAACCAAAGACAAGGAGGAGAAAATCACGGGAGGCAATCTCTTATGAAGAAACAACGCGTTCGTTGATACGTAGCGATTTCTCGGGAAAAGAATCAGTCTTAGCGCTCCCTCGTAATACCGATCGATCGGCCGGAATACGGGAATCAACGTTACGTGCGTGAATTCGCTGTTTCGGGGGAACTTTGTTTATTCGTTAATACACGTTGATATAGGTTAATACACGCCGATACACGTATTTACGTATTATACGTACGCGTAGAAAACACAGCTACCGTTCGTTGTTCTACACTTTTACGCGTTTTCGCGTACCAAGTTTCCACGCATCGTTTCTATCGTTGTTCGTCTTTCCACTATTTCGTCTCGTTTCGACGAGGACGTCGTTATCAGCGGGACAAGTACCGTGGTAAAATAGCTTTGCTTTGCTTCGAACGTTTCCAAAGACGTATCAAGATTTTTAGAGACACCGTGTTCTGGAATTTGCGGAAACGTTGCTGAATTTCGGATATGTATGCTTACGATAAGATTGTCATTGATCGACGACGAGATAACAACGGCAACAGCAACGACGAACCCCCCGTTGTCGTACAACGAAACTCGATGAAAGGGATACGAAGCGTAGTAGGTAGGGGAGTCAACTCGGCGACACGTAATAATTCACCTCCAACGCGCGGTCTTCCTCCGTGGACGTTTCTCGGGATAAGACGGAAGCTCTTTCAACGATTCGATCATCTCAAATGCGATATTGCATGGCTGATTTGCACGCGTCTACGCGATCTGCTCGAAATGATCGTATATCGAGACGAATCCCAGAAAAGACGATGCGCTGAACCGTCCACCGATGATCAAGGGGCAAATAAAAAGATTGACCTTACGTTACACCACAACCACCACCACCACCACCCCATCGGAGAAAATGGCCCTTTACAGTTACGATTATTATTACAATTAGAATTAGAATTAGAATTAAAGTTAGAGTTAGAGTTAGAGTTTCGGATACAGTTCGAGTTCTGGTCGGAGTTACACGCCTTCTATCCGTATTATCGTATCATTTTATATTTCAAGTGTATTCTGTCCAGTCTGTCGAAGGAATCGAGCATGGTACATGGTTGGATTTCGCGATACGATTTTGCCTCTACGATTCACGATTACACCAGCGTTTACCACCTTGTCGCGCGATTTCTCAAGTATGTTCACACCGTAACGCGCAGAGAACCCGAAAGAATGAAGAACGACGAGGGTGGGATAGGAGAGAAACCGAAGAGGAAAGGAGAAAGAGCGAAGGGGGTAGTGGGAGCGAACCAAAAGAGGGGAATACGTACGGCGGTAGAGAAGGGAAAAAAGAATAAAACCGATAGAAAATTTAAATACTTCCACGTGAAACACGCGTGTCACCGCGAATGCGATATCGATTGTAATTGCGATTCAAATTTTCCCACTGTCCGCGTAGAATAATAATTCTAGTCTCGGATCCGTTTTGCTTGTACTTTCTCGTGAAAATTGTTCAAAGATGGTGTACCAGTCGCTTTACGTTCGAGCCAAGTGTGGCTCGGCTTGGCTCGGCTCGGTGGCTGGATGGCTGGCTGGCTGGCTGGCTGGCTGGCTGGCTGGCTGGCTGGCTGGCTGGTTGGTTGGTCGGTCGGTTGGTTGGTTGGTTGGTCGGTCGGTGCACGAGCGAGCGAGCGCGCGCGCAACTTTTACTCTTACTACGTCTACGTTGGTGGATTCGGCCGTTTTAGGAGTAGCGCTATTCTACGGGGGTGAGTGTGAGTGCGTACTCGCGACCACCCCTCAAAAGGACGACCGGATGGGAACGCGACGCGGCGCGGCGAGGCGAGTTGACGAATACCTACTAGTATTGGTAGTGTTGGTAGGTCCGTGACTGCGAGACGGAGGTGGCAGTGGCAGTGGCTGTCGATGGTGGTGGTGGTGGTGGTGGTGGTAATAGTGGTGGTAGTGGCGCCGGCGCCGGCGTCGCCGTCGACGATGACGATGGAAAGGGTAGAGGGTAGAGGGTTGCATAGAGGCAACGGTTATGCGATGGTAGGAGTTGCTGCAACGATGGGAACAGCGGGAACGCGCACCACAAACGACTCAACGGAAAAGTAGAAGGAGGGTGGCTTAGATCGACGACGTAAACACCAGAACCAGAGGGTAGCGGATCAACGTTTCGAGATGCGAACAACGAAAGGAAACGATAGGCAAAGAGAAAGAAGAACAGTAGCATCGAGATAAACCCTTTTTCCTACGACAGAGCAACGAACGAGGCAGGCGTAGGGAAATATTTCGACTAGCGGGAACAATATCCTCTCGACCTCGCGACATAATAGGGGTAACTGTAACGGGGCGCAAGCCCGACATCATTGATTTAACATGCATCTATAGCTTGGTGTGCATAAACTTGAATTTTCCTAGATTCCATAGAACTTGTCGGATTCTTGAAATTTTTCACCAACTTGCACGTTTGATCGAAAAGTTCTACCGATTCCTATTTCTTGTTAACCGTTACCCGTTACCACTTCCTTATTCACCGTACAATCTCTATGACTGCATACGAGTTTACAATTCTATTGCAGCTATAATTTTTTCCAAATCTCATTTATTTATTCATTTAAAAAATTCATATAGAATATTTAAAGTAACAATTTAACGCAAACGTCCTTACTTACAGAACTTACCAACTTTCGATATTTTACGTTTCATCTTGATTAATGTGTTTAATGTTACTGTCACGGTGTACTATTCTCGATCGTATCGTATGTTATTCATTCCTAATGTCGTAAATTCCACTACTAATATGCTGGTTGCAGTTGTTAACGTCACTGTCGTCATCGTCACATTGTCTCTCCTTGCATGTATAAAAAGTAAACATTCACAAAGATTTTCTTCAACGGAAAAAATGACAAAGAGAAAAGAGGAAGAAAGAAAGAGACAGAGACAGAGACAGAGACAGAGACAGAGACAGAGACAGAGACAGAGAGAGAGAGAGAGAGAGAGAGAGAGAGAGAGAGAGAGAGAGAGAGAGAGAGAAACAGAGAAAAAGAAAAATAAAGAAAGAGGAAAAGAACCCTACGTCGTGCTCCAGAAATGACTATACTGCTTGCGATATAATCTCGTTCACCCGCATATTCACGATAGGACGAAGTTCTTGTTGAGCATAGTCTTCGGGCAACGGCAACTGCGAGACCAATTGAAGTATTACGGTTGATTTGTTTTCATCAGCTTGCAACAAACCTCTAGATAGATGCAACGCTCTTTTAGCAATTTCCGCTTGACAGAGCCTAGAAGATAGAAAAATTAATGATATGTCTTCGAAATGAAAATGTCGAGGAGAGGAGAAGAAACGAAAAAACGGCAGAAGAGTGAATGAAAAGTCTACCTGTGTTTTGCGGTCGGACACGGAAACCGATGAATATTCAAATAAAGACATGTCAATCGTGGTTTCAACAGTTCTAGTTTGTAACTGATTTCACGGGGATCGGCGCCGCGCAACAACGATTCAATATCCATAGTTATCTCCATGTATTCCCAAAGTAAATCTCCTTGATAAGACCAACCGCTTATGGCACTGCTGCATTCCGGAGGAATCAATGGACTTAGCAAATCGCGTAGATACTCGTAATTTTCTGAAAATTCAAATGTCGTTGCGTACGACAGTGTGAAAGCGGAGAGGTTATAGAAACACGGTTATAGTCTCCGAAGGGTACGTACCATTTATTATAGCATCCGCGGCGAGATGTTCGATAATAATTTCGTGCGCCGTATTCCACTGTTCCGCTTCGATGAAATAAGATGCAGCTTCTCCGTATCTGAAATGAGAATATACACATACGTTTCGAATCGTACGCTGCGGGGTAATTTAGTTCGCGAGACGATACACAACACTAACCTTTTGGCCACGTAACTTTTCACAGCTTTCGCTTCGTGAATCCAACCCGACGGTATACCGAGTTCTTCGCGTAAAAATTTTTCTCGTTCGATATAATCGGGGATATTGTCTATTTCGATGTGTCGTTGTAACAAATTTTTTACCGCGGCTTTCCTTTTTCCCGCGTCCTTTAAATGTAACATCACGAATATGGCCCAATGCCATAGACCGTACGCTTCCAATTGGGTGGCGAAGTTGATGTGCGTTAACGCAGCGACGTGTTCCGACAGATGCGAGTAACCCAACGCTAACAGTACTTGCTGCATCAACCAACTGCAATCGAGAACATACTCGTCGACAAACGAACATTTCACGAAAGCTTCGTGAGATCGAAATCGAAATCGAACCGGTGAAAAGGAAAATACTGTGTGAGATGGCGAGTTGGTGAGTTACCTGAGCCTGTAATCGAGCGGATCGGCGGTATGCGTGGCGGGATTTAAAAGCTCTCCCAGCGTGTGATTGCCGATACAGAATAATTTGAGTAGGTGATAGCACAGATCGTATATAGGCTGTCCGTTGTTCACCTCGAACTCGTAATCGTCGATTTCTCTGTATTCGGGTATAGGTGCCGCGGCATATGCATACGTTGCTTTGCTCGCATCGAACGAGGATTCGTAAAGTTCTAACGTATCTCTGATGGAGGCTACCGGAGACGAGAAATACCTGTAATGTAACGAACAACGAATCAAAGAGCTTTGTCGAGAACAGCGGGTCGGACGGACGGTGTTATCTTAAGCACGCGCTTACCATACGTGAACGGCTAACGCTCTTTTCCAATCGAGATTCTCGCAAACGTTGATGAGACCGTGTTTACTGGATACCAGCGGTTCGCCCGCCACCAACGCGAACAGTTTCAACCGGTCCGTCGATATGTTCTCGTCCACGCCAGAGTCTTGCCATAACGCTATTTGCTGCTTTATCAAGGCTTTCGTGGGCATACCGCTGCGTAATTGCGCCATAAGCAGTGCCAGACAATGGTCACCCGCCTCTCGCGCGACTTCGCAAGCCCCTTGTAATTCGGAAGCTTCGAGAAGCAGATCATTGTGTTACAAGCTACATAGTACATATGTACAGAGCCATGCTTAACCCTGTACATATACCAAATATTTACATACCGGATAGCAAGTCCAGTATTTTCTTCTCGTTGCTGATCCTTGTTGAATCCCCTTCGAGCGTCTTATGCACAACGCTCTTGAACCACTCGCCTATGGCCTCCCGTCGAGCCACCACGATATTATGATCGGTTGGATTTGCTGAAACGGCAAAATAGAAGAAAACATGTAAACGCGAGATGTCTATGCGAGATAACGTTGCGTCGTACCGGTAAGAACGTTTACGTCGGGCAGAGTTCCCCATAGAGCCACGCAGAGTTGCCAAACGTTAGCGACGTAAGCGGCAGAACTGACGGCGGAAAATTCTTCGGCAAATTCTTCGGCTAAACTACAGTGTGCGTGTAAAGCCATGCTCGCTTTGTTCATGTCGGTATCCACGTCAAAGATGGGACAATCTCCCTCCTGATCCATTATACGGTGCGACAACTGAATCTTCAGATGACCCTCTATGCTTCTCTTAAATATCAAACAGCGGAAGGAATCGTCGTTCAGTCTCGGCCCTCGATCTCGATATGTATATCGTATGTTTTGTTCTCCTTACCTCGAACGCTTCGACACGATCCTCGTCGGTCCCGTTACCGCCCTTACTGCCGCTACCACCGCCACCGTCACCACCCAAAATTTGTATCCGTTGAACGATCGTGACGGATGTCGTATCTTCCGGAAGGCGACCGTTCACGTACGAGCCAATCTGTTCGAACGAACTGTGAAGCGGTACGTCATCGGCATGGCCTCGCGTGCTCAATGTAAGCAGAGTTAAACCACGTCCCCAACTCGGTCTAAACATTCTTCCCATTTGTATGCCTAATGACCCCGTATAGATGTAGAACAACATATTATGGAATGGAACACAGAAAATCCAGAAAATCCAGAAAATCGATGCGTTTACGTACCAGCGTCGGCAACAGAACGAGCCTGTAACTTGTTTATAATGGATTTCGACAGCGGTATCACTTCCGAGTGCCATTTCAGAATTGCAGTTACCGGAGTTACGATAGGATCCGGAAAATTTCTTCCATAGATCGACGACTTTGTGGCAATTACATCTATCGACGGTTTCGATTTAGTATCTAACGCAGCAGACAGATAGATTCGTTCAGAAGATAATAGTTGATAGTTGACAGTGTGGTTGCAACGTGAACAATATGAAACGAACGCGTGTACCCAGAAATCCATCGAAATGCATGATACAATTGTTCTCACACGATTTACACAATTTCCAAACATAAACAGTCACCTGCTTTCGAAAGTATCGGCTCGTCGTGGACGATAGGCGGCGTACGATGAATCATCATGTTTGATCGCAGTATCGGGCTGTAAGTCATCTTTCGCCTCTGTTCCTCATCCGCGAATTCAACAGTATTGAAATAACATCGTGCGACAGAACTTTTCTGACCAGCAAGAAGCAAGGCACGATTCGAATCTACGATATATAGTATCTCGATAGAACAAGATACAATAGGTCTAGACTAAATTAAAATAGAATAGAATAGAACAGAACAGAACAGAAACCTTGCTCGTAGGTCTCGTTCATTTCTTCGTCGCTACCATCGAAGAAACTGGCTTTCATCAGTTGCAATTTATGACTGTCCGTGCCCAAAATACGAGCATTGTCACCTGTTGGACTAACCGGTGATTGCTTCTTGCGATCGTGATCGTCTACAAAAGAAGATACCTAAATTACCATCGAATCCCAATCTATCGTGATTATACAGAAATGAAATGATTGATTCTTTGATACCGTTGCTCGAAATTCTTCCGAGAGCCCTTGAGCACGCGAAAAACTTTGGCTCGTACATATTTTCCAAATCGATGGTCACGCCATTAACACCGTTGCCGACTACTCTGTTCTCCTTTGAAATAGAAAGAAAAAATGTGTAAACACGGACAACATACCACAACACGCCAGCGATCGATAATTGGAGCGTCTCGGCTTGGATGTACGAATATCGAAAAAGCAATTCTTACGGGACGACGGTTGTTCGACTGTTCCAAATTGGTTGAAGCTTTCTGCTGAGACGTAGCGGACAATTTCAATCTCTTCGGATCGTTCACCGAAGGTACATTGTTACTATCGTCTTCGTCCGAATCGCTCAAACCGTATTTCGAAAAATGGTCGACCTACAAGGAAAGTACGCGTTAGAACAGAGATTGGCAACTGGGCAGTGTCTTTTCAGCCCAACCTCGGCTCACTACGCTTCCTTCCTTTCATCTCGCTCTCCGTGACGGAGCACCGAAGCGTAGCAGCGAGGCGAGATCGAGCTGAAACGACACTGCCGTTGCCGACCACTGCGTTAGAAGAACGAAAGTGCACAGTGAACGATTCTTCTTTTCTATTTGATCGATTACCTTGAAAACCCATGAGCCAGTTTCAGGACGATATTCGAGAAATCTGGTGTCGTGCTTTGCAGATACTCTTCGTAATTTTTCTTCGTAATCCATTGCGGCCAGTCGATGGGGATCGGTTATGGGTTTGTGCAGTGACTTATCGTGCGGCCATACCCTGTCCAAGGTCACTTGCGCTTTACGATTTAATCCATGACCGACCGGCGGTTTCTTCTCGTCGTCCGGATAAATGATAACCTCCTTGTGTCGGAAATGTACTAAAAACGCAATTCAATGATCGGTTTTCACCATTCAACGAATATCTTCCCGAGCAATAGAATGAATAGAAGACGCAGGTACACGATCAAGTTTCGTTAACGAACCGATTTCATCCAAATTCAGACCATAGATGTCGAACGAGTCAGGAAAGTATACGTTTCCGTAACCATTCCGGCCAACCATAAAGTCTGGAACGATGCAAGTTTCTCCGCGAACATAATCCTCCAATTTATCCAATGGCGGAATAGTGTAATAGCCGGCACGTTTCAATATCACTTTTGCTGCATTCATTTTCCAGTTCGGCGCTTGTAACGTCCAGAAGGAACTATCGTCTAATTCCTGACTTGAATCTAGAACAAAGAAAAACCATGCGAAAGTAAGTAAACCAAGGAGAGAGCGAGAGAGAGAGAGAGAGAGAGAGAGAGAGAGAGATCTTGCGTTGCAATTGTTTCACGCTCGTACCAGTATTATGAGCTATGCTGTCTGTACACGTTTGATCGGCCACCGAGGAATTCTTTGCCGACGTGTCCACCGCATTGCTAACCTCTGCGTGTGTTTGCTTCGGTGAATTGACCCCGGTATATGGTCGTAATTCGGTCACGGTATTATTTATTGTTTCCTCCGGAGACGCGTTCAACATCGAGTATGGCGAACGCTGTCCTTCGAACGATTCTTCTTCGGAATGTTTTGTTGTCGAGTTCCGCGGAAGGCTCGTCTTCAACCTATGGCACAGAAGAACATTGAGAATACGCGCGCCACGATACGTAGAAGATGATAATGACGATGCTCTGCTCGACATACGATGATAACATACGAGATAGCGAATAGCGAATTTACCAAGATATAGACGATCTTCGGTCGTTCGCAATTTGCCGATTATTCTCTTGACTATGGTTTTCTTTGTCTGTGTTTTCAATAGTTCGATTGTCGGCGGAAGTGTCCGTCCCATTAATTTTACCCTCTCCTTTTTCCGCGGACTGCGAATTCTTTCCTACGGCTTGCAAATGTTCAACCGGTGAAGTCACGATCGAGTTGCTCATAGATTTCGGGCGTAATACTAAACGCTTTGCGTTCGGACGGGGCTGAAATGCTTCCGAGAGCGGATCCTCCTCCTCGAGGCCCTCGAACATCGATTTCTAGGATAAACAATTCTCCATTCAATTCTCGTCCCGTACACTTGGAAATATTTCTATCGATCAGACACTCATTACATTTCGATAAGAATCACCTTTGACAATTGTGCAGGGGTAACCACTTTAGCTTTGATTTTCGGAGATTTGTTGTCCGCCGTAATCTTGTACTGTATGCCATTTGTTATTTTTGAAGGCGTATTAGCAGGCTTCAACAACTCCTCAGTTTTTCCAGAAGCCTAAAAGTACATGGCGGCGTATCGTTGGGTAACTTGGTTCATCGATAAAAACAACTCAAACAAATACCTTGTACATACTTCTATGCAAGTATGTACACATAGAAAGGTTCGAGCATGCTTACCGGCAAAAGGTTCTTTAACAACGGTGAATCCCCAAACGGTGCGGACACTAGTGCCAAAATCTGCTGATGCACTGGCACGGTCCCAGAGCTCTTCGTCTGGTTGTTCGACGTGCTACAATTCGAAAAACACCTCGGTGAGTGAGTGAGTGAGTGAGTGAGTGAGTGAGTGAGTAAGTGAGCGAGCGAGGCGAATAAGAACACGAACTAAAGAATTCGATCGTACCCAGCCCCGAGTAAACCCATTCCCATGCCTGTTCCCACGTTTGAATTGGTTCCAAAAGTTGACGATCCAAACGACGAGGAGGGATTAAATGTTGCATTGTTTCCAGTATTACCGAATAGACCGCCTGGTTTTTGCTGTCCAAATAAAGTAGAACCGCTACCCAGAGTTAAACCCGTATTCGTACCTGTCGAGTAAATTACACTCGTTGAGAAATGGTCAGAGTTGTTTTGACGGCGCAGCGTTCGAATCAAAAGCCATAATATTTTTTTGTAGCGTATCGTAGAACTCTGATCGACAAACTGTCTCAACGAACACAAACGCTTACCCAGTCCAGTCGAAGGTGTGGAAGTTGAACCAAAAGAGAATCCAGATGTCTGTCCTGCAGGTTTAAAACATGTATTAAACAATGAAGTACCAGAGTTTTGACCAGCAGTGAAACCTGTTGTAGTTCCAAAAGTCGATGCTGCAGTCGCACCGAAAGTGGGTGCTGTTCCGAAACCTGTTGTTCCAGTCGATTTAGTGCCGAATAAAGTCGAGCCTGTATTGCCAGAAGGTGTTTGACCAAAGCTGGTGAACGCGGTACTGGAAGATGTGGACGGCACATTGAAAGCCGATTTGTTTTGGTTAAATAAACCGATACTCTATAGACAAAACCAAAAACAGAATTTCTATGAAATCGTTGGTGTCTATTGTACAGGGTGTACATACGTATGTATTTGCGAATGAATCGAATCAGATTTATGTATGTATTTCTTACTATTCCATACTACGTACCTGATTTGGTTGTGTCGATCCAAACGTAGATCCGAAGCCAGTGTTCTGAGCCGTATTGATACCACCGAAAGCCGTACCAGCAGTTTGGTTAGTGTTGCTGGTTGCGAAGAGTGGCGTTGGCGCAGCTGCTGTAGATATCAAATCAGTGCTATCTATTTAAATAGTTTTTACATATTAAATTTGAAGCGTGTGCTCAGAGCTCTTACACATCGATATCGAAATTATTCGCGATCGCAATACAATCTATCGATCTATCTATTCGAGGAGAACCGAATATTAATACTCACTACCGAAAGGTTTAGCCTGATTGTTACTACCGAACAAATTTGTGCTCGGAGTAGAACTGAATGCGAAGCTGTTGGTAGTCGTGGTCGACGGTGTTCCAAAGCTTGTCATTGGTTTTCCGAAGGGACCGCTCGATCCGGATTGAGTGGTGGTTCCGAAGCCGCCGCTCATTCCACCAAAACCTAATGTAATACAATCGAAGATATCGCTGCTAGTAGCATTCGAATCAAATCTCAGAGTAGTCGAAAAAACGCACAACAATTATCAAATTATAGTGAAATATTGCTTACCCGTCGTTGCGGTACTAGTACCTGTTCCCGCATTCACAAAAGGTGAAGATTGCACAGGTGTACCAAATATTCCTGTGCTGGCTCCTGACCGTTCAAATATAACAAAAACAAACGTATAAATAACGGATATGCGATGCGATCTAGCGTAATGCGATTCGTTCGCTTGTTTGGTAGATCGCGTATCCAGTTACCTTTCCGCCCAACAGAATAGTCCTCGAAACGTAATTCCTCGTACGATTTTAATTCGTATTCCTTCATTGCCACGATGCAACAGTGCCTGGCCGATATACTTTGAGATATTCCATTTTTTGACATAGAATCAGTTGTAATGACAGGAGTAAATTTTACAACGGTGCCGATAACACCGGTATTGGTGGCGTTTGTACTGCCGAAACCTTGTTGGTAAAGACAAATAAAAAAATTAGTTCATTTTTCTGTTACATTATTATTAGAATGCAGATTTCCATGGTACGTGCGGGTATGCGAAATATATTCAATATTTACCAGGCGTTGCTCCAAACAAATTGGTATTTCCAGCATTATTAGTTTGTCCGAAAGGAGTGGTCTGTTGAGCGGTCTGTTGAGGTTGTCCAAACAAATTTGTTCCCGACGACGCGCCGAAGCTAAATCCACCTGGTTTATTGGATTGTCCGAATGCCGAAGTTGCAGTGTTTGCTCCGAATAAACTTGTACTAGCATTTTGCTGATTCCCAAATAGATTAGTGTTTGTGTTGGTCGTCCCAAAACCTATAGAATGCGCAAATGTACAAAAAAAGTGTGTCGGTGGTCTATGTTACAAATGATAGAAGCATCGATGACAAAATGGGGATTTCCAATGTGATAAACAAACGTGGTTAAGCTAATATCCGTATGTATGACCGCATTGAACGTTATTCGAGAAGAAACTCCATCAATTGCTACCTCCGAAAGATGGCTGAGTAAACGCAGGTGGTGTTGTAGTATTGCCAAACAGGCCACCCGTCGTAGAACCTGCAGGCTTCGAACTAAAGAGAGAAGTATTGCTACTACCAAAGACTGGTGTAGCCCCGCTACCAAAACTCGTCGTAGCGATCGGTTTACCAAACGCAGACTGGCCGAACGGACTCGTCTGCTGCGCCGCATTGAAACCACCTACGACAGAAAATTTTTTTCATGCAGAACTGATATACAACAAGAACAATGAAACAATTAATGGTTTCTTTTGTTTTGCTTACTGAAGGACGTATTTCCAGATTGGCCAAACATGCTTAGCCTTCAAATTATAATTCGTTTATATTCAAATTCAACACCCTCTGAAACATAACGTTCAATGTATTGTATTATGTTTCTAGAAATTGATTGTTGGTCAACCTAGTTCGAAATTAGAAAATATAATATTCGTTATGCGTCGAATAATACACAAGCCTGCTGCTTTGAATGATTTGATATTTATGAAGCATACGTTGCAATTCGCAATGTCACAATGTCGGAAAACAGGCACGATACTCGTGCTCGTCAATGCTCGTGGACGAGATTTAAATCAGCTCGTGCTCGTGCTCGTCCTCGTCTTCGTCCTTATCCTCGTCCTCGTGCCGTTACAAAAATTACGGTTAAGGCAACAGAAATGTGTGCGCGGTGACATTCACTGTAACTATAGATGACATTGTTGTCAATATTTTTATAAACATACCTTTGATCGTTCATTGCATTCCCGTGAAAGTAGCTTCTAACGAACTTTGCGGCTTGGAAAAATCACTTATCGAAGTTGCAATAAACACTTTCCAGTATGCACACCTAACAATTTCAAGTACACAACAATACGAGTCACGTCAGCTTGTTAGTCAAATAATGCAACAACTGGCTAGCGCGTAGTATGTACCTACATGCTACACAAGACAGGACATAATACGCAATAAACGATAAACGTCGTTAGATCGTAATATCGTCGTAACTCTCGAGAATCGATCGACAGCTTTGGCAGCACAGGGCACAGGCGTCAAGCACAGCTCTCCCGGGTGGGGGAGTGGGGGGTGTTTGCTTTGGTCACGGTCACGGTGTATTAAGTATAGAGGTGTTCCCTCAGAGTAGTGTGATAGCACTGATATATATATATGAACCTGAACTTTGTAGGCTTCTTCCCACTTTTTATAAAGCTCAATATCACTATGAGGATACGCTCATACCATATATTCTTATAATATTTATATAGTCCGGCCAAGTCAGGCCAAGTCCGGCTTGACTGTCAATACAGGTCAATTACAGGTCTATGCGCATATATATAAAGACTTCACACTTTTTCACGGTCTTTGCCTCAAGGAAAATTATCTATGCCGTGTCTTCGTGTCTATAGGTTTATATGGTCTAAGGGTACCGGGCACAGTAGCGCCTAGTCCAGGCGACGCATGCCGTGGCGCGCTAAAGAACTGGAACCATGTATATACATAGCAAACCTGACCAAACCTTTAGCTTGTAATTTTCGTTGTATTTAGATGTAAAAGTTGCCGGAAAGTTAGTAACTTTGATACTTTTGAAAGAAAAAGTAAACAAAGATGTTGGTGTTATTTGAAACACCAGCTGGATATGCTATTTTTAAGGTATGTATTGTTTTAGTGTATTGCGAGTGAGATATATATATATATATATATATAACCTTTATGCGACAACACGTGCTCAGATTTCAAACAATTTTTAATTTTCTTTGATAACCGTGTGTGCGATGAAAAAAATGAAAGATGTAAACATATAAAAATTAAATTACACTGTTTAACGTTACGTATAAATGTTTGTTATAGTTGCTAGATGAGAAGAAGTTAGCGGAAGTAGATAACCTATTTCAAGACTTTGAAACGCCTGAAGCTGCTAGTAAGATGTAAGTATATATTTAGTGTTTCGCTGATACATACTATGATACTAGGGATACATGAAAATTTGAAGAAGTAAAGCTGTTGTACAAAATTACATTATATTTTCATAGTAATGAATTTTTGTGTGCTCGCATACATAGACAATGATTAATGATTTAGTATTATTATTTCAGAGTAAAATTGAAACATTTTGAAAAATTTGCCGACACTACCGAAGCTTTAGCAGCTACTACAGCTGCGGTAGAAGGCAAACTTTGCAAATCATTGAAAAAGATCCTAAAGAAACATTGCTGCGAGCTTCAAGAACAATTAGCCGTCGCCGATGCTAAACTGGGAAGCGCTATAAAAGATAAATTGAGCTTATCGTGCGTTAGCAATACAGCTATACAAGAATTAATGAGATGCATTCGCAGTCAGGTAGATGGTTTATTTGCTGGTCTTCCGAAAAAAGAAATGACAGCTATGGCGTTGGGTTTGGCGCATAGCTTATCCAGATATAAGCTTAAATTTTCACCCGATAAAATTGATACTATGATAATTCAAGCTGTTTGTCTATTAGATGACTTAGACAAAGAATTAAACAATTATGTTATGCGTTGCCGTGAATGGTATGGCTGGCATTTCCCAGAACTTGGAAAAATAGTTACAGATAATATAGCGTTTGTGAAAACGGTAAAAGTTATCGGAACCAGAGAAAATACTGGTAACTCTGATTTATCCGATGTACTACCAGAAGATGTAGAGGAAAAAGTAAAAGAAGCTGCTGAAATATCTATGGGAACTGAAATCTCTGAAGATGATATTTTGAATATTCAACATTTATGCGATCAAGTTATCGAAATTTCTCAATATAGAACACAGTTATACGATTACCTTAAAGCAAGAATGATGGCGATGGCACCAAATTTAACTGTACTCGTTGGAGAATTGGTTGGGGCTCGGTTAATTTCGCATGCCGGATCATTGATCAACCTTGCCAAGCATCCAGCTTCTACGGTGCAAATACTTGGTGCAGAAAAAGCTCTGTTTCGTGCATTGAAAACTAAAAAAGATACACCAAAATATGGTTTAATTTATCATGCACAATTGGTTGGACAAACTTCAACCAAAAATAAAGGAAAAATGTCAAGAATGTTGGCAGCTAAAGCTTCGTTAGCAACCAGAGTAGACGCGTTAGGAGAAGACAGTAATTTTGATCTTGGAGCTGAACATAAAACTAAATTGGAAGCACGTATGAGAATATTAGAGGAAGGTAATCTTCGTAGAATCAGTGGAACGGGTAAAGCAAAAGCAAAATTCGAGAAATACCAGACTAAGAGCGAATATCTTCAATATCCTGCATCTGCTGACACAACTCTACCAAGTCATAAGAGACGACATTCAGAAATTGAAGATAAAAAACCGTTAATTGTTGAAGAAATCGTCGCAAAACAGGAGGACGACATTCCTAAAAAGAAAAAGAAAAAGCAGAATTCCGAAAGCGCAGAGGAATCGATAGTTAAAGACGAGTTAACCGAAGTGCAAGCGCATTCAGAAATTCAAGCTAAAAAGCCGTTAATCGAAGAAATCGTAAAGCAGGAGGACGACATTCCTAAAAAGAAAAAGAAAAAGCAGAATACCGAAAGCGTAGAGGAATCAATAGTTAAAGTCGAATTAACCGAAATGCAAACAGAAGATGAAACTACTCCCGTAACTAAGAAGAAAAAGAAGAAAAAAATTAAAGCAGAAGTAACCGAAGAAGGTGATTTGACATCTGTTGTAGAAAGTCAACAGTTAGCAGCATCTTCTCATACACTCGACGAAGCATCCGAAATAACAAAGGGTTCGTTTCATCGCTTTTACTCCGTCTTGCTATCTCTTGAAATTTTTTTAAAATAAAATTTATGTTAAAGTATGATCTATGCATTTTCTGTTACAGAACACACGAAGAAAAAGAAAAAGAAAATTAAACCGGAAATGGAAGATACAAGCGAAGTTCAAGAAAGTCAAGACGTTACGCTTCCAAGTAGCGACAAGGTTTCAAGCGAAAAGAAAAAGAAAAAAAAGAAAAAATCTCAAGATGAGTAAATAACATACTCGTAAGAAATAACATGTTATAATATAAATTGTTCATTAATTACAATTGCAACACATACTTTATTAAAATCTAAAATTGTGAGTGTATTTATATATGTAGTACATGCAATCTATGATAATTCATTTTTTTACATAAGTGATAAAATACATTATGCAATTCTATCTTGGCCGTCGAATGATGATTTGTTGCCAAGAAATTTGGAAATATTTTCATACAAAGTCATGTGTATCAACCTATGCACACTGTAAAATGCATTATTCAAATAGAAATTTTGTAAAAATCAAGGGATGGTAAGAAATAATAGATTGGAACAAATATATATGCTCTTATAGTTTGTGGATATACAATACAAAAAAGACAGTTACGTATATGTTCGTGCAAACCTTTCTAGATATACATACAGTTATGTACAGAATAAATAAGTAACCAATTCAGTTAGATATAATATACGCAACAACAAGTTATATAAAAATTAAATCCCCACAAAAAATAGTTGGATGTTCGAAAATATTCTATCGTAGAAACGTAAGATTTCAAACTAATATTATGCAATTTTACAACTTGCATATATGTATGTTGACAGCTATAGTTTACAGCAGAACTCGGAATTATTAACTTGCGACGGCCGATTTTCGAAGGCTACGCCCCCACGACCGGTCGCGCGTCTCACTTGTGGCTGCTTGTGGCGGTCCTAGATTCTCCTGGATTCTCCTAGGCGCCACGAATAGCGTCTATGCCCTATGCCTATGGTAATGGTAAATACGCCGCGCGGCCGGGTCGAGGGGGCGTGGCCTTCAAAAATCGGCCGTCGCGAGTCAATAAGACTTTACAACATGAATAGATTATGAATAGTTGTGGCTTGGTTTTATCAACGCAACAACTCGATTTTATTAACATCATGTATTTCAAATACTTAATATAAAGATTGTCTTATATATGATCTATATTATTATTATTAGAAACTAATATTATAATTTGCAATGCCTACTGTATATTGTACTTTATGAAAATTGTCAACATACATTTCGATAATTTGAGAGAATTCTAAATGTAAATAAAATACTATAAATGTTATTGGTAGAGGACACACTTAAATGTATTAAAAATACGGTACAGAAAGAAATATAATACATTCTATTGAAATGTTTTATTATTCCTTTACGGTTTAGAACTATATCGTAGCAATATTTCAAAGGAAGTATATTAATATTGAAGAATGTAGAATGGCTGATACTGTATGTATTAATGAATGTTTAAAGTATTATTCTGTAAAACAAAATACACGATTACTAATTTGTTCACAAAAAAAAATCACGTTACCTAATTTCAGAATATATTTATTTTCTATTACATATAATTTCGGCTACTTTTATTAAAGTTTTTGAAAATAGATTGTACATATAATTTCGAGAACTATACAATATAAATTTTAGACTTTAGTTTTCTAGAACTTTCACAGTGTATTTTAACTAATTATGGCTTTAATTTCATTTTAAATGTATAAGTAAAGACATCAATATATTATTATTTTTGTTTCTACATAAATAAAGGAATTTATTTTATAAGTCATATTTCAAATGATTTGTACACTTTGCTTATTGTAAAATATAGAATAATACAAATTGCTTAAGAGAGATAGGAGTACTTGAACTCTTCAGAAGCAAACTTTTTCTCATGTACCGTGTACATGTATATTTCAGTAAGTAATCAAATCCAATCCAATCCGATATGTTTAAAAGAGTTAAAGAAATAGTCTTAGAGGATTCGTGTAACCATTTTTAAATCGAATCAGCCTGTAATATACGATGACTAAATGTTTGAAAATCTTACAGAAATATAGAATAATACGCCCTTGAAAGGAATTTTGTTAGTGCTCTTCATGATTATGACTCTTTAGAGATATTGCTTCCTTTCTCATCTCTGCCGCTTACGATATTGCATTTAAGTCTGACTTACGCTTGTAGAGTAAATGGAAACAGAAGAGAGAGAAAGTACAATACACGAATAGCACTATATCAGTTATACGCGTTCCATTCAATTTACCGATAGATGCTACATGATAAATTCACAGTGGTAAAGAAAATAATCTAATTGTACAACCTGTTGGTTTTACGTAATCGATATAGGTACGATAAAAATAAAACATAAAAGAAAATATACGATTCGCAAAAAATGCGGCATACTGTGTTCGCAAGACTTTCTATAAACCTTCGATAAAGTTCTTGAAAAGATTTCGATGGGTTGTGTATAAAAATATCTGTATAAAAAATATATAAAAATAATATTGTTTCGAGACTTCCTCATAAGGGCATATTTAATTTCTACAAATAATAACTTATTGCACGTAAGGTTCTATAAATGTAAGTTGTGCATATATAAACTTAATCTACAAGTTTCATCGCGATCTGTGTTCTTATTTGTAAGTTATTATAGCTATATGTGTTGCATATATATACTTGAGATAATTTTTTAAAATACTATATTCGTGCATTTGTAATATGTATATATATATATATATATATATATACATATATATATATATATATATATGTATGCGTTTGTTGGTACATAGTACATACGTAGGTACTCGGGTACATACGTACTCACGCACATATGCACTCGTAGTTATTATAGGTATTATACATAAAACATGTATATTATACATTATACATGAAACCACCGTCCTTTTATAGAAATTTGTGAGATTTATCGAATGCTAGTAAAGAGATTCAATACAGATTTATTTTCTTTTTGACTACGTGCTTTGCTAAACACATTCCAAAAACGCAAGGTCTCGTCGCCAGCACCGGTTACGATAGCTTCGCCGTCCGGCGACATTGCTAGATATAAAACCCTGTACGAATGTCCGGTTAATTTTGCAACTTGCGTTAAACTCGGATACTTCCAAACCAAAATTTGATTTTGAGAGTAGCCATGCGTACTGACTAGTTCTGAACTATGCTTACTCCACGCTAAATTACAGACTTGAGATCCAGTGTCGACGCATTGCATCGGCTGACCGGTTAATGTGTTCCAAAATCTGATGCATCTATCGGCTGTTCCTCCTCCGGAAGCTAGTAGGCCGTGATGATGTGGAGACCACGCAATAGCTTTGACGGCTGCTACGTGTTCGGTATAAGTTTGTATCGGCGAAAGGGAATGTAAGTTCCACACGTAAAGTCGATTGTCGTTACCACCGGAAGCCAAATATTGATTATCCGGAGACCATTTAAGTCCGCAGACTTCTTGTCTGTGAGCTCCTAAACGTCTTTCGTTGACGACACAAGGAGTTCTAACATCTCTTTGTAATATTAACCTGTCTCTACTACCGGACGATAAAACTTCGCCATTCCAAGCTAGCGCTCCGACTCTTGCGCTATGTCCTTGCAACTTGCTTACTTGTTTGCTTACAGCTACGTCCCATACTTGGATATAACCCAAGTGAGTGCCAACCGCTACCAAGTTTCCTCTTTCGTTCCAAGCAACCGACGTTACGCTATTTCCGTCGCTGGATAGATCGCACAATCTAGTCACCTGACTTGTGCACGCAGACCATAAGTAGACGCAGCTACCCAAACCGACGCTGAGAACATTTTGCGACGACCAGTCCACAAGATTTAGATAAAAATCATCTTGCAATTCTGGAGCATCGAGTACTTTGAAAGGTATTCTTGAAATCTTTCTGGTCGCTTTCCTGGGTGATCTTAACAGTTTTTGACTTTTAGCGCTTAGCGGTGATAGAGAATATGGTAAACTCTGATCTAATAGCGTATGGTCTTTCGTTGGTGTCGTATATTTGAAAAGGTTTTTGGTAACTAGCGGTGAAAGTACTCTTCGCTCTTCGCACTGTCCTTTTACGTCTTCTATGCTGGCTCCGAGTAATTCGTTCTTCAAAAGACAGGAATAAGCAATACCATCGCGGCTACCCTCTCCATTTTCACGAGCTTTTTTCGTAACTATGCCGTTTCGATTGTTTTCCGATATCATTGAAAAAGTTGTCTGCCAATTATTGCCAGATCTTGTTGGTATAAATCGATCGAAACTATTATTCACCATTTTAGTCGGTGAAAAATATACCGATGAATATAGTCCGGAACCTGCCAGATTATCTATATGGCTCTCGCTGTTCGACTTCAACAGCCGTTTCTCATATTCGTGATGAAACATTTTTTTTTATATTACGATCTCTTACATTTAAGTCACATAATTATACACCTCGTAAGTATATTTTTTTGATAAATCACTCAAATAGCTCGTCTATTGTCATATTTATAGTGGAACATTGTATACGAGGAAAATCAACCAAATTAGGCTATATAGTCGCTATTCAACGTCAACTTGGAAAATTTTCAATACGGAAATAGTAAGAAAGGGGACGAATGTGATTCTCCAATCGAAACGCTCAGTTCGAGGCTAGTGCAAAGGGTTGGCATTGAAAAACAGATGGTGAAACATCTACGTAAAATAGTATACTTGAAGTAACACCCACCTAGCGACGCAATTGGAAACTTGAATAAACAAAATACATATACCATTTTTATATAAATTGATATAAATGCACTCTTGCTCTATATATATACATAATGATCCAACAATCTGACTTGTTATTATTTATTATGTTACAAATTTTCACTAAATTATTTCAAGAAAAAAAATAGAATTCCAAAATATATCAAGTATACTTATGCGCACTTATGCGTATATATACATGTAATATAAAGAAATCCAACTTTTAGGTGCAATTGTAGTGATTCTGCGTATATATATATCGTCGTAAGTCGTAAGCATACATGTATATATATACTTACATAATTACGTATTATGTACCTCTCTACTACTCTCTCTACTCTCTGCTATTATATTCACTATACCCAAATACCCACAGAGCACAGGGTCACTCAGGGTTCAACCAATATCAGTGACTGAGACCAGTGTTGCCAGATGGGGGAAAGCAACGATATATGATGTACCCCCTCTCTGATGACCAGAGCGCGACGGGGCAATACTCAACGTGTCGGTGGAATAGGGAAGGTGAATAGTGGAAGGAGAAAAGGAGGAGAGATTTCCGAGAATTTGTGTACCGTTTGGTACCCCATATGGCATCACTGACTGAGACTGACTGAGACCACTGCAGCCACTGCAGTTCACTGCACTGTCTGACAGTGATGCCAGCGTGGACACCTTTTCTCGCGCATGCGCGACGATTTCAGCCTCAGTAAAGTACGATTCTCGAGGAAATGTGGCATCTTGAGCGCCACGCAGTTGATATGATCTCCATGGAGCCTACTCCATGTTTGGTTCTTTGACTTTTGCTCTCCGAAGTCGTCCATTTGGACCACTGCCTCGGGGCTCTGCTATATAATCGCCTCATCATAGATACGTTACTGGTTTGGACGCGCATGCGCGAAAAATAGTGCCCCGAATCGAAGCACTGACTGAGTTGGAGTTGGAGTTGGAATCAGTTGGAATTGGAACTGATTGGAACTGTTGGAAGTAGGAACTAGGAAGGTTGTGGGTATTATCAAAGTAAAGAAACCTATTAGTGATTTTGTTTATATAATTAGTCAATTCCTACCGTCACACAGTAAGTAAGATATTCATTATTGTAGTATTTTATATTTAACTTTCGATAGAGATAGTTCGATGTCATAAACTAACCTCGATTGTTGGAACTTACAACTACATATATGTATACATATAAATAGTATATGATACATTCCCTTCAAACCTTTGACAACTATAAAAAGATTTTTATCATTTTCTCGTAATTAATTATTTTAAATCTGTTTATTTGTATATATATATATATATATATATTTGTATATATGTATATGTATATATATATATATATATATATATATATATATGTATATGTTGTACATATGTGTATATATGTATATATAATTATAATATAATAATATAATAAATTACGAACAAGTGATATTTTTATAAGGATAGATATTTTGTTATTTGAATGAATTGCAGAAAATGGGTCACGATCATGAAATACCAAAAGTACCAAGTCCTGACATATATAAAGTCGAAGAAATACCGAGACTTATGGAAGTTCGAAGATTACTGGCAGAAAGAGGATTGACAAATCCTTGGCTGAGAAACGAAGTTTGGCGTTACCGTGGTGTGCCCTTTACTCGTAAACAAGAAATAATCATGAACTGCAAAAGAGGTCTCGGAATAGCGATCCCATTAATCGTACTAACATTAGCCATAGAAAAATACTATGGAATTGACTATGGGCATCACCCGAATGTACATGCACGTGATTATTATTAATGTCCTTCGAACGAAAGAATTATATAAGTAGTAAAATCAAAATAGCACTACTACTGTTACTGTAAATATGATATCTTACAAAATAAATTATAACTTAAAATATAATTAGTTTTCAAATTTGATCTTTTAATACTTACTAAACTATATAGAAATGGAGACAAATATTATATTAAGTTTTAATATTACAGTAAAAATGTTTTATCTGGTAATACATTATTATATAAATTCTTTTTCCCATTATATTTTGTAATTAGAAGTAACAACGTCGATACCGCTATAGTAACGGTAATGGCCAATACACAATCTTTGAATACAGCTATTATAAAAGCAAATATTGATAGTTCAAAAGTAGCTATTAACCATTCATTCCCGTAAAGTAATACTTGATCGAACGAATGATTATTATCTGTAAAATATATTAAAATTCAATTATTTGGAAATATTTTTATACCGATGTATAAATTAAAAATTTTACCAATATAAAAAACCGATTTCTCTTCAATTTCAGAAAACATAGTATTACATAGTTTTTCAAGGAATTGTTGTTCTTTAATAATGTAATCTGTATCTTTAAAACAATGATCCACAAATTTACACAGAAACTGTTTCAATTTGATTTGTGCATTAAAAATCAATTCCCATTTTTTAGTAGACATATCATTTGTTCCTAAGAAACTGTTTAAGCTCTGAAAAAAAGATGATATATAGTATGTAGTATGTATGCAAGTATACATATACTTCCAAGTATGTGTTCAAGTTCAAATATAATGTGCATAAAAATGATACATACAAGATTTGTTTGTTTTGAAAATTCGATTAAAACAATTCTGAGTGTCTTTGTTAAAGATAGTATGAATGTTTGTTGATCCGTTCCAGGTAAAAGACCTTTGCATGCGCATAAGTTATTTTTTTCTTTCTCCAAGTTGTTTGTTAAAGTAGTCAAATCTGTATCTGCGATTCCATGTACCGACCTATTTATAAAACAGCAATATGTAGTTACTTACAGTTGCTACATTCTTATACTATATATTATACATAACTGGCATATATCATTACCTTCCATGAATATAAAAACCATAATAATTATATGGTAAAATAAGAAAGCTGATATTTACGGTAGAACATAGATTTATGAATTCTTGTATTTTATTTCTAATGCACCGTTCATAGAATCCAATATATAACAACCATTGAATGCAATATATTAAAATATACATTAAAACACATTCTGTGTAATATAAAATAAAATTGTTATCATCTTCAGAAAAGTTTGATGGTATTTCAGGTATTGCAAAGATCCATGGATATAGTTGTACTATCTGAACAGAATATTGAAATCAAACAAGTTAAATTATAAATTATTATTTAGTTTACTAATTCTACGTAGTTTTTATTCACCTGGAAGATACTTAATACAGCAAGTAATTGCACTATTATATTTATTTTTCTTATTGTTTGTAGATTTAGCCAATGATTGATAATATAATATGTTCTCCAAATACTAACAGATGAATTATGAAAATGATTTTGTTCGTTTGCTCCATGCATGGAACCTTCCGATACCGAATATACAGCTGAAAAATTAATTTCGTCTTCGTTATAGCTACCGCTACTATGTTCACCTGGTTCGTTTATTATTTCTTTTTGTTTAGTTGTTTTGATTTCTGATCGCATGGATAAAAATTTGTTCTTATGCAAATCATATTCGAATTGGTTGGATACTGCTACTGTTTTCGGTTGTTCCCAGTCGATACAAAATATGTTTAGATTCCAGCACCGACAAATGAAACCAAGCATCTCTACAAACTAAATAAAAAATTACAAATGGTTAGATGGTTAGGGTTAGATTATGGCAATTCTAGTGCTACTTTATCGAAAAATAAACTATGTAGGTCGTAGATATACTCACTTTAAAAAGAACTGTTATCGCGGTAAATATTATAATGGTCTTTTCATTAATATCGTTAGATAATAATATATATGGTGTCGTTTGTCCTTTGTAAAATATAAATAAATACATACATAAACTAATTAGACTTATAATAATGATGGTACCTATACTACCCATAGTATAAAAAAGAAAGCAAAATAATGTTCTTATGTATGAAAAAGAAGTATAGTGTTGTTTATTGTAATTCCACGTTTTTATAGCAGAATAGCAAATGGCTAACACTAAAAAAGCTGCTACGATTATCTACAAAGATATATTTTACATATTAGCTACGTATTCATAATATATACGTATACAGGGTGTTCGAAAAGTCGAAAACTCCTTCGGTTCCCCGAAATGGGCGGTTCCTGAGGTTACTTGAAGCAAAATTTTCCTTTAGAAAAATGTCCACCGCGGCTTTGTTTTCGAAACGAAAAACACGGAGTAATCAGAGCAATCAGAGAACAGGGGCAATCAGGCTTGGTTGGGGGCCCAGATCTCCCTGACCAGATTGCATCCAAACTGTACCACGATTGGTTGGGCCGTTGGGTTGGGCCCAGTGTCAGTGTCGCCAGATCGAGAAAATCGAGGGGAATACAGGTACCCTCTCTCTCATGACCCCAACGTCCCCCACGCACTGATATGCCGTACAGCCGTTGAAGCCAGTAGAAGAAGGCACTTTCTTTTGCCAGCGCCGCCAAATGTCGATGCCGGAACACTGATATTATTTTAGTGTGCGTCTCACTGATGTATATATATATATATCAGTGGTGCGTTTGCGCGTGGCGAAGTGAGGCAAAGCGTTGAGCTCCGCGGGTGATCGCGGGGTGCGGAGGGAAGCATAGTTCATAGTCTGACATTTGATGGCGCCTCTTACGAACTGGCAAAATCTTCTTCTAACGAGCGTCAGGCTCCTCGTATCCATAGTATATATATCAGTGCCCCCACTAAGACCGTAGACCACGGCGCCCGTGCCGTAGATTGGTCTGGTCATCAAAGAGGGGGTACTTGTATTCCCCTCGATTTTCTTGACCTAGCGACACTGATTGGGCCTTGGGCCTGCCAGTCTGGTAATCAGAGAGGGGATACATTATTTTCCATCTATTTTCCCGTTCTGGCTTCACTGGTTTCGGTAGCTTTCTGGCGACACTGGGCGACACTGCGCTGGGCCGACGCGTCTAGGTCACGCTCTCTGATTACTCCGCGTTTTTCGTTTCGTTAATAATTTTTGCAAAGGAAAATGTTACTTCAAATCACCTCAGCAACCTCCCATTTCCGGACACCCTCTACACCAGGGATGAGCAACCTTTTTTTTTACAACGAGCCAGCTACAAATTTAAAAATGTTGTGCGGGCCGCATGTAAGAAACTTATGATAATATACAAACACTGCGAATGATGAGATCAAATTATCTCTTTATTAACACAATAAACCTAGTATAAAAAATTACAGAAATAAGACACTGATTAATAGAAATACTATTTAAAAAACGGCGAAAGATATATATGTCTTTTGTAGAACAGCGTGACACTGTAGGAATTTTTAAAATTCAAAATGTAAAATCTTTGAAGGGCCGCACGAGAAAGTGTGGCGGGCCGCGGGCCGCGGGTTGCTCATCCCTGCTCTACACCTATGATACTATAATTGCAATTTTTACCTTGAAAACAATGTTAATATGACTGTGTTCTAGAATAAATTTAATTTTATAATCTAATACAACATGTGTAATTTTACTCATTTGTTCATATGTTAATTTAGTATATTCCACAATCAGTAATGGTGGAAGTATTTTATCTCTAGCTTCTACGCTTTGAACATTAACACTGTAAAAGTAATAATTTTGTATTTTTTTTTATATGTATCAAACTTGAAGTATATTATACACAGTAAATATTCGATGGACATATATATGTGTGTGTATAGTATTTTGTGCTTCAAAGATCGCGGTACTGCAATACGAAGCGCAGTAAAAAATAATGATGAGACCGCTTCGTGCAATAAATGAAACTTGTTTGATTTTACAATTATTTAGATTGTATTAAATGAACTAGTATTAGCGGTTCACACCGATATATATCCGATCCGGTACTCAGTACCGGGACCCGGGATCCGGAACACCGGAACACCGGAATCCGGAGTCCGGAATCAGTGAAGAGCAGTGGAGAGGATATTGTTTTGCATCCAACGTGTAACGGTAACGTGTAACCACACGTGTAACACCTTCTTGCGCGCGTCCATAGAATATTTACTCTATCGTACTTATGTAGGTATAACTTAGAATTTAGAACAACTTGAACAACTTACATAACGGTTAGAGATTTCATATAAATTAATGAAGATAATTCATTGGATTTTCTAGTTTCTGTATCTGTAATATTTTCTGTCTTATAACCGCTAATATTATCAACAAGAAAAAATTTGCGTAAGAATTGCCATTGCGATATATCGGTAGTATCCTAAAAATTTAAAAATAATATATTATCATTGTTTTATTACATCTTTCAGCTTATATTTATACTTACTTGGTTCATATTTTTAACGAGTACAGGTAATGCGTGCATTAAAACTTTTTTCTTATCTAGAAAAGTCAAATAAGGGGACATAAACTCTATTTCTGCAGATAGTAAATCTTTAATTTTGAGTGTACATTTCTTCTTATAGTTCACCCCAAATTGAACGTTTTCCAATAAATTACACGGCATGTTAGGTGTATCGAGCGATTTAAAATTACCTTGCAAAGAAAATGTTGCCATTTTAAAATTCAATGTACTATCCTAAAAGAAATATAATTGGGAATTATAGCAAATGCATAATTATAATGCGTTTCGACCGAGACATTCCTTAAAAAATGTATACGATACATACATTGTTATATCTCGATAGACTGTATCTCTGTGTGATTTTTTGACTGTTCAATGTTGCAACAGTTTCATTTTTGTTATAAAATAACCATACAGGTATCGATTGTATTTGCATAAATAATACACAAGCAATTTGATCGCTGTATAAGCTTAAGACGCATAAATTTGATAAATACTCGCAAGCTAGTTTATTTTCCTTCTGAGAAAAATTATAACTTTTTATATTATATTATATTATACTTTTTATAAAAAGTTTTTGTTATCTTATTGCTTGATTATTCTACATACCTTACATAAATATAATGCAACTTCTAGATCTTCTCTAAGGTAATAACTAATATCTGCGTTACGATTTTTAAATTTGATCAAATTTGTAATATTTGCGTATAGATCATTTGTAAAAACACTTTTATTGAAACAATGATCTCGTATCCATGTATAATATTGTGTCGAATATATTGGATTTAAGTAATAATTGTTTTCAAAGTCAGCGCAAGATAAACATTTAGATCTATCCAAAGATGGGTAAGTATCATTGGGGCAAGAAAAGCAGTACATACTATTTAATAATGTACCGTTAATGCTTGTATCCACTGTAAAATTAGAGTATTTAGTGTTAAATAAATAATAGTGATTTGTTATATCACGAATAAAATGTTTCACTTATTATATATTACATTGTATTTGATTAATGGTACATTTGCACGTTGTACTGTTACACGAAACACAATCTTTTCTGTCTGTTGTCACCGTTCTATTGTACCCGCAAAAGATACATTCAGGAGAACCATCTTTTAACGCTACCTGTTTGCTAAATTCATTACATACGCATCGCAATTCTATAAAAGAAATTATAAAAAATAATGGAAGCATAAAATTACACCAGAACTTACATAAAATAATGCTTTAAACTCACGATCGGTAGATGGTTTCAAATTTTTGTTTGTATCGCAACGAGTACAAGATAACGATGCACTATCGAAATATTCATCACTCTTACAATTCCATAATTGAGTCAGTTCAACAACTTCCTTATTTGCAGCAAGTAATTGAAAAAAGGCAAAGTGAAAAATTAGGAATAGACTTTTGCTTGGAAAAAAATACATCTTTGCCGTGTATAGTGTATATAAGTAAGTACATACTTTATGTATACATTTTATTGTCATAGCAACCGATAGCGTTTACACTTATTATACACACAATCTGCTATCATAAGTTGTAACAGGTAACAGGATATCATGTAAATACAAATGTAAGGTTATGTTACCGCGTCAGCAAGTTCAAAATATTGTCAGAAATATCTGTGTAACAGCTTATTTAGTGTAAAAGTAAAGTGTAAGGCGTAAGGAAACGTCAGGACGCCAGGGAACGCGCACAGTGGACTCGTTTTCGTCCGATGTGGCCGCTGTTCGACGCATCTGTCTCTTTTTTCAAGCGTGCGAAAAAGAGACACAACGTCGGACGTCGGCCGAAACGGGTCCACTGTGAGGTGTGAGGTGTGAGCGCGGCCTAACATTTCATGCCTTTATTCGCCTTCTTATCGACGAAAATCTCCTCGGTGTTTCTCAGTGTTTCTTACACTGATATATATACTATATATATATATATCAGTGGAATAAGTGCATACATCCTAGAGGGCGTAAGAAACCACCGAATTATTCAAGTGACACTGAGTGACTGACAGACGACAGACTGACACGATCTCCCGTCTCCCATAAGATAAGGCTGGCGCTGGTGCTGGGAGCAGCTGGGAGTCTCTCGTGGTCTCGTGGTACAGGTCACAGGTACAGGTACATTGGGTACATCGTACATCGTAATCGTACATTCGTACTGATTCGTAATTCGTACATCGTGACATCGTGATCGTGATACATATTTCGTCCAATTTCGTCGGTAGTTTGGTTTGGTATGCATGGATGGAATTCCATAAGCCATAAGACAGTGAGTGAATGCGATTTGACTAATGTTTGTGGTGTGTGGTGTGGCAGAAAATGCAATTGTCGCAATATCGCCTTGTGTAAATCGAATAAACAAAAAACAATGAACAGGGCGAACGCGTATATATAAATGGATCGCGGGTGCGGGTATATGATTCCAGTAATCGTCTATGAGGTATGATCTCATTTCCTGGCAAAATCATGCGTTCGGTTTCGGTAGTCGAATTCGAATATTGTTTCGATCGTTCACGTACCGTTGCTATCGTCATCGATATACCTCCGATAAAATGGAAAATTAAATAGAATCGTGATCATTATGTAATAAATGACATCCATTAAAATTTGTTAAACACATCTGTTAAATGTACATAATAGAAAGTACAGAATCGACACAGTCAGTCATTTGTACAATCTGACAGAAAGAAAATATTGAACCACGTCATCCAAGTATGTTTACCATATAGTTTATATTAGAAAGACAATATACGTATAATAGAATGTAATCTAATCAGGCCAGGTTTTTGTGCAAAGGAGCATTGCATAATGAGTTAATCGGTTGATAACGTAGCTGCACAATGTTTTGTTGCAGTTATACTTATGCGGATAGAATTCAGAGATGGCAACAGGAGGTAGCAGTTTTATAAGTAAACCAGCCAGGGGTTGGTTACACCCTGATCATTTAGTCAGTAAAGAAGGGATTACGTACACGGTAAAGGTAAGTTTCTCAGTTCTATCGATAAAATTGAATCTTTGAAAAAACTTGGATAAATATCGAATTATAATTTATCGCATCTTTCTAATCGATTCCAGTATATAGGATGTCTGGAAGTATACACTTCCATGAAAAGTTTAGACTTTGAAACAAGATCATGCGTTGCCAAGTAAGCTTCCTTTATTATCTTTACTTTGCTACATTTAGAAATTCATATAGAACCATAGAAACCAATTTTTTAAATAATTTCAGAGAATGTATAAATAGAGTATGCGAAGCTGCAGGATTAAAGTCAGCGGATAAGAAAAGAAGGGTATTTATGAAAAATATATAATTAGTTAATGTTTTATTGTTTTAACCCCCTCCGATATGTGGCAGAGTCTGTGGGTCTATTAGCCTACTGCTACAAGCCAGAGAATCAAAATTGTAGTTTGGTTACCGAATTGTTATACTTTATGTTTATAATTGATGTTTTCAACGATTAAACGTTAATATTTTAATTACTTAGGTCGACAAGAAAGTGCTTAAGGCAATCGCGGACAAGCCCCGCATGGAGCATACAAGTGCCACTATAAACTTGACTATTAGTAGTTGCAGTTTAGCCTTGACTAATCTAGAAACTGGACATATAATTGCCAAACATGAAATGCCACGGATATCTTTTGCTTCTGGCGGAGATACGGTAAATTCTATTCTACATTGTATTGTTTAGTTTTTCTTCCTATCTTTCATGAATGTTTTATAATTTATAAAAAAACTCGAGATATATACTACTTGTTATATTTCGATAGGAAATATTGGACTTTGTCGCGTACGTTGCAAAGAACATGCAAGAATGGCGTGCTTGTTACGTATTAGAATGCGGAGGTGGATTAGCGCAAGATGTTATATCTACTATTGGCCAAGCTTTCGAATTGCGATTTAAAGAATTCCTTACAAAACCAGCTTCGTTGCAGTAACTATACCATTCATATTAAACCCTTAGCACTTGGCAAAATAAAATTTCGAATAAATAATTCGAAATGCAAGCGAAAAGGGTTAATTAAGGGTTCAACAGCTGAACTTTATCAACGTTTTGTCCAATACTTATATTCTTCTTATTTTTTTCAGTCCCATGTTAAACGGCATGAGAGAAGCGGACAGAGATTATTACAATGATCTGCCAGGCAAAGTGCCACCAGATATCGGACCTCCACCGGTGCCACCTTTGCCGACCGCAGCATCGACATTACCCAATTTAAAACATCATCATTCCGGACAGAATCACGTAACAACACGAAGCAGTGCACAAAATTCTGCTTTACACGATTCGTTTCCCTCGAATTCCGATAGGCACCAACAATGGGCAGGTAGGATTTATTCGTAGGTTGTCTCTATTATACCGCGCTAAAGAATGCTGCGACTTGTCTCGAATCAAGTTGAAAATAATTTCTATTGGCTTTGCAGAGACTGGTAATTTAATTGACTTAAATTCTGACGGAACCATTGCAAATTTCAGTATGCCCCCTGAACATAATTATGTCAATGATAGCGTAATAGCAGCGACCAGGGAAAGTCATCGCGATCAAACATCACTTTTCGACGTGTTCGACATGCGTAAGCAGTATTTGTGATACTCTCTTTTTTATCGCGTAAACTGTAAACAGAACAAATCATCAATATACATACATATTTCTATGTATCGTTATTACGTACAACTTTCAGAGCCATTTAGTTCTGCAATCTCGGATATGAATAGATTAAGCCCACATTCTCAGAAGCAACAACTAAAGCAAGAAATATGGTTCCATGGCAGTGTTAGTCGTGCCGAAGCAGAATCTATGCTTACTAGAGTAAGAACGATAGTGTAATAATATTGGTGGTATATCGCAGTATAAAGAGACATTTACATATTTGCATTTTAATAAATGCCTGATTATTATTTTAATAGGATGGCGATTTTCTAGTTCGAGAATCTCAAGGTTCACCGGGTCAATATGTTCTTACCGGAATGAACAACGGTACACCAAAACATTTATTGTTAATTGATCCCGAAGGGGTGGTAAGTACTCGACAAAAATTCATGCAGCGTTACTAGAAAATATTTATTTTTCATCTTATTGTTAAATATAAAACTACAATGTTTTTTATTCGTTGAAATTTCCATTTTTTAGGTTCGCACAAAAGATCGTGTCTTCGATAGCGTAAGTCATTTAGTTAATCATCATTGCGACAATTTATTACCGATTATATCAGCGGACAGTGTTTTAGTACTTCGACATCCAATTTCTAGACGTACAAATAATTGATTTTTACAGAATTACATTTTAGTGCCCAAACGAATAGGTACTGTTCACATTTGATATCTCATGATTGCATTAACACTTCAAATATAAAAGAAATGTCGTTGCCTCGTATCATGCTTTCAATGATATAATTAATCCTCGTACAGCCGACCTAAAAGAGCAACGCGGTAGGCAGGCCGTAGGCCAATACCGGATCATTTTTTACCTACCTACATTCAATTTTTTCTAAATACATTTTTTAAACCTATCTTTTCCATACAATACAAAAATCTAATGACTAGACAGCAGATCTTTATGAAAAATAAAAATCCGTTGCCTACTACATAATAACACTAATTATACATATACACTATACCAGGGATGAGCAACCTTTTTTTACAACGGGCCAGCTACAAATTTAAAAATGTTGTGCGGGTCGCATGTAAGAAACTTATGATAATACAAACACTGAATGATGAAATCATATTATCTTTATTAACACAATAAACCTAGTATAAAAAATTACAGAAATAAAACACTCATTAATAGAAATAGAAATACTATTTTTAAAAAACTTTTTTAGAACAGCGGGACACTGTAGGAATTTTTCAAAGTTAAAATGTAAAATCTTTGAAGGGCCGTGGGTCACGGGTTGCTCATCCCTGTACCATACACTGTACACATATTGTCACATATAATGGAGAGGGAAAGATTTTTTCGAAAAAATCTAGAATGGACCACAAGTGACCCGGAGCCGACTGAACGAGGGTTAAATAAGATTCGTCATTCGATAGAAATAACAATTCTAATGAAAATTTTATGCTATCGATATTTTTACTTTCGAGATATATAATTATGCTAAAGTATAGGTTATCAATTTTTTTCTCTATATTCATACTACAACAAAAAGATGTTATATCTTACAAATAAAAAAAGTTAATAAATGTCACCTTACCATTAATTATAACGTTGTCAAAATGCACAAAAAGAAACTAAATATATTCGTAATTTTTTAAATTATTATCACTTGTATAAAAATTGACTGACATATGTAATGTCTGCATTCTGCATGTACCGTATACGTATATTATACATATGTATATATGTATAAGTGACAGAATTTTCATATTTTATTTATTCATTCTGATTTCTTGTATAAATTCAACTGAATTTTCTAATAAAATATATCGAATAACGATTTCGCATTATCTCCGTAATGTGTTAAATAAATTCTTGAAGTTTGGCAAAATAAATTATTCAATATAATTGAACACACCTATGCAAAATATGTATTGTCTTGTTAATTAATTCTACGTAATATTCGCGTTTGTATCATTGAATTTTATATGTATATACATATATACCTACTGCATACAAGTCGGAAGATGGGTTCTTATATTTCATATTGTAGAGTTATCGATACATCCAGTGCTGGATTAAGCTAGCGCGGGGCCCATAGCAAATATGACGAGGCCCTAGGCCTAGGCCCTAAATAGGCTTTGTAACAGGGCCGCTCGTGTGCAAATGTAGCGCACCTTTTCAACAAACACAATGAATTACCGGCATAGACAGGCGCTCGTGTGGGGCCCCTGTTTGTACGGCGCGGGGACCGTAACATTTGCTACTTCTGCTACGGGGCTTAATTCGGCCCTGGATACATCTCAAAATGTGCCACAACTATAATGTAGTATGTATAATTGTCGTATGTAGTAACAAATTTAGTACTCTTTACTGAATCAAATAGGATCTTTAAATTTCCATGTCCCATCCCATGTACATAGATCATGGCTTTTGTAACTTTATTAATTTGTGATGTTAGTATACATATAGGTTTTATTCTATGGTTAATATGAAAAAATATATATTTTTATGAATTTTGTATGATGCTTGTATGTATATTAATTTTAATTCGACATATGTAAAATATTTACGCGATTTGTAATTTCAATTTTTTGATAGGACGCGAACAAGTTTCATATTTACATTAGTTTATTTTATATTAAAAGATATAATCAATTGAAATTTTGTAGTTTATATATATATATATATATTTACAAAAACAGTCGCATTAATTTTACAATACATGGATGACAGCGGTTTTGTATTGTGTTTTACTGAAAAATGAATGTATAACAAGTGTATTTGTGTATATTTTGTAACTCGTAAGACGCGCCCTGGAGTCTTTTTGTGCGGTAAGATTGTTTCGGTACATTCTCGTCAATATAACTGCCTCAGGGCTCTGGCCGCTCTGCTACTCAATAGTAGATACGTTACCGTTTTCTCGTGCATGCGCGAGAAAAGTTGGGCTCAATTGAAGCACTGGTCGCGCGACGCGCGACGCTCTAGTTTATAGAATTGAGTGTTGAGTATGCTTGAGTACGCTGGAGTACGCGCTAGAGTAGGCTGTGGTAATAACTGTATTCAGCTGTATTCAGGCATCATATGCAGGTGTATGCAGGCTGTGGCCGGACGGGTGGTACAACCGAGCAGGGGTGATACTACATGTAAAAAATAAGTCGAAAAAAAAAGGAATAACATTTTTTCGTTTGACATTGTTTGACATGAAAGTGCTCACGCCCGGGGTTTGGCCGTGCCACTTTTGTCTCCGCATCATGTTTAGCCTGGAACTGCTTCTATATCATCTTTAAATATTTAGCATGGAACAGAACCTATTATACCATCTTTAGCAGGAAAGAGAACCCACTTTACTGTTATCAAATCTGTGGTATGGATCAGAAGAACTAAATAGCTCCAACCACCTATCAGATACTACAATTATTTAATAGTTAATATCATTTAGTAGTATCTCGTCGGTGTAATAACAGTTATAGTGAGTCAGTGTCAGGTCAGTAACAGTATTTATAACTATATAACCTATAACAGTGTTGTCGCTGTGTTCAGCGTTATGCAGCGTTATGCTAAGCTAAATATACAAGTACCTAAATACGTTTGTCATTGTTTTTGAGATAGTAGAAGTTTTTTACAAATAATCAATTATAATTCATTTGTTCTGGAAAGTATAATCGCAGTATCGGAGAGGAAATTTCCTTTCTATGTAAATATGTGTGTGTATTTAGTATCTGGTATAATATGATTTATTTATATTGTAGAATAATTTTGGGCACAGCAGAAGCCATAATACTTTTGGTGATAATAAAAAATTTTACATCAATACGAAAACGGTACGTGACAATGTCCGAATATGAGAAAGTCAGGACAGGAAAATTGGTGTTGAAAGGTGAAAAAATCAGGTATCGATTAACCTCTGAAAACTAAGCCCAATTTCTTATTATGTAAACATATGTATTTAGTACTTTCATATGGTAATCTTTCTTTCGGATTTTACAGGTCAAAAAAACGTAAATCAAAAAAGCAAGAGAGAGAACACGTTACTGTTACCGACGATAATGACACTGTAAATCATGGTATTCTGATTTGATATTTCACAATGGAATGAAGTTTGTTATAAAGTACTAGTAAATACTTGATCGTAGATTACTTTTAGGTGGTTGGTGGAAAGCCGCACAAGTATCGGAAGTGACAGGGACGGTGGCAATCGAGTTTGGAAGTAATACTTATATGAAAGCTTTGGATAATGGATTATTTACTTTAGGTGCTCCTCATAACGAGGGCGAGGGACCTTCTCCGGAAGAAATTTTGACAGCGTTTCCGATAGGAGAAACAAAAGTTGCGTTAAAGTCCGGCTATGGAAAATACTTGGGTGTTGATAAGAACGGTATTGTTGTTGGAAGAAGCGACGCAGTGGGCATGATCGAACAATGGGAACCAATCTTTCATGTACTTTATCGAATTCCTAAAAGCAAAGGATACAAGACGATACAACGTTAAATCTTATCTACTTTGTTTCTAGGATGGAAAACTTGCTATCTTAAATAGCAATAATTGCTTCATATCGCTAACGGAAGAAGATGACATTGTTTGTCAGAACAAGACTGCTGGACTCTCAGAATTTTGTACGATAAGGAGTATAATTCAGAAGACTCAAGACCCAAGCAAAGACATTCCAAAGGAAGAGCAAGGTTCTTTGTTAGATGTTGAAGTGAACTACGTGTAAGTAGTAAGAGCAAGATTAAATGTAAACTTTTTTCTAACAACTGATGAATACAATGATTTCTTTCAGGAGAAAATTCCAGAAATTTCAGGATAAAAAGTTGAAGATAAGTAAAGCAAATCATACGGAATTAGAAGAAGCAAAGCGCGAAGGAAATTTGCACGAAACTCTCCTGGATAGAAGAAGTAAAATGAAAGCGGACCGATATTGTAAATAATTTTGTAACATAAATATTGTGTATGTATTGTGTATGACGACCCACTAAGTCTGAATTTTAATTAATGTAACTGTAATGGCTATGGGTAATAAATGGCTAATTTTTTAAATGCGACTGTGAGCCCCGTTTTTCTCATTTGTCTCTCGATGCAGATTGTACATGCATACCTAAATACATATGTATTTACTTACTACAGTACTACAGTTACAGTCTATATTTTAAGGCACTGATATATATACTATGGATACGAGAAGCCTGACGCTCGTTAGAAGATTTTGCCAGTTTGCAAGAGGCGCCATCAAATGTCAGACTATGAACTATGCTTCCCTCCGCACCCCGCGATCACCCGTGGAGCTCTACGCTTTGCCTCACTTCGCCACGCGCAAACGCACCACTGATATATATATATATATATATATACATATATATAGATATATATAGATATACATCAGTGAGACGCACACTAAAATAATATCAGTGTTCCGGCATCGACATTTGGCGGCGCTGGCAAAAGAACGTGCCTTCTTCTACTGGCTTCAACGGCTGTACGGCTGGCTTATGGGAATCTCTTATCCATAGTATATATATCAGTGGCCTGAGGAGCTCCGCGGGACTATGGCCGCCACGGGGAGCGAGACGCACGGGCGGGAGAAGTAGGCGTCCACCGAGAATTCCCTAGCTCGCGTGCTATTTCTGCCCATGCCTGATATAAGTATACATATGTATATTCCTTTTTGTTTTCTGCCACAAGGCAGCGCTGCTGCATGCAACGAGTAGTCATCAGTAATCATGTAGTCACAGCCTCACAGAGGTCACAGTGATGCCAGATGCCAGCGGGTGCAACTTTTCTCGCGCATGCGCGGCGATTTTGGCCTCAGTAAAGTACGATTCTCGAGGAAATGATGTGGCACCTTGAACGCCCCGCAGAATTTTAAGAAATTAATATGATTTCATTATGAAAAATGAATATAACTGCCTCAGGGCCCAGGGCTCTGCTGCTCTGCTACCTCATCATCCTAATTGATCCTAATATAGATACGTTATTGTTTTGGCCGCGCATGCGCGAGAAAAGTTGCACCCGCGCTGGCGCTGGCATCACTGATTAGTCAACCGGTCAACCAATAATGAACCAATCAGGGTAAAGATGAACTTTCTGTTGACTTCTAGCTTCCCGCCACTGATATATATACTAATATCAGTGAATATCAGTGCTTCCCGCTGTCTCTCGACTCGAGAGTCTCGAGTAGCGCGACGTATATAGAGTTGATACTATACAAATAAGTTTGAACAAATGGCAGAACAAATAATTAACAAATTAGAAAAAGCTGCACAAGTCATTTTAGTAAGTTTATATTCTTCTCGGAGTAACATTCTTTCTCTTTATAGGTTATAATACAATTTGTTTTGTAAATACTAAGAACTATCAAATAATATATGTTTATGTATATCATTTTATACGATAGATTGTAGTCCATTCAGTTGTTACAGTACAGTTTACTTGTTTAGCATTATGAAAACAAATTTCTAGATACGTATATTTGAAATTATAAGATTGAATATGTTGGCTGAACAAGTAGATATGTATATAAATAGCATTTTAAGCGTAACTATAACTCGAGTAACTCAAGTATAGCTGTACTGTATAAGTGTTTGTTATCGTTGTAAACTTCTCAAGAAATCAGTTTCTTTGTAACACTGCTAAATAAATATGTACATAGGTATAGTTTGGAAGAAAATATATTTCCTCGTGGCATTATTATTATTAATAGCTCTGTTATTTTCTCAGGCACCGCCGAATTTATCTACGATAGAACAACGACAATCCGCGGACGAAGTTTTCTTAAATTTTCGGAAAACTAAATCTCCTTATCAGCTCTGTCGCCAAATTTTAGAAACAAATACAAACGATTATATTCTTTTCGAGGCAGCAGGTCTTTTAAAAATAGCATTGGTAGAAGAATGGTCGAATTTACCCAAGGAAGACATTTCCGCTTTAAGGCAATACCTTTTGCACTACACAATTAATAAACCACAGTTGGCCCCATATATCAAAGGGAAAATATTGCAAGTTATCGCAATTATAATCAAAAGAAACAGATCCAATGATTCCGGACAAGAACAGCAACAGTTTTTGGACCAAGTCGAAAACCTAATAATGACTGGCGACTTAGCAAGAGTAAATAGATATACATTTTTGCATATGTTTATGCTTATGTTGTTTGAATTGATTATGTACCTCTTATCGTGTGTTTTCTAATGTTTATAGAAAGTTTTAGGCTGTAATCTTATATCGGCTGTATTGCAAGAATACAAGTTCGATGCTAAAACTTCGAATATTGGTTATTCGATGGAGATCCATTACGCCGAAAAGGTAGCCTTCGAAAGAGAAAATGTAAAAAGAATTTTCAAGTTCTGCCTTGGAATACTCGACGAGTTGATTAAGAAGGATGCGCAAGACGATACGCTGGCGCTTCTCAAACATTTACTTCCAATTCTAGAAACCATATTTACTTGGCCGATAATATGTAGAATGTTACGACATAATATGTACGACCTTTGTCCTTCTCATAATTAAGTATTTCCAGCAGTATTTAATATTTCAATATTTTTCAATTCCATTCGATTCTTTAACACTGTTGTACAATCTATCGTTAGATTCAACAATATGCTCGACGACGAGCACGTGGACTTACGGCTGGATGATAGCTGGCAGGATGTAATATTGCCTCCGCGTGTACAGGATTTATTTTTTACATTGTACTGGAAAATCCGAGGTAATCCACAATTAGCTCATTTAGCGAGGATCTGTCTAGTACAGTTAGGGACTCTGGATGGTCCAATATTTTCATCTAAAGAAATGAAAATACAATACTTTTCTAATTACACTCGGAGATTTATGGAGTTTATAACAAATATTGAAATCATCGACCAAGAAGCGCCTGGAATTGCTCGGATTGTCGAAAATTTGACTAAATTTGTTAGTAAAAATTTTACAACTTTACCCGAAGACATGGTAAAAGCGTTTATGGAACAGTTGTGTAGATTAACGTGTCTATATGTGGAAAATTCGGCGCAAGAGGAATTTGTAAGTTGCATAGAATAATAATAATAATAATAATAATATAATCACATAATAATAATAGTAAAATGTTTGTAATAAGACTGTTTGTTTTATCGATTACAGTTGTATGCAAGCGAGTGTTTATACTCGGAGGGTTTAGACATTTTATTTGGAGTATGGATAGGTATTTCGTCGAAAGATGTGAATTTTTTACCAAACGAAAAAGAGATTTTTGACGAATTTTGCAAACAAAGTTTTACGCGAATATTTACCACGTACGTTCAATGTCATTTGTGTCCACCGGAAGGTGTGAGAAATCTAGACGAGAAAGACCTTAACAAGAAAGAAGATGAAAACGAGGAAGACGATAAAGATAGATTTAAGGAAAAATTGCAAGCGATCGGTAGGTTTTCTATTAAAAAATCTTGTTGCAAAGCTATGATCGCGCTTATAAATATAATCGCATGATAGGATATTTCTTTCCTTGTTACAGGTTGTTTCGGAAGAGAGATATTAAATCATTCTCTTTCGCTGTTGTCGCATTTAATAAAAGACCGTACCTCGAAACTACGTGAAATTCTAAACAAATTAGTGGGACAAGTTGACTCGTTAAGTACACTAAACGATACTTATGCATGTAAATTGTACGAAGATATACACTGGCTATTGCTTATATCGGGTCACGTACTTTGCATGGAATCTATCGGCGAGATTGCTTTAATACCTTCGGAAATAAACGATTACAGTAAGGAACAGGTTCGTACGAACGAAAACTATGGCTATTGGAAGTTAACTAGACTTTGACAAAGATATCGTTAAACGACTACATATAGTGTGCGTGTCGATAGAAAAGGATCGATTCGTCGTCACACTTTATGTTTTTTCCATTATACGTACAAAGATGTCTCCTGTTCATTTCGTTCGGTAGACATTAAGAGAGCAAAGGATGACAATGTAAAATTATTACCGATAATGTAGCTTTCTAAGGCAAAAAGTTTAACCAAAATATGTACAGCGTGCTATAAATTCGTATATGTTTTAGGCAAACCAAGGAAAAGTCGATATAAATGTTACGTCGCAACTGTTAGTAGCTTCGGAGAATGTTTCTTCGGATCTAAACGTTGCCATAGAATCGGTGGATCATGTTATTCATTTTGTCACAGATATATTCCGTCTGTGTGCTATAGAAAAAACTGCAATATCTGTTCGCTTAGACAGCATTTTAAGTCCTGTATTAAGCTGTACTATAATATGGTTTTTGAACAGATGGGCAAACAGTTATCTTTTACCTAGAGAAAGTTACGAAGTACCGAGCACCACATTCTTAGAAGTATTCGGAGAAGGTAGTTCTGGCGCAACATGGGCTATAAATTTTCTTTTAGACAAAATCGAATATAGTATCAATGCTTTCAGAAGCGAGCCTACGATAATGCACGAAACTATTAAATTATTAAAGAGTCTTGTTGTCTCGCAGAAGAAGTAAGTATGAAACAATGATACTAAAGAACAGTTGGTGATACATATGGTATATATGGGGTGTACAAATCGAACATTGCTACTTTTTAGAGCACCAGAAATATTGAAATCCGAACGGTTTAGGCCTATTTGGAATATGGCAGTGAGAGGTCAATACGATTTTCCATCGGAAGTGAAAAGAGGTTTAATACAAGTCGTGATCGCGTGTATATTTGCGGATCCAGATTCAAAGAACGAAGGGGGTTACTGGCCGCAGGCCTTGCTACAACCGCTCCGCGATAGGTGTATACAAATTACCTCGGACGAAAAGTTCTTAAAGTCCTATCAGCAAGAAGAAATTAAATTTCAAATTATAGATATTTTAGAACGTTTTATCGGTACGTTTTATATATACTCTTTTATTCGAAAAGATTCAGTCTGTATTCTCTCTAATTCTAATTACATATATCTAATGTCATCGTGTGTCGCTGCGTACAAATCTATCCTACTAAAAATGTTTCGATATATTATATGTATAATAGGAGTTGCGCAGGGCTGTCAACACGTACTCTCATCGTCGAAAATATTAATTCAATATATGTTTCCGGTATTAGAGAAACTTCCTAACTTACTCTCTTTGTATCATAATTACCAGCAAATAGTACAGTTAATCTTGGAACTGTTATCCGAATGCTCGAGGGTAATGATTCCTCTTCACCTGTCCGTGGTAAAAATATTTTTAATCGTTGCATGTTCTTATAAATAGCGTTACAAGCAAAGGATAATAGTGATATTTATATAATTTTAGCCACGTTTTATACTTTCAGACCGAAGAATCGCAGATACACCAAGTATTTTTGAATACGATGAAAAGTTATATACGATACAATAATAACCGATTCGCAATCAACTTGGACGAGGAAGACAATTACCAAGATATACAATTCATCATGGAAATGCTGTACGATCTGTCGCTCAGTGCAACGATGCTCGTAGATGTTTTTTTATGTGGCCTCAATATAATTACACCTATAGTCACTATAAACCTGTTACAATTTCCAATATTATGTTCACTGTAAGTCAAATTACGTGTTGCTATCGTAATCGAATCGATCGAAACTCTTCAACTAATTTTCATGCCTTGCGATTCAATAAATACAATACATGATGATTTTTGTTATAGCTACTATAAAATGATAACATCTTTTTGTGCAAATTTCTCTGACAAAGCATGCAATTTACCCCCCGAATTAATGCGACCAATGTTGGAATCTTTAGAATGGGGTTTGTTCTCGACTATCAACGGAATACCTTGGTTGTGTTGCAATATAATTTCCTATTTAGCGGAACACATATATTCGCACACTCCGAACGACCAACCACCAAACCAAATGCTCGCGCCATTTTTAAAGGTAAACGATTATGTACATTTGTCTCGTCTTAATAATTGATACGAATCGAAAACAACAATCGAAATATTAATGAAATCTTTTCGTTTTCAAGTTGCTGATGACTGCACTTTTCACGCAAGATATCGATGAAGATTTCATATCGGCAGCACGCCACCCCCTTTATAAGTTGATAAACTGTTATCAAGAGGAATACAAGCAGCTTGTGCAAAACATTTTAGGCGCTCAGTCGGATCAGCAAATTGTACATAGATTGGCAGATGCCTTTACAAAACTTACCGCAAACCCATACTCGACAAACGTTAACTACGAAGATACTATCGTCAGTGTGAGACTAATTTTAATGGTGAAATAAAATGATTTGAAACATAATTTAAATAAAAATAAATTTTTTAAAAATGCCACGTTTTTAAAACGGACTAAAAAGTATAAAATATAATTTAAATAAAAATAAATGTTTAAAAACGGACTAAAAAGTATAAAATATATATATAATTTTTCCTAGCCCCGTACAGGTTCCTAACCCCATACAGATTGTGAATTTTGAATAGCTATGAAAATACTTGTAAGATTTAAAACGAAAAAAACGTTGGGGACGCAAGATAATATATAGTAAGGAGTGTAGAGAGTATATGTATACATGTGTACATAGCTGCCATTGAGAAAACTCACACAACAGTTCATATCATTTGCAGTGCAATAAAATTGTTAGTGACTTAGATAAACTATTCATGCATCAATTATCAATTAAGGCAAGCGCTCCACGTTTTTCGTTTTAAATCTTACAAGTATTTTCATAGCTATTCAAAATTCACAATCTGTATGGGGGGGGCTAGGAACAATTATTTTATACTTTTTAGTCTGTTTTTTTTTTTTAAATTATTTTTATTTAAATTATATTTTATACTTTTTAGTCTGTTTTAAAAACGTGGCATTTTTTAAAAATTTATTTTTATTTAAATAATTATTTTCTGCTGTGTTTAATTAGTTTCTTGTGTGTGTGAAATTTTTCAATCGATTTTAAACATTTTTATGAGATTATAACAGAGACATGTATGTGTAGAGAGTAAATTTCAGACGGTATTGTGACTGCGTCCTACCGAAAACAAACGCCGTGGTAAAATGTCACAGATAAAGGTTCGACGGAGAATCTCTGTGTAACTGTTCTTTCGCTTGGTAAACAAACATTATAGTATAATAATACGTATGTATGTAACTTTGTAAACACCGCACGGAGCTCGAACGCACGCTGATTACTGAGCTCCTTCGGTGCGAGCGGGTCAGTGGAGTGGGAACATGTACATAGCAGAGCGGGGACGCTGAACGCTGTTACGTACTACGTCACGCGGGGGGGGGGGGGCAGTAACGGTAAAATTTATTAATAATTTATATCTCCTAAACGCATAGGCTTTTTAAAAAATTTTTTTCAAATATTGCATTGTCATTCAATTCTGATCTATGTTTAAACTTTCAAGTCTCTAGTTCATCGGGAAGTTAGTTTAAAATCAATTGTAAAATTTGTACCGAACAAACAAACAGGCAAACAGACAGACAAGAAAGCGAGCTAATAAAAACGTGGTAATAAAATAGTTTGTGTGTGTGTGCGCGCACATGGCGCGTGTAAAAACGCGCCAAGTTATTTATTGCGGGTAATGCGAAAATTCAAGAAGGCGGGTTCGCCGTGAAAAAAATTTGTTAAGCATACGCAAGCTTTTTATTGACCGATTTTATTACACCTTACCAGTTACAGTGAGCCTAGCGAAAATTCAATAATAATATATATATATATATATATATATATATAAATACAAGTTACAGCATCGATGCATGTTTCTCGTAGCAAACAATCGGAAATGAAAACGTTTTTTGCAATAGGTTCATTTTAGGTACCTTATAAACGCAAGTATACGAACTTACTTACATACATACTTGTGTGGTACAGGTTAAATCATCATTCATTTCTCGCATCCAGATGATGTTCTATATTTGACAAAATGCTTACGTTGATATTAAATTTATTTATATATTTATATAATATACTTTTTATCTGTATAAGGTATTATATATATATATATATATAATTATATATATATATATAAAATCAATAATACATATATAAATATATATATGTATAAGCAAACATATTTTCTTTCGCATTCTCTCTCTCTCTCTCTCTCTCTCTCTCTCTCTCTCTCTCTCTCGCGCTTACGCGCGCGCGCTTCTCCATTCCCTCTATATTTTTACGATCCTCTCTTTTCTCTCGATCTTTCTTGTTTTTCAATCTCCGTAACTCTGCATTTTCACTCCTAATAACAACAATGATTATTAATCTTACCAACGGCGTATTGAATTTCAATTTGCAACGCTCGTTTCAATTTTTTTTTATGTTTACCCACCTTATATATTATCTTTCTCTTTCTTCAGTTTCACATGCACTTTCGAATTTCTTCATTGTTTACGGCGTTATAAACGTAGACTTTAACCCCCTGAAGCAATATACATAGTAGTAATTACTGTGCACAGCTTTCCTTTAATTACACGCGTCATTTTTTACATAGATTGTAATAAATTATTTGTAAATAATGAGATTAAGATTTAATTACTATACATCATAATTAAGTAATATCTATAAATATCGTATGTGCCCGTAAATATTACAGCCTTGTAGAATTTCTCGAGTTCTCGTCTAGATTAAAAGAGAAAATTAAATATATAATTTCGTAATGCACTCGTTACGCTCGACTTCTACCATGTAAAAATGCATTTTACAATTCTTCGTTTTTAATCTTACGTCCATTGCATTTATTCTGTAAATACATATAATAAACTCTTTTTGAAAATAGGAATAAATACAGTCCTCAGTTTACATTCATCAGTTCAGATTTGAATGTTTTTTATTCGGAGATGCCATGATAATAATATGTGATAAATGTGTTATGCCCCTTATATGCATGATATTGCTAGTCTCTTAAACTATTCATTTATGTTACACGGTTTTCCCATTCTTATTTTGCATAAATTATGGAATTTCTGCACAATAATAATATATTGTAATCATTTTTAATAAAAGCAACGTAAACAGAATTTAATAGTATTATATATTATATATGTATATTACTGTAGTATTGGGGCTAAACCGGTTTTCTTTTTTCGAGGATGAAAGTAATGTATTTTGTAGATTAATTGGCAATATATTTTTTTGTTGTGGTATAAGTAAAGCCACTACCCAATTTTCAGAGTAAATTTTATTTTGTCTCTAAAGCAAATGAAGTTGGTACGTTGTTTATAATTATATTTTCCAAGTTGCTTTGTAACAAACTTTGATAAATCGATAGTTAATCTCTTCGCAGTAATACATATATGTATATGATCCATCGCTTATTCGTATATAATTAAAAATTGTCTCTTCTATCCAAAGAGCTTCTATTAACGAATAATTATAATTATATGTGAATCAAAACAGAGATCAAATAAATTAAACCGAAAGTTATTTAAATAAATTAAAGTCAACTGAACATTACTCTATCGAACGCATTGTTGACCGACAGCATCGTCGACTATTTTATTATAACCGAACGAAACAATTGAACGTTATCCAATAAAATTTTGCTATAACGACGATCTATACGACTTATTCTTTGATACGATGCCTTAGCCAATATAATCAAATGCATGTATATACATTCGCTTAACAATCGCTTAAGCTCCCAAGTCAGCCAGGCCTGCCCGAGTCCGAGAGCAGCTTCTGTCGGGGCCGGGGCCGGGCAGATTCCCGATCTTTCTGCCGGCATATGCGCGCATAGATATACATATACTTATTAGATACCCGTCCAAAATCGAGCATTTTGCTTATTGGGCTGATGCGCGTGCATACACGAACATACTCGCGGCAAGTCAACAACGTTTGTGCAGGAGAATCCGCGAGTACTACATATACATATATGCTCGCAACCCGTCAACAATGTGTTGATAGAGCAACGCCAAACAATATACAATAAATATTATATAAATATCACATGCGCAATAATTTATGACCATAGCTAATCTTGTAATTTATAAATTAATTGCATGACGTAGTTATATATTCAATTTACAAATATAAATAATAACCTATACTGTAATTATAGTGTCCTCAATAATGAACACCACAATTTACGTATGGAAATGTGACTATATACTTTTACAGGAAATGTAACGTAAACGCAAATATATATATATATATATATATCTATATAATACTTACTATATAAAATAATATAAATAAATACTATACTATATAAAATAAATACTATATAAAACTCGATCAATGATATACATACATATTAAAAATGAAAAATTTACACGTTGAAAGGCAACAGAAATGATCGATGATCCTATATATCAATTTATGTACCTCGCCTAGATTCTTGCTTCAAAGGGTTAAGCGTCGAGTGCGTATAACTTATTCGATTATGGTCTCTCGTTCTTCGTCGATAGGTATGCCATATATAGTTAACAAAATAAAACTATCAGATCCTACAACAGTTAGCAAGCAAAAACGGCAACAGGAGCGCGGTGTACTTTAGCGTACTCCAGCGCTTATAAACGACCGAGAAATGAATTTGCCTCGGGATTTTCATGATTAAAACTCTGCGATCTTCGAGAGTAAGACAGATATTCGTTTTTCAAATAATAATATAGTTTACAGTTTACACGGATCATATCAATAAACCGAAAAAAGAAAACGCGGAAGATTTCCTATACACACATATATGTATACGCATATATAATGTATATGCGACTACTTATTAGTTATCGAAATAATACTGGGAATTATTCACCGTTAAAAGTGAACGCAAACAAATTGGAAATATCGTTTAACTGATAGAATTGATATCTACAGTAAAGTGAAACAAGTAAATCTCCCCTTGGTTGTTCGATATCCGAAGCTTCAGTCAGACGTTACTACAAGATGCGAAACAATGCGTAAACAAAGTAGAGCACAAACGATCATTTCGATGACGATCACGATCGTGAACTGAACTCGTAAATGAAATATACTATGAATTATTCAACGCTCACCGATTCAATTCGTACGAAATAATCCGCACCGTTTTTTTCTCTCGGTGTATAGTCTCCAGACATGAACACGCAAAAATTCGTAATCTCACTACTTCGTCCCATCGTCTATCATCCTTTCTCTCCCACTCTTTCTTGCTATCTTTCGCAGCATACACGTATGTACGTCTCTTACGAGTATACCTACAAGTGTGTATGTATGTATATCTCTTGTCTCTTTTCTATGATCATCTTAGGAATGTTTTATTTAGGCATAAATACGTTCCTCTTCGTCACTATGCGGTTCCGCGCTTAAAGAGAATGGCTTCGTACTGTACGACTGCCTAATATCGAGAAATTCAAATACGACGTGAGAAGGTATCGCGGTACTCGCTCGGTACGCAGTGCCTCTTCAACGTTTAGCGACGTTTCGATCAATGATCCACGAAACGAACGGAGAGGCCAGCGTGGCCGCATCGCAACACCGAAACATAATAAATCTGTTGTCTTTAAATACAATCCGAACGCGTGTAACATTTGTTTCGAAAGACGAATTACGTTTCGTTTATAATTAGTGATTTTACTTTCTCTCTCTCTCTCTCCCTCTCTCTTTTTTTTCTTTCCCCCATCTTCTCTAGACGATCGTCAGCAGCCGGGGTGTCGGGCCGATGATCGTTAAATCAGACGTTGAGAGACATATACATATATATTCGGCGGCTGACGAAGTTGGTAGCCGATCGATATGCTTTTCCGAGCCGTTTAATAATCGAAGACTACCGAAAATCGAAAGCTACAGAGATCGTGGGACTCGAAGGCCGAGTGCGACCAGTACAGCACCTTCTCGGAGGCTTTCGCGATGACGCTTGTTACCTCGGCCAACGTTTCGACCACTCACTTGTTTTGGTTCGATTGTTGATCTATCGGTGGAGCTAATCCGACAGGCGAAGCGTTACTTAGATTTGCCGCTGTTGGACCTTTACGCGCTAGCTTTGACCTACAAAAATACCACAAACGATTGTGTCAAACATCTCTCGTTCTGCTTGCGTATATCCGCCGCGTCGCGCGGCGCCGCGCCGTTTAACGTATGTATAATGTAAGCGTACCTGATTTGACCAGCGAGAAGGGGATTGATAGCATACAGCCAGTCGTAGACTTCTTTGTCCCCTAAAGTTTGTAGCAAATATCCTCGATGTTTTGTAACGACGCTGAAACAAGAGATAAAGAACGTTGAACGTTAAACATTCGTTCGCAAGAGTTCGCAGAGTTCGATTCACCTGAATGTATTCGGTACTTTGACCATAGCTAATTGATCTTCGGAATATTCGACTTGAGCGGTAGCAAGATTGATGAGAGCCCTTTCTACAGGATCCTTTTCTTCTCGGAAGATTAGAACGTATGGTCGACGTACAGCCTGACAAAACGATATCGTTTAATATAATTTGCAACGCGGCAACGCGCAAGAAGTCTCGTCAGCCTTCCGGTAAATAATTGAAACGGATAGAGTGGATAGAGATAGATAGCGAGTGGATACTTGTCCATCCGATATTGTACATACCACCCAACGTTTCTTCCAGCCGTTGGTCTTGTGCTCGAGAACGTTCAGGTATCCCTTTCTGGCGATAACCGGACTAATGCGTATTTCTTCGACTTCCGGCACGTAGAGCACCAAATTCTCTTTCAAGGGGGAGGAGGTAACTAACGGCGTCGGCGCGACGGTGCATGTCTGATTGTTGGATTCGCTCGCCAATATACTCTCCTGTAGTTCTTGCAGTCTAGCCCTCTCCGGCGAACTCAACCTAAGGATGCACGACTTAGTCCTGCTCCATACTATTATACCAGCAGCCTGCAAGTAACACTCCAGCATCACCCTGACCATGTGTCCAATCGTGCTGGGCGGTTGTCATTGACTCGAACACCTCGAGTCATCGTCGATAGTACATAGACGGGTAAGCTGTTTAATAGAAGCCGACTGCGCTAACAAAGCGCGACTTTGACTCGCAGCGAAGCTATCCGGTAATACATATATTGCACTGAATTGCCAATTAGTATCTTTTTCATTTCAATTGTACAGAGAAGATCAAAGTCGTTGCAAGCTACACGAGAAAGATGAGCCCGATTCCGATTCGTTTAAAACGTTGATCAAATTTCGATGTTCAAATTGAATCGAACGAACCCTCGCCTCGTTGTCTTCACTCTTTCGGATAAGTTGAATGCCGATGGAACCGAAAATATGTATACATATGTACTTTAAATGCATCTGTTTTTCGATCGTTCATTCGATCTCCTCTCGTACGTTCCTAAACGGATTTTCGCAAAACACGAATAAACAAAGAGAGTATCGCTTTCTTTAAATCTCGAAAGCAATATCTATTTTTGCTATTGTCAAGGTAATACGATGCGACGAAGCGTGGACAACCGCTACTAGCAGGAGCACTCAGGCATGCGGGGAGGGTTACCTGCTCTAAGTAATCGCTAGTTCTCGCGTATACTGACTCTTGGGACGAGGACGATATCACGGAAGACATCATGGATGCCGACATATCAGCCATAGTGTCTTCGCCAGGTGAAACGTCGGAGAGTAGAATTGGTTCTTTGCTCGGGATTCTACCCTGAATCAGCTTTATATATTTCATCGCCAATTCTTTCTCTTTTTCGGTTAATTCGGCGTGCTCGTTAACGTCTTTACTCGTTGAACGTTTCAGCTTGACTGGGCTGGCATGTGGTTCGTTCGTTGCCTTTGCCATCATGTTGCAAACCTCCTGTACGAACAAGTAAATCCGCAAAATATACAAGATCGAAGGAAGCTTGAACATCCTTCCTCTACATTGTCGCTTGCTCGTACATATAAAACGTGTGCACGACGTTACCTTTTCACCTTTCGTGAAATCATGCGGTGTTTTGTTGCAATACGGGGCTATGTCGATGCAAAGCTTGTCCCATAACAGTAACATGTATCTGACCCTCTCTACTTCCTCTAACCTGGTCAATTTCTCGAGTTCCCATTGATGATCGAATATCAGACTATCTCCTCGTGGTCTCCATCCATGGAGATTCTCTTCTCCTCTGACATAGGTGGAGCTCGTGTCCAGCACTCGTCGTTGTCGCCTTTGTACACCTGATAAATAATTATGAAACAGGAGTAGGTACACCGAATCAAAGAAATATATGAAATATTACTCGGTATGTATGTTATCGTTTTCGAAACATATTTATCGTAATATGAAAAAGAAAAGAAAAGAACAAAACAACAACAAACAAACAGAAACAGAACATAATCGAGAAAATGGCCAATTCAAAAGTATCATGATATAATAATCATTGTATGTATGTAGATATTGTGTATGCGGGATAAGCCCTTGCGAGTAGGGAATTCTAGCGGTCGAAATCTTGAAAAGATCGATTTCTTTTCTTGTTTCGGAGCAGAACATGGACTCGGGCGACTCGAAAGATTTGGAAAATGTACGCGATTATTATATCAATGAGCAAGGGTAGGATCAAGGTGTTGGGGGACTACGCTAAGGGTAGACAAGACAAACCTGGGCTACCTGCTTCCGAAGAACGACGCAGGACTAACTCGTAGACACCGCTGAGTCTGTTAGCCTCCTGATTACGATAGCTTCCGCTAAACAAGTGCTTCAACGACCGTGGTCCTACTCTGGCATCTCTGCCGTAGATGATCATGCTCAGATCTTTGGTAATAATAGCCGGTCTTCCACAATTCTCTAACTAAAAATAGGCGAAAATTAAAATCAAAATAATCGCGACACACATGGTTTTATCAAAAGATGCGATACGACAACCACCACACCACCACAACAATATAAACATAAACATAAACATAATAACAAGCGGACATACTTCAAGGTACGCGGAGATGGTCATGAAGATTTGTTCCCCGTAAGCTGTTACTCGGTTGAGCAAAGCCGAATTGTGCAGCGAGCTGTCCCAAGCTGCCTCGAATCTAAACATGCATCTGTCGTCTCCGGGTACTTCGAGATATTCGCCGGGGAACAAACCCAACGAGAGCACGGAGGAATCGTTGTCCTCTTCCTCGGGCTCCGGTGTGTTTCTGATACGTCCGACCACCAATTCCCTGACGTCTTTCCAACGTAATTCAGACGCCGGCTCGTGAACGATAGTGATTCGTATGCGGCGCTGAATGCCTTGGTGAAGAAGGAAAAGCCCGCGACAAGGCAGATCGTCGCTGTGGTCAACCACCGATGGCACGTATTCGCCGTTCGGCGCCAACTCGCAGATCTCGAACCAAACCAACACGTCGTATTTCGCGTGTACGTGCGACGTGCTAGGTGACGGCAACACGCTTCCAAACTTGGGCGAACGAACCGGCTGACTGATCGGTATAGACGGCGGTAACATCCTCTTCGGTGGCTGTCTTACGCTGTTGGGATGAATGCTAAAGTAAAGGTATGCGCCAGGCATGCAGGCGATAAAATCAGAAAAGAAAGAAACGGAACAGGGTTTCGTTTTTTAATGTCTGTTCGCTTCATTCACAGTATGAAAAAAAAAAGAATAAAAAAAAAAATTCGTGACGAATCGAATGCTCACTATTCCAATTTGGCATCTTTGTGCAGGGGATGCTGCTGATAGTGTCCGAACACCTCGAACACGATTGGCTGGGTCTTCAGGTATTCCAAGAACGATTTTGTCACCGTCACGGTAATCTAATTAAGCGAAACAACAGCTATAATTAGAAAGTACCCAACTGTTCCAACTAGTTTCTCCTAGGTCCTTCGTTTATACATAGTTTATACAGTATACTCGGCAAAGTCTAAATCTAGATCTGAAGTTTAGACGAGATTACCTTACTCGTTACGCCTTACGTTTTACGAGATCGTTCGTTGTAAACCGATATATGTAGCTATAGCAATCTCGTGTAATCGATGTACAACTAAGCTTGTTTGTGTTTCTTTCGTGGAATAGTGTTCAACAACTATGACAAGTATACGCGTATTCTAAAATAACTTGTTCTCGCAGAATACACAGCAGAATGCTCTTTTCGAAGAAGTTTAGCAAGGATAATATAAATAATTATTTCTTTCCATAAACAAAAATTTCACAGGAACAGGATTTTTTGTCGATGTTCAAAATGCTTGGTTAACTTACATTTTGTACGTGATAAAAGCCAGGTGGATTCCCTTTTCCAGTATTCTTGACCGGTTCTGTCGAGAACGCTTCATGGTGGCGGTGCAAGAAACTGTGAAACAATTTTACACGTATTACATGCTCGGTGTTGTGCGTATTTAAACGTTTCAAGTGTTTCTAATCGGGTTGCGTTTAATAGGAACACGTACTTGAATTGGCAGAAAATATCAGCGTATTCCGTAGAAATGCCTATCGCCTGTAGCACGGTTACCCTGAACGTGAACTCGGATCCCGTTTGCAAATGATCCGGCAAATCTTCCTCCTTCATGTCGCTGGAAACGGAACTGTCTCCTCTGCCGCTATCGGCATCGCCGATATCGTCCTCGTCTTTCGCGTCCTTTTGCTCGTTGTGACCCTCGACAACGCGTTCCTCGTGCAACAGGATCTGTCGGCTCTTCTCCAGAGTTTGAGTTAGCAGGGTGTTGCGCTTGTTTTGCTTGTGGTTGCCGAACAGATCGTCCTCGAAAGAGATTCTAGCGGACTGTCTGACGCCACTCGCGTACTCGCTGTTTTCCTCTTCTGGAAGAAGGGTTCGTTAAGAAAATCCTATACGCCGGAATATTTTCCGTAATTTGTGTGCAAAAAAAGCTGTGCATCGAGATTCACAGAGTGGAAGGGCGGGACCACCCAGGAATAATAATAATGCAATATATACATAATAATAAAAATATGTGGTGGACGCCGAATACGTACCAACCACGGCTTGCACGGCCACGCGCAGGTAGCCTTTCACGTCCCCCTTTTCGTTGACTATCGCTACTTTGTGGATCAGGGGCACAGGGTACATCAGATTGCTCAGATATACAAACGACCTGTAACGAACGATAGCGACTCGGTAATGACAACGATTACATTTCGAATCGATTGCGAACGGTGCGGATCGGATATCTTTAGATTTTCGTAACGAAAGGTGGTTTTGTTTTACCTTCCAACCATCCGGAACCACGGGAAACGATCGTAAAACGGATCGCCTCCGGTGATGGACTCGATATTGAAGTCTGGAGACGTGGGCGACAATTCTGCTTCGTTGTGATACATTTCCCGCATCAGTTCGAGCCTTTGTCTACGCAAATATGAAAACACGACCTTTTCGTATTTTAAATCGTACAACTAGACAGTGTTCGATCAAGACATTATATGTAGTTGGACGTTGTCAAAAAGCACAGTAAAGGAGACACCTCTGTACACAACATTAGCTTCTCGAAGATATATTGTGTGCGTGATATACAATATATGTATACATATATGTATGTATTCAAAGATACTCGAAGATTCGATAGAAACATTCGTAGAATGTGTACATATACATATACTACGTATAGTTAAATAAAGGGACATGTTCAGGTTTCTCTAAAATCGGTATTACAACCGAACATATTGTATGTACAATAGTGATGTACATATGTACTACATACATAATTCTTCCTCTGTCCCTGTATTTTTAATTTTTAACGAAGGAAGGCATAGAATATTGTTGAAGAGAATATGGTATAGTTGCGTAAATTGTTTAAGCTGTTGAGGAAGATATTCTACGTGATCGATCTTTTTGGCAGTGTATCGTGGATCGTGGCATGTGCACAACGAAGTCACAAAGCAAAAATGTGACGAAACTTCAGCCACTAGGAGCGCGCGTGTTCAGCGAGACACAGTAGAAACATGTACCATATACTATACACAATACACGAGTTCAACCCTTGACCAGCGAGACGATTGAAACATGTAGTACAGGAGGTTAAACCAGGCATGGCCAGAAGTTGCACGATCGGAGGCATTCTCAGGGAATACCCCCGCTTCTCCCGCCCACGCGTCCCGGTCCGGCACGCGGCGCGGCGGCGTACTAGAGTATTCCACGGATATTCCTTGAGAATGCCTTCGATCGAGCAACTTCTGGCCATGCCCGAGTTAATCCTTTCATGTTCTAGTTTCAACATTTTTTGTCGCTTTTATTCATCGAATATACATCGAATCGTTCAAAACAGAAATGCTTTTCTAGAATTTGGAATTTTCAGAATTCAGAAGGGTTAATTCCGTTCGGACTGTCAAACGCCAAACGCTGGCAATATTGGCTTGGCCATGCAACAAGTCCTTGTCAATATCTCATCGAGATCGAGACCAGCGTAGTTGCAAAGCAATGTATTTTTCTGAAAAAGGAATTTGTATCGAATCGAGTTTACGTGCATACATGTACGCGTAAGTATGTATAATGTATAATACAGGGTGGGACACCTAACTTGTACGTTACGCGTCGCGTCGTATCATACAAAAAATCATGTCTACGGATAACGCATTATTTCAAAGTTATTCGAGGCGATCGAGTTAGGTGTGTCATCCTTTAAATTGTCGTTATACTCGATTTTCTATGTACACAATGAAAAATGGTCAAAGAGAGAGAGAGAGAGAGAGAGAGAGAGAGAGAGAGAGAGAAAGAGAGAGAGAGATGATAATGATGATGATGATGATATAGATTCGACATCTGTGTCGGTTAAAGTTTAAAGATGAATACATGAAGCGTATGTGGCGATAAAAAAGGATAGAGCCTCGCGCGTTCGAGCACCAACCTCGAAGGCAAAAGATTTGCGAGCGAGAACTTCGGATTAGAGTAGACCGTAAGGCATTGGAAAATATCCTCTTTGGCCTCCGGGGTGCTGGGGCTCGAGTCCTCGTTGTATACGTGTCGCATCAACTCCAAGCGCTGTCTATAAGTCAACACGTATTACTTGCGTGGGGGCGTCCCTGTGCATTTTCGTCTAAGCACGGTCTGATTAAAGCGACGCGCGAACGATAGTACATATGTGTATCTCATATGTATATCGTGGTCATCGAATTAGAAGAATTTCACCGAGACCGAGTTTAGCGTGAGAAATTGGAAGGTAGGGCCGAGCACGCGATTCGAACAAGATTTTTATATTAGTCGTACACATATATGTACATATGTATATGTATGTATGTAATTATTACAAGGTGTGTCCCTTGACCCCCAGAGAAGTCGTGCTTAAATTATTGTCGAGAACATTTTACGCTTTTACGGTTGTTCATTTTTCTATTATATGTATTTGCAATGGAATATCTGCGGCTACGTGTCCTGCGCAAGTACATGAAGATGAGAATACTTATATACTTTTCGATCGAAAGGAAAGAAGAAGATGAACGCCTGAAAGAGTAGCTAATCGTCAAAATGTGCTCCTGAAAAGAATCATGAGAAATACCGAAAGATACCGAGAAATACCAAGAAATATTTAGTCTACGTTTCGTGGCGGTTAACAGATGGAAGATTTGCAGTGGGGCTCGAACAACTCACCCTTTGTTTATGGATGCATTCAATGGAAATGTTAAGCGTTATTAAAGCGCGAAGCACGGTTACCGACAACGAACCTCAGTTTATCTAGCGTCCAATAATGAGTTGCTCCGTTCTTCGTGTCTTGGACTTCTACGGCGACTATCGTGCGGGGGAACGGTCTTTCTTCCTCTTCCTCTTCGTCCATGGCTGGCAACAGATCCGGCGGAAGCGGCGAGTAAAGCGTATCCGTGAGCAAAATAAATTGGAATTGCACCTACAAAAAACATGTCGTAAGTAGACAAAAAGTATGAGGAACAGGTCGCATTCGCATTTGTTCGCATTTCGCATTTCGCATTCGCAGTGTTACTGAAATAGATGCGAAATTAATGATGCAAATATAGGACGCAAGACCAAATCAAATGGAATTATCTGATATGGAATGGTAAACAATTATGGAAGCTTTGTAGGTGATGGAACTGGAGTGATTTGATATAAAAAAGAAAAAAATATTATATTAAGAGACATGGAAGGACGAATATCTGGCTGCGGTAATACATGATAATTTACGGAACATCAAAAAGGGGGTACCAATCGAGTTGCCTCGCAACATCAATTTTATGCAAAGTTCAAAAATAATGTGTGAAAAATGTAATAAAAAAGACAACCGTCTCATAGCACCGTCTCATAGAATTTGATAATGATTTCGTGATCGTTTGCGACGTCAATCGAATGAATATGTCTTGACGAATCGTCGAGTGCTCGTAAAGAAAGAAAAATTGAAACATGTGGTGGAAGATGCAATTATATATGTATATGTATGTGTATATGTTAACGACTCGAGACGAGGGAGCGCCACGCGTCGGGGGACTTTTAATCCCAAAAAAATAAACCACGGATGTACCTTCTTTTTGAGTTCGACAGATATTGCGTTAGCCTCTTTGAGGAATATCGCGTTGCCCCAGAGATCATCTCGAAGACTTGTGAATTGATGGTACTTCCATTTGCGGAAAGCCCAAGCGGCCAGTTGGAACTCTCTCTCGGTCCAGTTGCTCTCTGCGTCAAACAAGGGGTTGACTGAAATGCAAGCCATTACCAGGCAAAACAGTCAGAAAAGCCAAGCATTTGGTGGATATATTCGTTCCTTCGTTAAAAGGAGCCACAGCGTTCGGTTCACAATCAGATGATGCACTGTTTCAGGTCGAAAGTTTGGGGTCTTCAAATTATTGGGCTGTTTCATACATTCTTACTTTTGGCCATACATCGCGTACCGCTCGTACCGAGCGCGAACGCCTTGTTTTTTTTTTCACTCGTATAAAACGAATACCGTACAATCCGATTAGTTACTATAATATTTTTCGATGAAAAAGCTATGTAGAGTCGACATTTTAAAATCAGATATACATATACAATTCCGGTTATAATATTGCGTCACAACCTGATATAACGAGTGTGATCGGTTTGCGTGGAACAACCCTTATAGAAAAGAACGCGGTGGGAAACAATACCGAATATCGTATCACATAATCGCATGCGTGCACATCGCAGAAAGAGAAAAATCTACGTACCACCATCTGATCGTGTCTCACACGGATCCGTACAGCTCTAGAATTTGTATTGGTGAATCATTACTTACTCTTATCTTCGGCTACTCTAAAGGATCTCATTTTCAAGTCCCACTCAAATATGTTTGATTAAGACGACTCAACGAGTATCCATTACAAATTCTGACACTTTTAACGAAGAGGTAGTACAATCTAGACAAGATCGTAGCTTATTCGTACATGCAGAGAGAGCTGTATACGTAATACTGTATAGGATTATTATCGAATCAACACAGCAGCAGCTCTGCTCTCGTGTGTGTGTCTCGCTGAGATTAGAAAAATAGCTAAATTGAATGTACCGTCAAGTTCAGGGATCGTTCGTAATGTTTACTCACCGAAGATATCCTCTTCGATGTTGTTGAAGTCCTCGGGTGTGTAACTGCTGTACATCGACATCGTCATGCTCTGTTCCTCCACTTGTCTTTGTAGCGCGTCTATCCGGGCTTCGTAAGTCTGTGATATTATACATATAATAACAGTTTCGTTCGTTTCGGTTCCGCGAAGCGTTCGCTCAAAGTCTCCAACAATTTTATTCTGAACGTTGAACGTACCTTTCTTTGTTTTTCGAACAGCTGATCCGCTACTTCCTTGTCTTTGCGGTATTGCTCTTCGAGTAGCAGCACTCTCTTGTCCATCTCAGCCTTAAGGTCGATTCCTTCGTTCTCCAACAGTTCGACCTGCGCGAAGTTCCAATCGGCGGTTTCTCCGTTACCAGGTGTTTCCGCGGGTGAACTTTTCTCCCGTCGTTCGCGGACTGCCCGTCAACCAAGAAATAAAATTCTGTAGCGTTGTTCTACTCGAGTTCTATGTGGTTCGCTTATTATGACTTATGATAACGCGATGCCGCTCTGGGGCAGTCACCGGGAATCCAGGAAACCAACCTTGATCAGGGTGATTGAATCTGAACACGTGATTCTTTCCTAGGATAACCCGAGAGCCGGTCTTCAAAATGACTGGTTCTGTGATCTCGCGGCCGTTCACGTATATCAATGCTCCTTTCGTCGGCATCAGAGTGATGATGCCGTCGTGATTCTCGAATACGCAGTGTTCGCTCAGTATATGCGGACCGCAGAGCTGAATGTCCTGCGGTATGTTCGCTTCGGCGCTACCGATGCGCGTGAATCCATCCTTGATGTAATAAATCAGGCACTCGGACATTAGCGGATCCTCGTTCAGATTCACCAAGTGGGGAGTTTTCTTCGGGGAGAACACACCGACGGTAACGCCGTCTTCTTTCACAGCTACCCCCATCTCGGCGAACACCGCCTCTCGCTGAAGTCGGATCAACTCTGTTCGTTTCAACTTCTCTTCCCACGTTTCGTTCAATTCTGAAAAGTCACCAAACCCATCAACTTTCGAGGATTCCGATCGATTTACCTACCGATTGCTTTTCAACGCCTTAACAAGTTCAACGTGTCTCTTTGTTATTGTTAGAACGCGATAGTTTATACATAGATTCTACTAGGTTCTATTTCTTTTCTTGCTAGAAAGCTAACGTAATCAGTTATACCGGCAATCAATTTCTCCGAAGCCTGCAATTGATCAACCGCTTCCTCGGCAATCGTCGACGTGGCGTGCGGCGTGATTCTTGAACAGGTCTCCTTGACATCGTCCTCGCGTTTGTTCGCTCTGACGATTTCGTCTCCTGCGGGGCAAACGGTGCAAAATAAGTGGAAATCAACCAGGAGATTCGTACAAGTTAACGATCGACGAATCAGCCAGGGATGTATGTAACACGCGTCTCGTAAACATCAAAAGCCATAACTAAAGCAGTGGCGTAAGTGAAAGAGAATATTTGCCAAGGATTCCATCTTGTGATTTGTGTTTAAACGGGAACTTGAAATTCTTTATCTCTTTCGTTAGTCTCTCTCTCTCGCCAAGAGAAATCAAAACAAAGCTACTTTTCCAAATCGTTGAACGAATGCTCATTAACGAAAAACTTGACACTAGAACTACCAGATAACCAGATAAACTAGTGAACAGTCCCATTTAGTGTTCAGACGTTCTAGCGTTGTCTAAACGCTTTACGTCGCGCGTCGGTACGATTTGTCTGTAAGCGGCAAGCGTGGAACGTCCGCCGAAAGTCTCGCGTTTTTCGTTTCTAAAAAAGACATCACGAAACAAGACGTCTATGGTTGTTAGAATTGAAGCGTAGCGGCTCGTAGCGGCTCGTAGCGGCTCGTAGCGGTTAAACATAGTTGCTCGAATCGAATCTGAAATCATTACCGGACTAGATCACCGATCGAGATCGTTCGGTTCAGTCTCTAATGAACGGTGCTCGTGTGTCATAGCGTTCGAGATGCGTTCGGATTGTCCGCTGTCGAGTGCCATGCAATATCTTCAGCCCGGTTTCGGGAACAATGTGTGATGGGTCTAAGTGAACAACAAGCGAGGCAAACAACACGTGTTCATTGGGAGGAGGCGCTTCGACACAACAGAAACTAGAGAAGCCTAAGTTTACACCAGGGCTGGGTTCCCGTTTATCGGATCATTAAACATTTTCAATAAATAGTGCCCAATCCTGGTACGCACGCGATCGCACGTTGCAAAATGAGTTACGTGTCTGGGTTGAGTCAACTCGACGCTCTCGAGGTGACAAATATATATGTACGTACGTATGTATGTATGTATGTATGTATGTATGTATGTATGTATGTATGTATACATATATATAGGATTCTACATGGATATGGCGAGAGATCGATCTCGATCCTTGATTAGGCTTTCGGGTCAGCGTTCGGCTAACGACCGCGTGGGTCGTTCTCGTTGAAATCGATCGGCCCCGGTTGCATTGTAAATTCGAAAGATCACAGATCGTAATTTGATTCTCTTTGATGCTAATGGAACGACGATGATAGTTTCGTTACCAATTAAGATGATTGCACGAGGAATCTATAAGTACGTAATTGTTGCTGCAGATGAGAGTTTCATCTATTGCTAGTTTCTTTCTCGTGAAATACAGTTGAATGTCAAAAGCTGCCAATTATGCCACCTACGATAGGAAGGAGGACTAATGATTACACTCTTCCCCGGTACATAATATTTTGATGAAACCTTAAACCACTAAGAATGTTAACGTAGCCAATTTGTTCGACCGATAAGCAGATCGTAGATACATACTTGTGAAAATGTCTATTTTTATGAACTTGGAAACACTCGAACAGAATTACGTATTTGATTTGCCGCAGTAACGGTCTCTAGGTAGATGAAACACTCTCGCGACAGGGGAAGAGTGTATCCAAGTGGAGCGTGTACAGGGTAGAACAGAATGCGATACGCGCGGCGAAGCAGAATGTACAAAGAATCGTCGGAAACGGACAAAAAATACAGATTATGCGCTTGGCATTGTGTGAGATAGAAGCGGACGTTTAATGGAACAGGCGCAAAAAAGAGTGATCGAATGTCTGGCACTCGAAGACGTTTTGTTTTTGCCGCTCTTATGGATTGTCGTGATTTTACTTACTAGATTCTTTCTTTTCATATGTGACTTTACCATCTGGCCCTACGTCAAGCACAAGGGAAACAAAGAAAAAAATACACTATGTAAATGGTGGCTTGCCTACAGCGCTCTATTTTCATTTAAATATTTTGCTCTTTCTCATATCTCATATCTTGTCTCCTGTTTTTTTTTTTTTTTTTTTTTTTTTTTTTAATTCTACTTTGCATACTGTGTGTACATACACTGTATCTGTATTTATCCTTTCTTTCGCGCGCACGTATACGCGACCGCTCCGGTAACTGTTCTCATCTTTTCTTCGCATTACCTCGCAACGATTCATCGATTCACGAATTTGAATCCTTCTTTAAACAGGAAGGATCGGATCGCTCTACATTTCACCATTGTACAGTAGTGGAATACTAAATGGCACGTATGGCATATGCATAGAACAATGAAAATGCAATCAGAATTTCTGAAATGGGAATATTCTACTGCTATGTATGTACATATATTCTAACAATAAATATTCTTATTCGTAAAGGCGATTATAATATCGTAATGTGCAAACGACTTAACCGAAAGGTAATATCTTTAAATTTTTCGTTACTCAATACTCTCCAATTGTTTTTCTGAATGCGTGAAATATTGGTCGTCTCGGGACTCGGGAGTTCTCGGTCGAGAGAACGAGAACAGTAGAACAGTCTTTTAATCGCTACGGTATTTCGAGTTGACTATTGCGCTAGCTTAGGTTCATGTTACTCGCGCACATGCCCGCTGTTATCGAACCAGGCGTACCCGCACGCGCACAGAAAGGGAGTTTCTCTTTGAACTTTCTCCAACCCCTTGTACAAGAACAAGAACAGCTCACCTTCTTGCACGTCAATACCCTCTTGCTTGAGGAGTTCCCGTAATTTCTGGATCTCTTCCTTGAGCTCTCGAATAAGCTTCGCGTTCGCGTCCTCGTTAACCACTGCTTTGCAAACTATCTGTTTCGCTCTGTCCGCGTATCTGTAGTGAAAATCAAAGAGGAGATCTGTAGTAACAATCGCGATCGCTCGACGCGACGCGACGCCTCGACCGCACGCGTTACGTAAGTTAATTTGTCAATTTCAACTTGTGATTGTTAGACGCGTATCGAGCGAGATCCGGTTCACAGTGAAACGAGTCAGCCATTGATCGAACTATGTATGTAAAAAATAATCATTCGATTTTCTACCGAGATCCGGTACCTCGGAAATGTCCAACAACAAATATCATGCCAAGGATATTCTATTACACGGGAGATGCTCGGAGAAGATTCATTTATAATTCATGAAAACTTTAACGCCGCAGGTTTCTGGTACTTTGAATTATAAACTGCAATTTCCCCCCGTCTGACTTATTCAGGTTACTGCATAACTCTCCGAGAAATACGAACCCCTCGGCGAAACCGACCATACACATGGGAATAAAAAGGTGAACCACTCGCGATATTTCTTAACAACCGGATATTCGATAAATGTACCTTAAAGTGGAGAGTGTTTCGTCGTAATTGATATCCGCGGGGCTCACCGCCGCGATCATTGCTGTTTTCGAGTTGCCGCCCAGGTTTTCTCGCAGCAGCCACGTTAGGACCGAGTCTCTGTACGGAATGAAGTCGGACTTTTTCTTTTTCTTGGTCGCCTAAAAAGATAATACGTACACGCGTTTCAATCGCCTGCGCTATTTTCCTCGAGTAAAATACACGATTCAAATTCTAGTGGGAAAATATGTATAAGTACAAAACACATCTCGCTACTCAGTTGCTCGAATCTTTCAAAAGGGATCATATTAACTTTTTCTTTCTTTTTTTACCATTGTGTAAATTGTAACAATGTAACACCAAGGAACAAATGATTATTTCTAAAAATGTGGGATGAGTTGTTAACATAGTTAAACATAAACGGACGGCTGTAGAACTATGAACTTACCGCCTGATGTTCCGTAGTAAAACAGCAGCGAAATGGGCAGAAGACAAGAATTACGTTAATGCTAAGCTTAGCCAAGGCAAAGTCAAAAGGTTAACGTTGTGCGATTTCGTGCCAGGTAATCGACTAGTATCCGACGTGAACGTCCACAAAACGGTGCAATGGTTTTACAAAGTGTATCTATCTAATTAACTTTCACGAGTTGTATTCTTACGGAATTATTCTATACTTTCTCATGTCAGAGTAAACCGCGGCGAGGCGCGGCACGGCGACGTCAAAAAGAACAACTCACTATTTCAGCCAGGGCACTGATCACCTTCCCGAGGGTGGTCAAACTTTTGTTGATGTTAGCACCTTCTTTGAGTCGGGTACCCTTTGCGCCGGTGGAGTCCGCCCTTTCGGAACCTGCCAGATCTACCAGGGAGATTTTGCTGACTTTCTCCGTGACCAATCCCGTTGCGGAGTCCTGTTTCTGTTGCGTGAAGAAAATAGTGAATACGGCGTGGGATCTGCTCGACGTCTCGTTCATGTTGGTAGCTGCTACGGTTCTGAAATCGATAGAAGAAACGATAATGCGCTTAGCTTGTTCTCAAAATTCATTTTTATGCATTTCCTTTCGTTCGAAACAATTGGAGTGTTCGCAGCGATATACATATACATATACAATCTACATATGTATGTCGTAGCGCGATCGTTTGGACGCGACCAGCGCTCCGGTCGCCCGGTCGCCCGGTCTCGGACGGCCCGACACGGGTCATCGTCATCGAGGACCTGGCCTCGCCATTTTCCCCACTCCGCGGAGTCACTCCGTCCACGTGCACGCAGCGCAAAAGAGCAGATTCTGATTGCGCTACAATGTAAATAGGTACACGCGCGAGCACTCGGCAGCCGACTTCGGCAACTCCCAATTAACGGAAAATGCTTAACCTATGCTTATCCTAATACGCGCTTAAATCTACGAGGATAGGGGAGATCTTTCTACTTCTAGAAATAGAACATTTACAAAGTTGCATGTACCTTGCTTTATTACCCTCGTCTATGAGGTCGTGGATGTCTTCGTACGACATCACAGCCAATTTGGACAGATCCTCGACATACGGACCAAGAAGAGGATGCTCTCGTACACGAAGATTCCCTTTGTTCTTGGGATTCAACAGATCCCGCACCCTCTCGCAATAGATCTCCATGTAACTCACTTCCACCGAGTACTTCAAGCATTCGTTCGAGTTACGACTGATTTTTTTAAAGAGGTCCTTGCAAATCTGTGGGATAATGCCTTCTTGACCTTCCTCTTGCTTGCCCATCATGGTGTACGATTTGCCGGCACCGGTCTGCCCGTACGCGAATATGCAAACATTGTAGCCTGCGGGAAACAATGAAAAAACTCGTAAAAGATCGTCAAACGTGAAAAAGGACAGCGCGTGTAAACTGTAAAGTGTAAACTGTAAACACGGACCGCACGGCGAGGCGCGGCGCACGGCCCCCGTTGGAAGGGGTAGGCGAACCGACTTGGAACGACCACCTTTGTCGCGCTTAGATCGAGACTTTACTCACTTTACTGTACTCGATTTTTCTGATTTAGAGGTATGGGAACAGTTTGCGGATTCCTGGACACTGGACGTAAGTTACGTGGGATGCTTGGGTCTGAATTATGTTGTATTTGGGTGACGCGTAGCGCTCGTCTCCGCCCTCCGGTTCCGGTTCAATCCCGAGATTTAAAACAACCAGACTGTGTCTAAATTCACTGTTTATCGACAACGGACACCTACCTTCGAAAGCGTGCTCGAGCATCTCCTCGCCAATGTCTTTGTAGACCATGATCTGGGAGGAGTAGTTGACATCGTTCGGCTACAACAGAAACGATACAAATTGAAACAACTGGAAAATTTCATTTTCCGAAGTAATTCAATATGAAAATTTCTGATGCCGCTGCAGTTTCAGCAAGAATCAGATATGTACTATGTTGCAGCGCAGCGTTAACGATCTGTTCGCTTAATTTTAGTAGCTTAAACACGGTCACCGTTACATGTAAAAAAGAAAAGAATAAATTATGGAGCATGAAGTTGATAACTACCGACGATAAACATATAAGCTGCTCTCGCTTTAACGGCAACTGCCATTGAACCTTGACCTTAACCAAGCTGGTTAGAAGATGCTGTTAGTACATATATACATATACATAATATGTACGAGCTTATCCATAAGTTTCATCTTTAACATGATTTTCGCTTGTAGCACTAATGCGCGACGTACGCTACTTTTCGTTGAAGATTAAAGTTAATATATGTATAGTATTACGACAGATCCTGTTCCTGGGTTTGACAACGAATGGGGTCGATCAACACCAAGTACTTACGTCCATGGAAAAGTAAGAATAGTCGTAATTGAAGCTTTTCACTGCATCTTTGCTGCCCGATGGTGCCTTGGGGTTCAATATCGCTGGAACACGCAAAGGAAAGAATAGGATTAATTACATACATATACATAATCGGTGTGCTCGCTCTCTCGTTCTGGTTATTCCTTTATTCGGAAACGAGCTCGACGAACTTCTATCCTCGATAATTACTTCGACGAATCAACATTGCCAATACCCTTGTAGTAAATACTTTTGAATGTTTTCTCCTTATCCGATTCAGCGTTTACTCCTAGGATGTCAAAAAAAAAAGTCTGTGCTACCGCGACAACATTTGCAATTGTTCTGTAACGTGTTCTACGTTCTCTTTATTAGACAAACGAAGGCAAGAAAAATATTTTTAATTAACGCCATATTGTTGCTTTATGAAAGAACGGTGACTCGCTGGCCAGCGCGGCGCGTCTAACATTTTTAATTACACGCGGACAAAAGAGCAGAGAAAGGAGACAGTGAATACGAGAGATAGAAGATAGAACACCCGGTGCGGCGCGGCGTATTCCGGTGAACTGAATCTCTGTGAAGAGCGACGGAGAAAAGGTAGTAGGATTCATTATACTTACAAGTAGTGTTGCCGGACATTTCGATGATGCATTGTGCCTCACGGTAGATCTCCCGATTGTTGAAGGGTCGTACCCTCACCGCCACCTTTACCGACGACATTTTCCTACTGTTTTTAATTCAACGTCGGGTCACGACGGCGGCGGTGCTGGCGATAGACTTTCTCCTCGTTTCTCTGCAAGAATAAAGAGCAGTGTCGTTAGCGGTGTCGTTAGCGGTGTCGGCAACGCGGAAGCGAACGATGCAATAGGAACGCAACGTTCTCCCATTCAAAGTGACCCGCATTCATGGATTAATTCAAACAATGCCTCCCGCCCACGAAAATTTCGTTCCATCACCGACACAGGACACAGGACACAGGACACAGGACACAGGACACAGGACACAGGACACACATCTTGCGCTGCGCGCGTTCCTACATAGTCGATGTTTATTAATTGTAAGTAATTCGATTTTCATTGCACTTTCCCCGATATGTATATCAAGCTTTCATTGATATTGATAAAGCCGTCGATTGAAAACCACCGAGTCTCGGCCGAATAAAACCGAGTATTTCCGATAAGGTCGCCCACGCAGCAGACTTAATAAAAACACCATCTCGTGATCTTCGATAGAACATTTTCCAGCACATCTCAACCCTCTGGACACTCTCTGGACTTTGTTCGGATGGATCATCAGATTTTTATCCGCGATCAATCGCTCCGGGCGGAATTCTTATCTAATAGCGGACATTTTTAAACTCGATTTAGTCGAAAACGAAGCGTTTATAGAAGTTTAATATTTAATATAGGAGAGTACGTTACGCTGGAGTTCGGTCGACAGTTCTGCAGTACATATATAGTGTATGTATTAAGATATTTCATTTGATTAAAATCGAATCACAGCAAGTTTCGCGTCGCGGCGCGGCGTCGCGGCGCGGCGTCGCGTCGCGCGTCGTCGATTACCCAGGCAATGAGAATAACTGGTGCATGAAGGGCGTCAAGGATCAATATCCCCGACAAAAGGTTCGCAGATTGGGGGATGATTACCCGTCTACGTACAGTCCCGGGACAGTCGTTAAACGAGCCAATAAACACCGAACGAATTGACGCGCGATCAAAGGGTGCACGGGAGTCGCCGATTAATGTTTTGCGCTCACCTGAACAGAACGTATCAACAATGATCTCGATTCATGGTGGTCGCGCGCAGTTGCCTCCCTCACCGTATTTCCATTCACCAATTTGATCCTCTATCGTGGATTAAACTAAATAAGTGAAAACACCTAATAGTCCTTAGAAAAACGTTCCGATGAACGTCATTCGAGAAGACAATTATTGTAGCGTATTTATCATTTCATTTACAGTCTCGAAGCAGAAACGAAAACCGTATCCTGATTCCATTCTTTCTGAACTTGCACAGCGCGCTATAAGTAACGCGAGAAAAATCAATTTCTATATTTGATCTCGCGATTAATCCAAGTACTCGATGAAGCATGCGAACGCTCCGAGAACGTCAAGGAAATATTTATATTGTAAAGTGTAAAGAAACAGGTAAGCCCTATTACCTACTGGCTTCCATTTGTCTCAAAGTATTTTTAGATATGTACTCTCGATACTTGTGGTGGATCTTTAAAATATCTTAATTAGATATGTTACGTTTCCTACGGATGCAGAATTGCATTGTAAAGTTGCTTTGATTAGGCTGCCGATTACAGACTAATCCAGTCCAGTGGATTAATTAGTAACGGGAGTCATTGTTCCCTAGAGATAATCGCGTTCTTATTAGTTTGCGTAATGAGAATCGGATGAATGCGATCATGGTACATAATGCTGGTTTCAAGAAACTTTAAATTGAATTCTTGATACGTATAAGTAGGTTCGAACAATTATCAACAACAGTATTACGCTCATCTGAGAAACTGAAATGCACGCATGGAAAAATATGTAGTACGTAAAATATTCGAAAAAATAATCAAATATTTATAATCTATCCCAATGACTACGCTAGGTTAACAATTGTCGCGTCGGTAAAAATACGAATACAAATCGCTTCCGAGTAACAAAAAACATGACACAGTTCGTGTCGTACTTGTTGCCTGACCAATGGCTGATTTATACTACTGAAACGAGGTCTGTGGAAGTACATACTACATATATGTACTTGTACCAATTTCCTTCTTTCTTATTCACTGAATTTGCAATAAAAGATGTTTCTGTTCTGCATTCGAAGGTCTAGAAGTAATTTTTAATTGTACCGTAAATTGTTCTTGTCATATTATTCCGCAGAATTTAGTTACGTTTCCATGAATTGAATAGGAATTCTTCACCGTGTGAAATAATATAACTGCATACATAGAACTAGACTGTGTATCTGTAAATTTGTCAGATGTTTTTACTCTTTCGCGCTTCACTAACGAGTTAGAGAAGCTAACGAATCAAGAGTTATTCCGTTTATAAATGGAAATTCGAGGTACCTATAAATATGTACATACTGGCAACGAACCGAAGACTGCCTTTGGACGCTAAAGAGAAGAGAAGTTTTGGCAATTAATAAGAGATTCGTATGCCTGCACTGTGTCTTAAACGAGAAATAAAACGATACTCCTTTGAAATAGACAATATCTTCTTAAACCTGTCTCTCCGATAAAAATCGTTCTGCAATTATCTCACGCGAAAAGTAAATGGAAATGACATTTAAGTCGAAGAAATAACCCGAGACAAGCTGTGACGCAACGCTGTTCAAGGCGTGTATGTATGTATGTACATATTAACCTACGTCAACGGCGACTTGCGAGAACGAATTATTCACCCCCGACTATGGAAAATCCGCGCGCGACAATGTAACGTATATAACTATAATTCTCGGTACAATAGTCGTTGGACATAATACCGTAATTTAATGAAAAAAACGATACCTGATAGTGAACACAGTTCCTTGCTACGAGAATAAAGATATGTACCATTGCTACCGCGCAATCGATAATCTCTATTCAAAGTTGCAAAATCTGCAAGGCAAACGGTCCGGTCGCCGTCGACGTCTGACCACGCGCTGACACAAATCATTTCAAGAGTCTGACCGAGCGCTGAGCAAATTCTACTTCGCGATACGAATAGCGATTCCGATCGTTCTAATGGCGCCGAGAGACGTATCGACTTTGCTTACGCCTCGCCGAAATCGTTTTTAATCGGGTCCCAACGCGAACGAAGCTTTCACAAAATAACGGACACTGAACTTCAGTATATTGCAAAATAATAGTTATACATATGTATTCAAAGTGATTGAATAGAATTCGGTAAATTATTTCGAATACGCTTCCCTACATATTACATATTACATTAATGTAGGAATTCTGCCAGCTCTAATTTGAAAATGAACTACTCGAAACAAATTCGTTATCCTCCAACGAGCGAGCATTTTATAAAGTCAATTTCCGTTCAAGGAGTAATTGTTTCGTGATAGGAAACGGTTTTATTACCGAATACACATACTTACAGATTGTTTTTCATGGGTACTCTTAAGCTCTCGAAGCATCGGATATCGCGTTACGGTCGATAAAGTCCTCCCGATGGATGGACGGTTCATCAAATATTTCATGAATTGCTTTTCAAAAAGAAATTATTATCTCTTGCATATCTCTTGTACATATTACGATCCGTGCTCGAACAGGCGGATATCGAATCGCGTTATAGAAGTTTCTCGCTGAAATATTGACAATGTCTAGCGAATATGGGCGAATGTACAAACTATACAGGACCGTATATGTAACACTTTAAATACATAATTCCTGTAGAGCGGCATTACAGCGCGTTCTGTGTACTATAAATAATACTAGGAAGTAGTCAACGGTGGAAAATCTTCTCGCAAAGATCGACGTTACGTTACAATCGTACAATCGTAGGATAGATTCGGACCTACACTAAAACGCTTCACGAATTCGTAAAGTTTCAGAAGATTCGAGATTTTTTAGTTGGGCGAGGTTATCGCGAGGTCAATTGTCCAGTCTGTGTAGCTCGCCTTCGGACACCTAGATCTTGAAATGTCTGACACTTCATTTTTCTTTTCCTTGGACGAATAAAGAAAATACAACCTGAGAAAGCGTTTCTGCATGTTCGTGGGGAGCGATTATCGCAATTTCACGAAAACATTCAACCACTGCGCGTGTTACGTTCCCGAAATGGACATAAAAACATCAGCAGCCTGCAATCGATAACGACGCGGTAAGAGGAGCAGGAGGAGCAGGAAGTAGAGGGAGAGGAGAAGGGAGTAGAGGGAGAGGAGTAGAGAGGAGAGGAGAGGCGCGAGAGAGAGGTAACCTCGCGTTAACCTCGGTCAACGAAATTCCAATTTCCGCGATTAGTCGTCACTCAAACCATCTATACATAATTCGGTCATCCGCAATCGATTGGAATACGATTGACGTGGCAACGTGTTCTCAAATCCAATCTGATTAGCGTGTACCTCGATTTTCCTCGCGCGGTACAGAACTCTTCAGGATCGATGTCCCGGCGAGATCGACACGCTCGACGAGCGACGAGCGAACGGGTCGTACCGTCCAATCGAAACGATATATACGGCGAGTGTGTCGGTCTCCTTTTATCAAAATAAACACCGATCGTAGAACCGTGTGCTGATTTTCCGACGATCGTTTCTCGAATACACGGACAGTAGTAGGGAAGTGCAGGTACCCGAAGTTTTGGGCTCGGACGAGCTCCCGCAGCCTGTCTCTTTGGGATAAGGGTGGAACGAATCGGTGGGTTTCCGAGGTCCGCTCAACTTGTTTCGACCTGGCCCGAAGCGCAAGGGCTATTCGAAATACATGTCGGGTTGTCTGTCCGACACATTGTACGACCCGCAGATCCGTATGCCCAGCGATGCGCGGACAAAATGTCGTCGACTGGCTCGATGCTAAAGCATCGTACTTCCTGGTAGATACAAGCTCGAGGAACGGTGTACGCCGGGAGGTCTCGACGTAACGTTGCTCGATGCAAAAGCGAAAACACCACTGTGTGATCGATACGAACGTTGAGTTCGAGAGCACCGCGCGCGCGAGCGAGCGAGCGAGAGAGAGAGAGAGAGAGAGAGAGAGAGAGAGAGAGAGAGGAGAGAGAGAGACGGAGAGAGACGGGCGTACATAGGTAACGATTGTACGTGGGTTTTCGACGATCGATCCGCGCGCACCGTCGCGTCGTCGTCGTCGTCGTCGTCGTCATCGTCGATTTGGTTTTACCTGTGGGCTGATCCGATTTCGGCGGGTCTCTGGCGAATTTGTTGCTGGTTCGGTGTCGGCACGGGAGATGGAAAGAACGGTGACAGTTGTAAATGGCGGACGCGGCACTCGGTGGTGCGAGTCGTCGGGAAAAAAAACACACGCGACTGTCACTATGTCGGCGCACTGGCAATTCTTTGACGGTCCTCGAAAATCTTATGGGACACGTACGCGGACATTATAACGCATTTGTATCGGCAAACGTATCGCTCACAATCGAGCGTGTACGCCCGCGCACTTTCATACAGACACGCATACGCACCGCACGCACTTGTGCTACTAAGCCACCCTGTCCCGATGAACCGATGAACGAGTCACTGCGACACCTCCGTTCGTCGGTCGGCGGTCGTCGGTCGGCGATCGGCGGTCGGCGGTCGGCCGTCGAATAACGAATAACGAATAACGGACAGAAGAGAACAGAGGTGCTGCGTGCGCCGTGCGCTTACCCACTCACCCCTCCGTGGCGTCGACCATTAGCCGATAGCTGTGCCAACGCGCATGCGCTATCTGCCGGTCACCTGGTAATTAGGGGAGAGTTGCCTATATCGTACTGATCTCCTAAATCGAGAACCTTATCTCTCTCTCTCTCTCTCTCTCTCTCTCTCTCTCTCTCTCAATTCCTTTATAATTCATTAATATTTATTCATCTACCGACAAAAATACACCGAGGGAACGAACGATGGAAAATATAAATAAGAGCTTCCTGAGGTACGGCGGCGTGGCGGACTCTCGTCTAACGCGATCAGAAAACTCTATATGAACAGTTTCATACATACTACATACATATTTGTCTGTTTGATTCGACACCGCATCTCAAGGGTTTCAGTCGTTCGATGACGAACGGATCGATACAATTTTGTCCAATTGCGAGAAGTGAAAATTACTTATTTGTTTGAATAGTTGAATACGATCCGCGAATTCGAGTAACGATTCGACAAGTTGTGAACATCCGCAACTAGCGAAGACAGACGTGCCCGGTTAGAGGACGATTGGTTGCCTGCCTAAATCATCGAAATTGCCCGAGAACCTCTATTTATTCAGCGAATTTGCCCGACGTTTACAACGTAGAACGTGTAACCCGGTTTCTCCGTTGCAACGATACTGTTTCACGCAGCTGGTTGTCGCGAATGGTTTCAGGGTTCGGGTTTCTGTTGGCTGGGCAAATGGGAGGACACGGGGTGACGTAAAATCGCAGTGACGCTCTCGCCACCACGATTTGTAAACTGAAAGTAACCCTTTGCCCGCAGAACCGTGAGCTGAGGATTAATGAATTCGTCTCCTCGATCGTGCCCCCTTGTAAAATAACTCGTGATCGCGCGGAGAGAAAGCCCGTGTTAAATCGATTTCACATACCGATCGATCGAACATCCGTAATCAGTTTTATGGGACTCGTTAAACTCGACTCCTCCGACTTGCTTTAGCCATGAAACGGTCGTCGATTGCGAAACCAGTGTGGCCGGTTGATCAAATAAACCCGGCGCGGCGCGGCGCGGCGGAGGACTTAATGGTTGATCAACGCTACTGCCCTTCCGGCGGACACCGCGTACCGCGGCGCGGCTACTCTCGTACCAGAATTGCATTCCTACTTTTTGTAAACCGATGCTCGCACATGTGGAACCAGGGGCCTCTGGCACGACCAGGTACAATCTCACAATCTCGCGACGTTAGCGAATCGTGGTGTAAATTTTTCAAAATCCAGGTCTCTCTGCTTGGAAATCAATTAACGAGTCAACTGATTTATCGTTCAGCACAATCACATTTCTATATATTCGAAAAAATATTACTCCGAGTTCGCAACTCGTGGGTCATGGGTCGTGGGTCGTGAGTGGGCGTCTCTTTCACCTGGCGCGTCAGTGACCGCTCTTCTAATACATAGCGTGACTCGTGCGCGCTGCCGTCGACCAATTTAATTGTTGGCCATTTAAGAATGATGCTTTGCGATTTGCAATTTCGAAAAATCCAGAACTCTGAGTAACGAGGCTGTTGCGAGAAACTTATTCTTCTTATCGAATGGTCCAATCGTTGATCTGTGCTACTGGGTTTACAGCGGTACAGTCATACATAGTATGTATGTCATATGTATGTATAAACAGGAAAATTAATTTTCTATTCTTCGAAAGTTGTTGCCAATGTGTAACGATAAAATGTGGATCGTACCGATATCGAGAAACGTCGAATAAACAATATTGGCCATTTTCTCGGGGACATCCTCGCTGTCTTCGCGGGGATGTTTTATTCGTTCGGTTCATCGAGTGGCCGTAAAATGTATCGAAGTAGTCCCGGTCGTAAGCGTAAAACGTTGCAGGACGTGAACAAAATTTTCTTTTTTTTCTCTTCCGTTGCGAATGCATATTTTTTCGATACATGTTGCGTGTCATTTATATTCTCACGCGTCGCGACGCGGCGATTCGATCGATTATCAGGGGAAAGACGACCGCGATCCTCCGTAAATCTAATAACCAGTGGAGCAAATAAAACTTCGAAATTACTCCGACAGCTGTAAAATGTTTAATTCCCATCGTGTTCTTCGCTACTTAAATCGCGAGAGATGGGCCGAGTATTTATACGGTAGTTTGTATGCTCGACGAAATGGACCGTTGCGATTGACCGAACAAACAACAAAACAACACACCCGCCACGTGGTAAAACGTATTTACACTGCACCTGTTCGATACGATCAAATATGGTCACTTTGTCCGAGTAAGTGGAAGGTTTCTGTCCGAGGATTTACTATATGTGCAACGTCTCGCCCCCCTAAAGATGATGCAAATATACATATAGGGGTTCGAGAGAAGAACAAAGGTCGCGCGCGCACCCATCATTCGTTAGTCACGCTTAATACCTGTAATTATCGAACAAATTGTTGAAACGTCATCACCGACACCACCCGTAAACATCGTTAAACCTATCGCACATATTCCAAGTACATATTATTTCCTTATTAGCCTAACCCAGACCTTTCTATTAACGCCTGTACTCAAAATGTCGTGTTCTAATGCCGTGAAAATTTCAACTGAAAGTGCCGAACGGTTAATGAGTGGAAACTTTCTCGGGGGAGTGACAAACTTGACGAAACAAGTCACGCAAATCGATGACGTCAGACCATCGCATCGGTATAGCGACAGCCGAATCCTACGCATCCGTGCCCCGGACATTAAATTCCTGCGGCGAACGATGCAGAAGTTATCCTTGGTAGCCGTTATCCTTCGGATCGTCCGCCTGAGCGACGAACGCGATTTTAGGGTGACGCGTGTCTGCCATTCATGCGCTCTAACCTTGGGAAGAATTGCTCTTGAGAAATTGGCATCGAGGCTGGTGGGTTGAAACGCGAAGCAGTTTTATTTTGGAACGAGATAAACGACGCGACGCGACACCGGGAAATTCTTCGAATAATAAAAACTACTTGTGATATTCGTCAAAGATAAAAGTAAATTCTGTTACCCTTCTTTTTGAGAAGAAACCTTTCGAACTCGTTTCTCGTCTATTCTTGTAATCTAAAGTGCATCTCAAAAGCAACCATCTACTAAAATAATTTCAGTACTCAATGAAATACCCGATATCTTTGCACAATACGTGTATGGAACTTTATGGATTACTTAAACACGAGTCACGAAAATAAACTGTGTAATGCCGAGAATGTAGAAACAGGTCAAACGAGACCAGAAGAACGTTAACCGTTAACCGTTAACCGTTAACGAATGCCCTGAAAATGAGATTCATTTCTCGAATAGTAATACATAGTACCGTGTCACTGATCGTATTGATACTTGAAAAAAAGGAATGTTCGAAACAACAAAGAGGATACGCATACGATTAGATACCGTCTCTCGTGGATACGGGATATTTAATCGTTCGATTTACAGGTTTACACAGGAGCCACCAACGTTGTACATCATCTTCCCGCGACTACAAATTGCACTGTCGCGCTGCAATTTGTTCAACGCAATTGTAGGTTCGCCGGATAATTTTCTGTAATTTGTTATCAAGAGGAAATCTTGGGTTCGTTCGAATTAATTACTTTCCCAACGCCACGTTGCCCTGGATTATGATTATACACGATAAACGCCGAAAACAAAATAAGTCTTCGGTGCCGCAATTTTTTTTCTCCCCCCGCGCCCCGGTTGCAATCGCCCTAATTTCCTGCCTTGTAATTCGAGCGGCTCTTAGAGGAGACAGCCCGAGTGTAATTATGACAAATTGATCGTAAATACATCAGTCCTGATTATCCCGGCCGCGTCGCGCCGCGCCGGTGCGGCCCCGTAGGACTCTGTTTCAAGGAATGTTCAACACGGCACAGCGCGGCGCGGCGCGGCGCGGCGCGGCGTTCCTACTACTGGATCACTTTCCAGTGATTAGAGTGGAGTATGCATGCTCCGTTTCGGGTTCAGATTGCATTAATTGATTCACCACTGCATTGCGAAATAAACACAACGATATTTGTATTAGGTTGAGTAATAAGTCTCCGTACAAGGCGTTTCTTTACACTTTACAACAACGTTGCCACCATGTAATACGTTACTCCTGCATAAAGTGCATCTAATCAATGACGCTTGCGCCATTCTGTTCTAACGTCATCTCCCATATCTGCCTGGTAACGAATAAGGTGTAGTTTGTTCATGAAATTGTTGCGTTTGTATTAAATATTTCCTATGTGTGATCCCATGTTCCGGAGAACGTAAACTCTGTTGGAGGAAAATGGCTGGCGGCTGAATAAGGGAAACGGTATCGGGTGAATTATCCGAAACACGAGGGTGAAAATATCCCCGCAGATAAAAAACAATCAGCAGAGGAGAATATTCCGAAGATCGATGTAAAAAGTCGGCGGAGATACGCGGATACGCGCATACGAAATTTGCCCTCGAAAAGTGAAGTAGAATCGAAACCGGTAGTGCACGGTGGTAGGCGACCGAGAGCAATATGGCGGGCCAATGGTTGGCGGTGTCGGGGGTGCGCGCGCTCGCACCTCATCGTGGTCCAGGGTCGTGCGCGCCCGCTTTCTCCGTTTTATGGACCAATCGCATCGCGCCTAGAGGAGAAAATCAATAGGCGTAAAGGCATGGATGACGTCAGTCTGCAACCCGACGATCGACCGATGCGACGCGGGCGCGGGAGCGGGCGCGGGAGCGGGCGCGGGCGGCGCCGGCCAATTTCTACGGAGCAATCAATAAGTAAAGATATCCACGATGTCGGCAAATAGGGCCTACGGAGCCTTCGTTCCTTCGCACATTCGATCACGACCGAAAATGATTTCTTGCCCCGGAACCAAGCGGTCCAATCTTTCGATCGAAAACTAAAACAATCTTCGAAATGATCTTCCGAGCCGCATCTGATCTTGGTGCTTGGTGCTCCCGAATCGGGGGACCTCGGGCCAGAGTTGACTCACGGTGTTCACGGTTCTTTGTAGACCTATGCGTCTATCGGCCACTAGATAATACAGAAACTTCTAAATAATATTTCAATCGAAGAAAGAGAGAGTAGTCTAATATTTAAAAGATTATTCTTATTTAGAAGAACGGAAACCCCTATTATAAAGGCTCTCGATAGCACACCAAAGACTACCGGTAGAAACTCCCAGGAGCAAACGCGTATAAATCTATTAAAAACGTGATAAAATAAGAAGCGTACTTGTATCGCGTTTGCTTCGACTGTACCATGATTTGATGTTACCGAGATCCGTGATGCGAAGTAACAGAACTGCAAAGTTCAACGGCTATTGATCTTTGCGCGACAGTTTGTCTTTCAATTTCGTTCCTAATTTAACTATCGATAACGCGATTTTCTACAGTCTACAGTCTACAGTGCTACGTTCATGGCGGTATTACCTAGAGACGCATGCGCGCACAAAATTTGTTTTGGGAAAAGGTGGAGTTTCGCCACTATAATGGTCCTCTATGGTAGCGTAGATGTATTATTGTCGATGACGCTGTACTACGCTTCGAAGTAGATATAGGTAATAACAAAGAATAAATTAGATGTACTACTGCAAGGATGTCTTGTGTAACTAAACAGTCCCAACATTGATAAATATTTCTTATAAATCTTTGTCTATATGTGTGAATTAGCTTGCAAAAAATGTTTAATATTGCCTTTACCACCGAGATAGAAAATTGTTTCCTTGCATTTCTGTACCGTACCTCATAACAATATCTTATGTACATATACAGAATACCATTGATCGACGTGTGTTGACATTTTATGGACGTCATTCTGGAAACGTGACATCGTACGCCCTCTACTCCCTACCATAAAAGAATAGTAGTACATTTTTTACTATACATACAACGGTTTATGATTTTCTAATAAATATATAATATAATAAATTGCAACATACTAAGTTGCAATCCATTCCAAAAGCGTGCGTTATCGAAGATAGCGAGTACAATTTGGAAGTTCTAATAGTAAAGATTCGTCGCCACACGCATTAACGTTAACACACGTTAATGGAAATAAATTTACTGAATACTAATGCGCGTTAATTAGAGCTCTCTTGAGGCAGATATACCTTCCAGCGTACACGTATATGCGTTTCGCTAAAGAATTCAGAGAAGTGCACTATTAATTAGCCGAAAGAAGGAAAGGAAGAACGGTTTACACTCGGCTGAAAGTGGTAAAACGACAGTGGGCCAATCGGTGGATACTCGACTCTTAATCCGTACTCGAGTACTATAATCCGTGCGTCGCGTCGCGTCGCGTCGGTTCGCGTCGATGGCTCGTATCGTCCTTGTTTAACCCATTTCCCGAGTACTCGTTTGCATAAACGAAGCGATAGAATGTTTCCAGAATATTCCTACAGTCTCGTCGTTATTTCAAGTAAATTATTTTTCATTCGGAATAACCGAGGGAAACATTTTTCATTTCTCCCTCGCTTTAATTTTCCGACTTACGAGAAAAAAATTCGAAATTTTTTACCGGTACAGTTTCAAGCTCTGCGCGTATTTAGATACTCGACGTTCGATTCCACAATACATATCCCCAACGAACTTAGGTCGGCAAGCTGGTTTAATTTACGAACCGCGCGATCTTTTCATCGCCAGCCTTCCGCGAGGTTGCACTTGTATACTCTAATTTTCGGAACTCTTCGTGGAAGTGTGTTACAGTTACCCTGTAATGATCCACGGCCCGGGCATGTTCGTGTGAAAGTATATACTAACATAAGAGAGCAGCTTCGTGCTTTGCTGGGAGGAAAAAAAAATAACGAAAGAACCCTGTCGCAGGAACGAGACGATTCGACTCGAGTCGAGTCGACTGGGGCGAAAGCGCTTGCCTCGATCGTAGTTAACACTTCTGCGGATACACTAACGTTGCGAATCATTCAAATCGTTCTGCGGGCATGACACGCGTCTCCCTTATTAACTGCTTCCAGATTCGTTGCGCGCGTTGACAGTCATCGACTGAATGTGTTTCGTCGATACTGACATGACTATGTATGTTCATATATAGCGTCAAAAATTAATACATACAACTTGAATCCTTTTACACGTCCAGCCTGATACTATACTTACACTACACGTCATAGAATCTATTCACTCGATAGAATATTCTCAGTGTTATCGAAACACCCGAAAGATATTTTGTTTCGGCAAGGGACGCAAGCAAATGTGCTTTACTTTACGTTTTAAACATTTAAACCTACGTCAAGTATCGTTTAACGTTTACACAAGAATTAAACGTTTCCCTTCGTGGAGTGCCCTCGAACTCGAACTGTCGGATGAAGTGCAACGGAGTGCAATAACAACACGAGACAACCCGGAATAGCGGAACGCGATGTTAACGAGGTTTAAAACGTATCCGAGTCTATACGCATAATTATGCGTTTAAGATAATGAAACAAAGAGGGAACACACAAATAATTCGTAACGCAGACTTGACGTTTGGTGGCTCGCGATACGCGAGGCGCGGGCAAGTCGAGGTAAGAATCAACCTGCAATGGCCACGAAGATATACCGACTGGTTTCTGCGATAATAACGAACGTACTCGTATTTTATAAAATAACAGAAATATCTGACTCACCAGATACGTAGGTAGTGACGTGAAAACAGCTGAGGTACTCCGGCCATACTGGTTCTGGTTCCGCGACGTTCCTTCCTACAGATACGGCGTGTAGGTACGCGTCGCGACGCGACTCGAATCTAACCAATCGATTGTATCAAAGCCGCGCGGCAGGCGTCTTTTTCTTCTTTCTCAGCACGGCACTGGCACAGGCACAGTCGGCACTGCTCGGCACTCGCTTGTACAGCTTACTAAGCGTGCGGCGCTGATATCTCTTCCCTTCTTGCTGATTTTCCGAATACTTTGCACCGCACGCAAATACGCAAAACTGATTACAACACGCTGAGCAATGGTTATCGATGCATGATAATTCGAACTGCGCGCTCGAACCCCGTCGCCGCGCCGCTCGCGCACGAAAACCATTCAAATTCTACTTCAATTTCGCCAAGTCACTTTGACAGCTTTCTCTTTGACAGTTCATTTAACTTCAACTGCGGTAGGATAGAATTAATAGACTGCGGATCTATAGGCAAAATGAAAAGTTTCAATTGTAAGGAACAGAAGGTATTTCTTCTTTTGATCATTCTAATATAAGACAAAAATATAACGTAATAACACCCTTAAATTCGTTTGATGTATTCGCAGTTTTGTATCTAATCTATTCATTTTTCTGTGCATGAAATCTGCAATATAATCTATAGCAAATATTTTCTATAAAATACTATGCACTGCAAAAAATTTATATGATAACGATACAATACACTAACTTATACACAGGTTCTACTGTAGATTTCTTTCTTATTACACGTTCGATGTATGTATATTTAATTAGAAACAGCGTGTATACAAAAACACAAACATAAACATCTTTATAAGATGAGAGGAAAGAAAGTACAAAGTTGTCTTTTAGAAAAAACTTGGTACTACATAACGAATGTTCTTGATACTATCGTACTCTGAAACTCGCTTGCTAGAAGTGACCGTGCTGCTCTCTAACATCCCACAGCGCTCTTGAATCGGCCATTCACGTCGTTCCAGTTGACAATATCGAAAATCGCCTTTACATAACTAGGACGAACATTTTTGTATTGTAAGTAGTAGGCGTGTTCCCAAACGTCGATACCGAGAAGCGGTATCAAACCGGTTGTAGCTTGCAAGGGATCCTGGTTTGCGCATGTGGCTATCCTTAATGATTTTGATTGTTTGTCGTATCCGAGCCAACCCCAGCCAGAACCTTGAACAGCAACGGTACTTTCGGATAAGCGTTTTTTCATCTCTTCCATGCTGCAGAAATCTTTTTCGATTTGTTTAACGAGGGCAGCTGTAAAATAAAGTTGATCGTTATCTTTACCTAGTTATTAGAAAATAACATTATTTTATAGAGAAGAATTTATATATTTTTACCATCCGGTTTACCACCGCTGGGCGACAGATTGCACCAGAAGATCGAGTGGTTCAAATGACCACCGCCGTTGAACTTCAATGCAGGTCCTAATGCAATTTGAGCGTTAACGTCGCCCTTGGCCACTGCTTCCTTCATTTTCTCCTCGGCAACGTTTAAATTAGTCACATAAGTTGCATGATGTTTCGAGTGATGAAGTTCCATAATTTCAGCACATATGATTGGCTCTAGCGCCTTATAATCGTATGGCAATTCGGGAAGCGTGTGCTTGGCCCTAAATGCTTCTTTACTATAAAATAACGAATAATATTCATGCTTCTTATATTGTATATACCATTTACTTTAGAATACGTAACGTGTTCAATATTTCCAAAATGTTCAAAAGTATTAACTTCTTGCGTAAGTAGGTACATACTATCTCTTAATCTTATCTATAATATGGAAAAAATTTAAAACCAGCTGGGTTTCGATTAAAAATTTAACTCGTTTCAAATTTTTTTCATTAAAAGCATTGATAATTTAAAATGCAAACATTCGTGATTACAAGGTGCTTATCTAACACATATATCTGTATACCAGAGGTCAAACTAAATTTGAATGGTTCCCTTTTTATTATAGGAACTATGTCGTAAAATAAATAAGACGTAGTACAAAACACAAGATTTCTTTTAGAAATAACATCTTGTTAAGACTTGATACAAAGTATACATATGTAAAGTATATGTCATATGTATATGGCACGGAAAAATCATTAATTTACGATAAAATTTGATTTTACAAATTATATATATATATATATACTAAATTTTACACAGAAATTTCAATCGAATTATATGAACGATTGTAGATAAGAACTATTTACATATATAAATGATATATTTAATTAGCGGTAGAAATTAGCATTACATGAAATGTTAACGATTCCATTGCGAATGCCATATTCTTTTTCGGTGTATTTTGAAATATATACATATATATTCAGATATCAGTTTTCTTTTATTTAATCGAACGAATATAATGAATGAGAATGAAATTTCATCGTAAGTGAAAAATGTACTCGTATGTAGTGTCAAGGGAGGAACCCATGACCCATAGGCATAAATACATACACATATTAAAAGACATACAGACTGTAGGTTAGAAATTATATAATATCAGATGTACAGTGTTTAAATAAAGAACAGTATAAACTTACACAGTACTGGATACTAAAGCACGTCTCGCAGCAAACATAGTTGTAGCTTTCGTGGATAAAACTGTCTTTCAGAAAATATAATGACGACGAGATGCGAAGTACGAAGACTTGGAACGTTGAAAGTTGGAACTGTTGGAAGTTGTCGTCCACTTGTCCACCACCTAAATAATCACCTATCCACCTACCTATCGCGAACCACGGCTGCTCAATGACGGATGCCGGATCGGAATACCGGAGTACCGGAGTGTCGGAAAATGGCTCGACTATACCAAATACGCCAATCTTATATATATATATATACGCGTACGTTGCAATTGCACTGTTGACGGCAACTGCGCTCGAAATATATATTCTTTTTATTTCAACAATACTATAATCTTAATCTTCTTTCATTCGATATACGATAATGCTTGATCAACGTATACAATGACAATGAATGTCACAACTCGTAAACAGTTTAAAACTGATCTTCATAATTAATATTTATATTTTGAATAGGCTTTGACTAATCTGGATTGTACAGGGAGATACTTGAAATAAGTCAGTGTTTAGCACATTTAGCGATCGATTTATACGAAATTTATATTTGAATTGAATGAGATCTATTAATCATATATTTGAGTGAATTATATTTTTAAAAAATTGATGTTCTCAATACGAGATATGCATATCGAAAATTGTATATCAAAATAATAACAGTTGAAAAAAAAAAGACTTTTACAAGAAACGTGAAAGCGACGCATTATTTATCTAGGAATAATACAAAATAGTAAATAGCTATGTAGTATGTGAATATTTTGTACATTTGTTCATGAAAAAAGAAGATACAACGTTACAAGTGTGATGTTTTATAACGCACGAGGTCAATCCGCATGGTTTACTGAAATTAATAATTTCTTGTATTTCGTATAATTTACAGTTATTTAATAAATCTAACAAATAGTCCTCAATTTTCATTATACACAATTCAAAGCACATTTTATGCACGAACAACGCATACCTAGACGCGTATCCCACAATGGAAAAAACATTACATACATACAAATTATTGCGCACATTATCGTGTATAAATCTAATACGTATGTGCGTCGTCGTGTATTGGATATTATTAACATGTGTGTATTTACATAATGAGAAAGGCATAGCCTCAATTATTGTTTTTTATAGTTATCTATATATACTCTGTGATTCTTTCAAAAAATCTAACAAGGGTTATTATCAGTGTTTCAACGAATTTACAATACGTTTTTTTAAAAACATCGATGCATTTGTTTACATAATAATGAATGCATATTAGAAATTTCAATGTGATTCAATTGCAAAAAAATAGTTTCAACTATCTACCCCTTTATTCCAACGCCGTGTTATGTTATGTTATGTTATGTTGTATACATACAATTATATGTAATTGTGTGTAGCTCTCTCGATATTAACGTGACATATTCTTATAAATATTCAAATAAGAAACATATTTACAGATATATCGTGTAAAATAATACAAAAATTGTTGTCAATAGGATTTACGTATTCGCGATCCCGCATAATATTTTTCACATGTAACCAAAGAAATATAGAAGATTAGATTTAACTTGTACTGTATACCAAGTCACGCCAAGCCTGATTCGTATGTAACAAATTGTTATGCGTATAAAATCATCCTAGGAAATAGTTCATTCCGGATCGCTTTGGAGCGTCTCGCCATTAGTTAGGACTAATGCATCGTCATCGGCTTCGTTATAATCGAGAGAAAGGATACTCTCCCTCCTTTTTTTCTTGTGTGTCCTTTCGTCGTCACTACCGGGAGCACTTTTATCCCTTTTGGTCCTATCCCTACCCCTTGTTGTTCTAGTTAGCACCTCTTCCCCATTAGTTTTACTGTTATTTCTATTATGACTTTTGCTCCTTAATATCCTTTTGTTATTACGATTTTCTTCTTGTTGTTCTTCCTCCCTATCACTTAACTCCTCGTTCTCAACTTTAATTATTAAAGCGGCTGAATCACTTGAGCTTTCGTCGTTATGATCAGCCTGATTAGGCTTACGTTCTACTCGCTCTGTTCTCTCGGTACTAGAAAATTCACACTGAGGCGAACGTCCTGACGATAACGGTGGAGTCCTAGCACCTTTGCACACATCACTATCCTCTGTCGACTTGGATGTTTTCGTTTCCGAAACGGAGTTCTCCTCCGATTCCTCTTTCTTGATCGGCGGAGTATGCGGAGACAAACCGTTTGTCAAGTTATTTTCACTGGAACTCGCCTTCAACGCTACGTTCTCTTGTTGCAACAATGTTACCGATTCACGAGCTTTGCGCAATTCCTGTTGCAAGAAATAAATTGTGCTCTGCATTCCTTCTACGTCTTCGTCCAAATCTTGCAAAAATTCGTCCAACTCTGTAGAAATAGATACAAACGAGACAATAGTCATTCATATATCTCTATATATTTATTTATTGTATATTTTAGAAATTAATCTGCCGATAATAGAAACCAAGAAAAATATTACCCGACTGTGATTTTTTCATTTCTTCGCTGAAACTTCTCTGAAGAGCGAGGTCTCCTTCTAGCTTGGCAATTCGACCGCTAGCGATCATACGACCTAATTCTTCGTTTTCTTGATATAATAGTCTGCATTTTGCCATTAATCGTTTCCCCGTGTTGCTAGAAATGTGTGCGGTACATACAATGATTTATAAGTCAAAACTTTCTTCATTTAATTCATCTATGGTATAATCGCATACGATCAATTTTATCTACCTATCCGGTGTAAATTTCCATGCGCTAAGTTCGTTTTGAGTATCTTCTAGTTTAGCTTTGGTTGTAACAAGTTCTTGCCTTAATTTCTGAATTAAAATGTTAACAGCTGGATCTAGTAAAGCAGATCTTAATGCAGCAGCGGACGGAGCATGAGCGGCTTTCATTTCGGCGATTTGATTCTAAACATAAATTAAACATTCGTGTGAAATTTTTGGAAAACCTGTACGCTTTGTTTATCGCAGAAAGTAGTATGTTTACGTACAATGTATTCCTGTAATTCCTGTTCTTTAGAAGCAAGTCTCCTGACTAAGATTTTCTCTCTATGAGATGCTTCCGCGTGTTGCTGCCTGTATTTGTTTTCAGACTCTCTCAACGAAGTTAGATCACCTATAAACCAGTATTATATTATTTTTTTCTTTTAATTGAAATCAATACTTTTTAAAGCTGTCTATGTGCTACACCGACTTGTTACATACGTATTTCATTTAATCAGCATTATCGTATAACGAAACTGTATTTGAATGTATACGAACAACATAAATACAACAAATACAAAATTATCCTTACAAAACCTATCAAAGAATACTTTCTACCGAATAACGTATTTCACAATTAGAATATAGTATCTCGTAATACCAAACTTTTATACGAACGTTTGTCAACTTGCTTCTTATCATATATAAAAACGACGACTACATATTTTTATTAATATTATTAATTCGTATTCGTTTCAAGAAAATTTGTTATGTATCTATTAAGAAAAATACTTTTTTCTCTATTTTTCCTCTATTTTTTCTCTTGAACAACCGGGTGGGTTTCTTCTATGTTTGTAAAAGTGCTTAACTTTCAAAGACTAAAGAAATATTATGCGGTTAAAAAGAGTATTCGTTCGGATGGTGAATTTTAAAAAATTGTTTACAAGCCATCGTACATATTTATGAGACACATAGAAAGCTTGAAACCTTATATATGTACATATATAATATAATGGTACAGAATACTCTGTACGATTCTTTTATATTTCATAATTGTATGTTTTGGTGAAATAAAGCATAGTGGTGAAAATCTACTACATACTGTTTTGCCCTAAGTGCGCATAAACAAAATATGTTTTCATAGGTATGTGACATTGACTGCCCGACAACTGACATTTTTAATTAGCGCATACTTTGAGTTTGGAGTCGTTGCATCGTGCCATTTGTGAGATTCTCTGTGCTTCCACCGAGACCAAGAGTGGTTGTTACTTTTCTTCCACGAGAATTGACAGACTACTTGTTGCAGACACAGATGTTGTCACAAGATGACCTCCCAGCCTTATTCGATCGGGTTGGTATTCGAGATTGGTACTTGGACGTCAGGGAGTTATGGTGCAGGTACAAATGCATGCATGAATTGCGTTCTTAAGGGAAATAGACAAGGGACGGACGGTCTAGGAACATAATTAAAGTTTTTCAGTTTGATCAGACATATTTAAATATAAGGTAATAATTAAAGATATATAGATATCGGGATAAGAATTGTTAGGATCGGAGAAAGCAGCTGGAATTTCAGATGATAACTGCATCAATTAAAGGTTTTCGTACTTCACCGAGACTTAGGTTCACGCACCCCTGGCACAGTGTTTTGTAGGCCAAAGGATGATCTAGAGAGCCTCTGTTTTTACTCTCCTGAGCTGTATATTCAGAGCCAGTGAGGATGTTGTATTTCATTTCATAATCCTCGCAAAGCGGAAACTCGATATCCAATGTACACACATACACGCACGCACTGTTCTGCTTCTGGCAGTGTGGTTTACTACACTGTAGAAAGATACGCGCACACTGCACAGTCACTTACAAGATCATGTTAAAAGTAAGCTGTGTGTGTTTATTGCAGCGAAAGAAATGATTCATTGCGAACACGTTTTCAAAGAAACCCGTCGTCTCTTCTTCTCACACAATATCACTGTTTTCTTTCGATATACACTTTTTGCTTGTACTATTCGAATCATTTTTAATATAAATGCTAGCGCAATTTAACACCGGACGACAAGATCGTGGGTTGTTTGCGTAATATTGCATTAGACTCTCTGGTATATGCGGTATACATGACCGTCGCACCACTTCTGCTCACCGATCAAATTTTCAGACACTGTATGTACCGGCGTTAATTTAATTACCCGCACTACACATCACAAATGTAGTTTTCAAAATGAATACAATGTTATTATATATCACTATCCTGCGTGTACGAAATATATTACCAAATTCAGACCTATCCAAACTACTTAGACGGATACATAAAATATTTCTACAATTGAAGTTCGCTTATCAATGTCATGAAGAGTGTTCTTAAAGATTTCACCTATATTCTTACGCTATTTGCTTACTCAAGATTGTTTCAATCTTAAGACTTATAGAGAACTTAGTGTCATTATTATCCTAAACACTTTGCGATCAAAAACGCTTGTTTCCCTAATCTTAGCGTCCCTATAAGAGTCTTGTCTCGTACAAGAGACCGTTGTGTTCTGGCATTCGTAAATTCGCTTAAGAAATGTGGTGAGTGAGATGGTCTCACTCGTGTGATCTCAGTACCTTCCTGGGCTGCGGCCTGGGCCTCTAGACACTCCACATACAAGTCCTGTTCATGCCACTTGGCTGCTAGCTCGTCCTTTGTCATGGCATCCAATTGTTGCTGTGTTAGCTTCGTGCGTCTCGGTTGCCTGGGAGACTGGGGACTGCTAGGTTTTCCACCTACAACGCCGTTTTGGGGACTTCGCGGCGAAGACGGCCCCGCCGACTTAACGTCGTTGCATTCCTCTGCCATTTTATCGGATGTTACTACAACCGCAGCTAGGGTCTTAAGAAAATTCTAAGAGCTGCTTCGTCCTCTTTAGTAGTTTAGTTGCGATGAGTGCATTGGCGATACGGCATAGGTGCTAGCGCACATTTGTCTGAAAAGGTAATATACCATACATGTAGATAATATACTTTTAATGATACCTTCGTCGCAACGATGTAATATAATACATAATACAAAAAATATATTTTACTAAACGCCGCGAACGCATTAGAAATTCACTCAAAGTTGACATGTTAAATAATAAAAAATAGTTGGAAAATGTAGGAAACTATCGCTAATCGAAGTATTACGACAAGTATCATACATAGAAAAATATAACATATGTAAATAGGCATACATATTTTCTGATAATTGATTGGTTGTTGCAACGACGGTAACATTTGTCATAAAGTATTTACATAGTAAAAAAGTTTTTCAGGGCGCAGGTTCGGACCCGGCTTTTAGAACGTACCACGTGATTCATGTTGGTCACGTGGCTCGTTTAATGTTTTATTGCGACATGCGGGGAATGGGAATTGGGAATGGGTAGGGAATGTAGGATCCAGTTATCTATAGTCGAAAGGAACATTGACGCCATTATGTCGACATGTCTGCCATGAAAGAAAATTTCGCGGTATAACACTGAAATTAATGTTCGTTCCATTTGAAACACCGTTAAAACCACTCGAGTGTAGAAATTACTTATGAAACTTGAAAATCTATTCGGAAAATACATCTATGTTTGTAGAAATATCCAGATGTTCGATCTTCTAATATACATACATAGATCATATATACATAGTAGTCGTTGCACACTGTCAATGTACTATTATGTTTATTCCACGTACCTGATCAAGTGACACGCCTATCATTCCACTGAAAAATGTTTGTATCCAATGTTCGTTATACCGTGAACCGATGAAACGCGACACCATATATGCGTATGCATACATAGGAGTACACACATATGTACACAAACGTAATTTTGTAGTCTCTTGCGAGAGCAAGTAAAAACCTCAGTTAGCAAGTGTGTTACGATCGATCAATCGGTGAAGCTACAAACATGTAGAATCCGTCCCGATATCCCGCGCATTCCAACTGCAATATTAATACGCGCACATCAAACACATATCGCACAGTTCCCAAAACGTATACCACTATAACCAAACACAGTAATGTAACCAGTAACTAATCACGAACAATGATTACCACCGACCTGAAGAACCAGAGTGGTTACGGTTACAGAAACGAATATCAGCGCATGCTCCAATCACGATTCTCCTACTACACGCTACACGCTAAAACAGTGCTGCTCAGCTGCTGACATAGAAATCTACCGGATAAATCTTCTGAATAAACCAAAATAAACAGAGAGTACCGAGAATGCAACACATTACAGTCAAAACCAACGCTGCAACAAACAAATTCACGATATTAAATAGACCAACATTTTCTCGCCCATTTTTCCTACTATAAACATAATTTAAACGATAGCTATCCGAAGCACTATGTACATACGCGCAATGTGTACCTCTACGTATTTCAAATACCAAATCACGGGACTTTTATTTTACATCGAATAGATCGTTGCACCTATCATCCAATGTATTTCGGCGGCCATCTTCCTTAGGGCCACTTGGCCCTTTTTTCTTGTCACTTCCTGTATTACCAACTCGGTTTTTGGAATCACAGATAGGGTCAAATAGGGATAGGGTCTCGTTGGGTCTCGTCCATTCTCGTCGGTGGTGTTGGAACTAAAATAACACTGATATACCCACCCAGCTAACCAGGTGTGCCTTGAGCCAAGTCTGCCGAGGGCAGAGATCGTCAAATCATTGTCCAAGTTACGCTTGGACCTGCTCAAGGTCGGATTGGCTGAATTTTGGACGACCTCCTGTGCGCGCATATGCCGCGTCAAGTTCGTCCATAGGACCAGGGCACGGTGTATTATAGAGGTGTTACGACTAAGCACCTCTGTAAGGTTGACGTTTTGTGATAGATAGGGCTTAGTTCTCTGGTCGCCGTCAGATGGCATATTGGACAGGATCCCAGTTTTTGTGTACGTGTATAAATGAGATTGTGTAGCAGCCAGATATATGGTATATATATATCAGTGTAGCAGCGTGTAGCAGGGCGCCCTCTCACCTAACGATCGGAAACTAACTACAACGTATATGTGTGTGGTGATCACTACACGCTGCTACTGCTATGCTACACACAATCTCATATACACGTATACGAAAACTGGGATCCTGTCCAATTTGCCATCTGGTGGCGACTAGAGAACTAGGCCCTATCTATCACACTTTTCTGAGGGAAGTCCGAACACCTCTATAATACACCGTGGACCAGGGTTTGGACATGGGCATGAGGTCGGCATGAAATCGGCCGCTGGACGCTGAATCTGCCTTTGTGGCAGCACCGTCACACTGATGTGGCTGGCGAATATCGTTTCACAGGGCAGCACCGTCAGCGAGGGTAGGTCGCACTAATGTGGCAGATGTCGGCGAAGTAAGTTTCTATCGTACCAAATATACAGTACTTGTCCCTTTTATTCACATTCATTCTCGACAATTCGAAATACCCATACAAATTTCATTTTATGCCCTGTAAAACGATATTCGCCAGTCACATCAGTGCGACAGTGCTGCCACAAAGGCAGATTCAGCGTCCAGCGGCCGATTTCATGCCGACCTTATGCCCATGTCCAAACCCTGATCTTATGGACGACCCTGGCGCGGCATATGCGCGCACAGGAGGTCGTCCAAAATTCAGCCAATCCGACCTTGAGCAGGTCCAAGCGTAACTTGGACAATGATTTGACGATCTCTGGCCTCGGCAGGCTTGGCCTCAAGGCACGCCTGGTTAGCTGGGTATATACATGTATTTTATTTTATTACTCGTTCATTTTTACTTTACTCTTATTATTTTAAATATGGCTAACTCATTTTGCCGATTATATAAGTTTGGAAAAAGTTAAATTTTAAGGTCTATTCACTATTCAGGTCTAAATATGCTATATCTCGTCGGTGATAGAAGATTGTAAAAGATATATGTATAAATCTAAATCATATAAATAGAACACGTTTCAAGATCAGAAATCTGACTGTACATAATGTAAAATCGCTTTGATTTATTTGGTTGACATTGGCGTATGGCGTATAATATTACAGTATTACAGAGATCGAAAAGATAAAAAAAGAGGAATAAGATAGAAATTGCGAATACATTGTCAATATAAGCTTCAAGGTACATATCACGGAAAGATATTTATATGTGCGTAGACAACTTTTCAACGATAAATCAATCGTTCGCACGATGAAGTTGCGAACGATTAGAAATACGACATTTTATGTTACACGATCTATTTATAATGATATTTGTGTATATTTTTCCCGTAGAAGCAGAAGATGAAAAGCAGTGAAAAGTTGCTTTACGATAATTATCGTTAACAGTACCTTAAGGTGCGGATGAGGTGCACGAGAAATTGAGAATTATTTATATAAGTAGCTGCTAAATAGATTTGCTACTCGGTCTATTTAACATGTAAATACTGTTCTGTGATTTTCTCACACTTTCTCGAATCGAAGTTTTCGAACATATTATTATATCGGTAATTATGATATGTATATGCTATCGGTATTTCAAGTATTACATGATTACAAATTCTATAGTCTATTTATAAATATTTAGAAACGCTTTACAGTTTTCTTCTTTTAGGTTACATTTATTTTAGTATTTTTCTTATTTCTACTTTTTACTTTTATTTCTTAATATAATTCAGTGTAATTTCTTCATTTTAGGATTGGCATAATCGAGGAACAAACTGTTCCGCGATGAATGTACGACACTTTGTGGCGATAGGTGCAGTGGGTACCTCTATTGCTTTAACAGTGTTACCTCATACTGTCTATTTAGACACATTTAGGCAATTGAGAGCTAAATATCGGTAAGCGTTTGTTTGAAAATATTCAAAGTTTCCTAATTGTTATGTAATACATATTTATTTCAATGTATTTTCAAAATAGCATGAATCAAACGGAAGAACCAGTTAAAGAAAAGTATCGAAAAAGATTTGTACAAGTCATGGATGATCTAAAGTTATCGGATGAGGATAGGGAGCGTCTAAAGTTATTTTATGTTTACGGTTATGATATATTTTCTGCTGGAGAGCTGAGTAGAGGAAAGGGTAACGGTGTAATTGGGATTCCGATGAACTACGAATATGAAAATGCAGAAAAAGTAGACAAATGTCACATACTTGTACAAAATCAACCTCTTGATTATACCAAGCAAGAGGCGAACGACTTCTTAGAATCGATAGTGCTTTCAGAAAATGCTCAAAAGTATGCAATCGCTCGAGAAATTTTAAAAGTAAAATACAGAAATATACAAAACGAAGTAGTACTGCTTGCGATACATAGTTTTTTGACAGTTATGTTATACGATGCGTTTAACGCGTATATCAAACTATTTAAAGAGAAAAAGCTGTACCGCTTTTTATTAGGTGCTTTTATCTACGGCGGAGGAATTTTTCTTTGGATTGCGATAAAGATTGTAAACAATTGCGAGAGAGATATTAGAATTGATAATCAGTTGCTTTTACTCGGTTCCAACTATATCGAGGGTGCTAATGAATTTTATAATAAATTATTTCATAGAAATATAGCTTTGAAATTTATTTTTGGAGATAAAAGTAAATTGTCCAAATCGTTTATGTATGAAAACTTTTTTGCATGGCACAGGGGCCTATCGATTCCTGAAAAAAAAAATTATTTCAGTGCGAGATTACAAGAAACTGAACAAGTGTTATAAAAAAAAATAATTTTTGTTACTTTAACAATTATTATTCTCTATATTCTATATAGTAAAACAAGCATTTCACATAAATATATCATAGAAAATAGAAATTGTATGTAGGAAAAATCATTCGAGCAATATACATAATATCATTATTAAATTGACTTTATTCGTTAACATGTAGTAATTACATAATTTATGTACATATTACGAGTACATCATCGATAATGGTTATTATCTTTATGAAATAAAATTGTATAAATTTTAAAATGAAATTATATTACAAAATATTACCTAGTTTTGATATCCTTTACGCTTTATAAACACAACGAATCTCAAGAAAGAGCACATACACAAATCGCAGGCAATTCTTGTTAACGATAAATGTTTATTCTATCGGTGGATTTATAAATAGTTTATAAAAGTTATTAAGCACGTACCATGATTATGGATGAATAGTTCATATTTGTCCTGTATGGTAGAAGATATACTAGAAAGCAAAATCATTATACCTTATCGCGTACCTAATCGGTAAATTATCAGAAACTTTCTATCGTATATTACGTATTCTCTATATTTTCTCTATATCTATATCTATTGTTCTTTATTTATATAGATGTTGGTGACACGGTAATTGCATTTTCCATCTAAATATTTTAGAAATAAATATGTTACTTACAAACTAATATACAAAAATACTTACACAGTGTTAAATTATATACACATTATTTTGCACTATGTAAGACCCAAAGAACCGAGCTGAAATGACAAGTAATTTAGAGTTAGAATACTTCGATTTTGTTGATGTTAATGTGTTTGTTGAATATGTATATAGTTTTACCAGTGTCATCTTATCCTCTTCTTTTTTAAGTATTTTTGTTGTTTGTTCTTGGTCAAACTTAACGACTGCGGCGATCACTCTGGCTAGCACCATTGTTTCTCTTCCCATCATGTACTCGAATAAAATATTTCTAAGATACTCTATCTCCGTTGAATCTTCTAATGTGTCATGCCTTAACTTGACTATTTTCCTAAGTTCAACTAGCTCTCGCCTTTGAGCTGTTAGCGTTTGTTGGAGAGTATGAAAGGAACCGGTATTCGATTGTACCGCTGCCATTGCAACTCTTGAAGTGCTCTCTAATTCCTAAGTAAAATTATATTTCTGAATTGATTGTGTTCTGATAGGAGATAACATGAGCAAAAAATATAGCAAAATTCAATTTAATAATATATACTATATACGAAAGAGCAACATAGAAAAACAGTAAAATAAGGTGAAAAGTTTACCTTGGAAGCTAAATCAGTTTCTACATCAGGCTGAAAAAATATAAATGAAAATAAAATTGAAAACTTAAAAAAATAGATAGCAACAAAAAGTGAAAAATGATTTTCGATAAAAATATGTATGTATCGTATATGTATACATATTTAGCAAGATGATTTGAACTTTTAAACAACCTTTCTTTCGTTTCGCCATTCTTTTGTTAATTCATTGATTTCTTCTTCGTGCTTCGCTTCCAATTGATCAGTCTTTTGTTGCACAATTGCCTTCCATTTCTTTTCAATTTCTTTAATTTCATCATTGTGTTCTTTCTTCATTAAAGAAATTTTCTCCATTACTTGATTTATATCCTTCGACTTTTGGGACATAAGGTTTTTATTTTCTAAAATTAAGTTCTCGATCTGTTCAGATTTCGCAGTCAATTCTACTTGAAAGTCTTTTAATTGTTCTTTATATTGTTGAATTAAATTTGATTCGTAATTTTGTTGGTGATCTAAAAAAGAAATTATATAAGAAGATAAATCATGTGATATATTGTATATATATAAAAAGGAAAGGAAATTTTAATATACCAAATCGTTTTTGCAGTGCAGCGTGCAATTCTTCATCCTTGTCTTGCAATTGAGCTTGAAATTCTTTAACTAATTGCTTTATCCTCATGCTTTGTTCTTCTTCGTGTGTTTTCAATTCTTCCCGTAATTTGTCTGTTTGATTTTTTAAGTCGTTATTCCCGATTTGCATTTGCGATTCTTTAGCTTGGAATGTTATTAACACTTCATCTAATTGTGCTTCCAACTTTTTGTTTTCTTCTTCTAGCTTCTTGTATTTTGCAACGGGGGATTCATCTGTAACTTGAGCGCTACGAGCACCTTCTATCTCTTTTTCTAACGCAATATTCGATTCTTTAAGAGTTTCTATTTCCGACTGTTTCTTAGCAATTTCTTCTTTTAACTGCTCGATAACACGTTTCGATAGCACCGACTCTGCCGTTTCCTCTTCCGTCATCGGAGATTTTAATCTTTCGATTTCTCTTAACAATTCTGTATTTTTTGTATCTAACAATTTCAATTCTGCTGCTTTTTCCTCAACTACAAATTTTAATTCATCTAATTCTGTTACTAATCTATCTTTATCTACATTCATACTTTCTATGTCGGATAGTAATTTTATGTTCGTAGCATTTAGCGTATCAAGTTCGTGTTGTAATTCGACGTTCCTGGTATGCGCTTGCCTCAAATCAGAAATCTCGGATTCTAAATCGTTTACATCGGATCGAAGTTTCGTGTTTGTACAATTCACATTTTCCAATTCCGTTAATTTCTCCTTTAAAGATAATTGTATTTGAATTAATTCGTTATTTTGTGATTGAACTTCTTCTAAACTACTTTTTTCTTCGATTAAGGATTTTAGATTTAACTTCAGTTTATTATTTTCTTCTTCGACCAATGTCAGTACAGCAAGTTTTTCTTTCAATGCCTCTACGCTTGTTAGAAGTTCTTTATTTTTTTCTTCTATTTTATTGCTACTCTCTAACGTTAACTTTAATTCAGACATTTTGTTTTGTAGTTCCTTATTTTCCTTGTGGAAACGTTCCTTAGCTTCTTCGGTTTCCTTTTTATGCTTAGTTAACTCTTTAATATGCGAATGTAATTCTTCAGTTTTAGACTGCAACTTTGTATTTAATGCTGTTATTTGCGATTTTAAGTTTTCTATATCTTTAGTTTGTTCATTCAAATTATTTCTATATAGTTCAATTTCTTTTTGTAATTGCTTACCGTCATTCAGTAACTGCTCATTTTCTTTCTCATAATCAGAAATTGTTTCTTTCATCTTTTCATTAGATTCATTTAATTCTTGATTCAGTTTTAGAAATTCATTTTGTTTATCTTTTAGATTTTTATTTTCTAAAGTGACTTCGTTTTGGATCAATTTCAACTGTTCTAATTCCGCAATAATCGTCAAGTTATTACTTTTCAGTTCTAAAATTTGGCAGTTTTCCGATTTCAGCGTATCCGTTACTTTCTCCAATGTGTTTAACCGATCAATTAATTTAGTATTTTCGGTTTCCATTTCATTAATTTGATCGTTCAATTGTTGTATCGTGGCATCTTGTCCTTCCTTAATAGGAAGAACTAGTTCTTTTAACTTTTTTAGTTGGTCTGTTTTCGTTGCCACCGTCTTTTCTAATGTTTTATGGGTATTTCTAAGTTCGGCGATTTGTTTCTCTTGTTCTTCAATTAATTTTACAGTGCTCTCTTTTTCGGTATTCAAGTTTTCTATAAAATCTTCTTTATTTCTTAATGCTTCGTTAAAAGTACTTATTTCTTTATCCTTTTCGGTTAGATTATTTTTCAAGCGTTGTATTTCTGCTTGTAAAGATCTTGCTTCGTCTTCTAATTTATGACAATTTAAACTTTCAGATTTCAACGACGTAATAGTTTCAGTCGCTCGATTATAATTCTGCTTCAAGTCTTCCAATTCTTTGGTGTCGTTAGCTACTCGTCGAAGGTGTTCTTTTAGATGAACGACTTCGTTAGACAGCGATTGATTTGTACAGTTGACCCGATTGAATTCTTCGTATAGAGACTCATACTTTATTTTCAATGACTGTAGTTCCTCGGATAAGTCTTTAAAATGTTCTAATTGAGAACGAAGTTGATCGATTTTAGTAGTAAGTTCTGAATTCTTCAATTCGAGTTCATTACGCTGCTCGAGAACTAACGACATTTCATTAAGCTGTTCTTTACATGTTCCCAAATCTACTTCCAAACTACATTTAAGGGATAAAGTGTCTTTTAGTTCTGTCTGTAATTTGCCATTTTTTTCTTTGAGATCTTCTAGTTCTTGAATTTTAGTTTGTACAATTTCTATTTCCTCATTTCGAATAGAACCAAGTACATTTTTCAGATCGGAAAGTTCATCGTTAACCTGAGCAAAATGCTCTGTTACATTATTTTTAATATACATTCTATCTTCTTGTAATTTCTCCACAAAATTCTTGTAATTTACAATATTTTTAATTAGAAGAGATTTTTCTTGGCGCAGTAACTCGGCATTGGAACCGTCAACTTGAAGTTTATTTCTAAGATCGGAGATAATCGATTTGCAGGATTTAAGCTCGCTGTACACTCCAAGTAATTCAGTATTTTTATTTTCCAATTCCTCATTTAATCTATTTAGTTCTGAAATGTTCTGTACTTTCTCTTTCAGAGCTTTTATTTCTTGGTCCTGGACATGTGCCGTTTCTTTCGCTTTATCCATCCATGTCGAGTATTCCTGAATTTTAATGCTGTAATTTTCGCATACTCTATCCCTGTCCGTCAAGGCAGCTCTCATGTTGTTCAATTCTTCGTCGAGGGTTTGAATTATTCCTTGTTGCTTTTCAATTCTCATTTGCGCCTCCTTCTTTTTGTCTTCGAAAATAATTTTCTGAGCGTCCTGTTCGCTTTTCAACTCTTTACAGTAAACTTTACAACTCGATAGTTCCGTGATCAACTTCTCTTTTTCATCTCGATATTCTCCGGTAAGTTTTTGTAATTTACCTGATCTTTGTTTCGCTTCGTGTAATTCATTTTCCTTTTCCTCTAATTTAGACCTCAATTCTTCTAGTATGTCGTTGCCATCTGTCTCCGATGTTTTTTTCTCTGGTATATTTTCATTTTCAGATTTTTCTAACAATTTTGAAGATTCCTTATTACCGTCGATGCCATCGTCCGATCCCATTTTTCCTTCCAAATTCATTAATTTTTGCTGCATTTCTTGCTGCATAAGTTTTAGTGCCTCTGTTTTTCCCCTGGAGATATCTTGTACGATTTCCTTCTTTTCTGGATCCAAATTTTCAGAAGAATGGAGCAATTTCACTTTCTCCACTTCAGTTTTATATTTATTCATAGTTTCGCTTAAACTGTCTTTCGACTCTGTCATGTGTTTCAAATCCGATCTGAGTTGTTTGATCTGTTCTTCCTTATCTTCCAGTTCTCTATGTATAGAAAGTTTATTTTCAGCTAACGATATTGCAGATTCTTCTTCTCGCTTTTTCAAGATATTCATTTCTTCCGTTAGATTCCTAATCTCTGTGCACGCGTCGCTTAATTCCTTCTCCTTTTCTGCGTAAGAACGTTTTAATGATTCATGATCGGTTTCTAATGTACTTTTCTCTGTTACTACTTCGATATACTTCTCTTTATTCCGTTTCAATGAATCTTTCCATTTTAAAACAACGTTTTCCAATTTTTTCAGTTTATCTTTTAGTTGCGCATTTTCTATCGACAACGCGTTCTCGTCCAAATTATTTGGCGATTCGGTGCTCAAATCAATGAGATTATCCTTTTTCTTAAGATCTTCTATTTGCAGAAGTTTCACCTGGCATAGAAATAACGTTAGAATTTAAGAGTGTCCCATTCTCCTCAACTAACTCCGAGCATTTCAAATATACAATCTCGATTATTGATAATAGAAAAAATCTCAACAAAAAAACATCTTTTCTTCCATTACCATGAATAATAAACATCGGTAATAAATTTATCGTTACCTTTGTGTTTAACGTATTTATTATATGATCTTTCTCTTCGATATCGTTTCTCAATGCTTCTTCCAAATGAGCTTTCGCTTGTTGTTCCAACTGACATTGTTCCTTTAAATCAGCTATGCGTCTTAACGCCTTATCCTGGGACTCCACTAAAACTGACTCTAACTTGCCTTTCACTCTCTCCAATTCTCGATAGTGCGTTGCTAGATCAGTGTACCTCCCACGATACTTGTGATATTTTGTTTGTACTTTTCGGTAAGCCGAATATATTTGATCTTTCGTAATTTTATCCAATTGTGGACTTATATTTTCGTCTATTTCACTGGCGGATTGATCCATATCGGACTACGAGGATAACAAAAATAAATATGAATAGCGTTCGAACTCAATCTCAACGGTTGGTACATGTTAGAGGAGTGCGAGAATTTTCAGGTTCTTGCGCATCTCTGGTTAATATTACTGAAATATTTCACCTGTAAGTGATACACATTAGCAGGGCTTTCGTAAATTGGAAAAAGAGCCGAAGTGTCGCTGGTAATGCTGCTAATCGACGATCTTCTAGATATACCAATAGAATTTGACATGGGTGATATCAAATCTACATTTTGGAAACCATGTTTAGCAGGACTGTTTTTTGGAGTTTCTGTAAATTGATATTTATAGTAGTTCTCTGTGGGTTATAACATAACAATTCAATATTTTTACAGTTTTATAAACTATCTACGCTAATGTATTTCACTTCCACTACGACGGAACTTTAATTATATACACGCGCTATCTAGATCGGTGTAGTCATCTTTTTATCTGCGTACACCTTTATCACCAGGAAACTGTTGCATAAGTAGGAACTCACCGTCTCCCTCTTCGGTTAAACTAAAATTGTCGTTAGACGTGGACAATTCTTGAATGGAACTGTTCGACAAAGAAGGAGATACAACAGCCTAAACATGGAAAAGATTTTGTTAGTGAAAATTCACGTCGAACAGCACGAAGATTAAAATAACTCGTCGCATTAGATTTTATAATGTCTATTATCGCTTCGTTCGAATGTTTCAATCTTGAATGCAATGTCAAACCTGGGCCAATTGCTGCATGCTTGCCTGCAGCCTGGCGGGTGATTGTTTCATTTCCTCTGCGAGCTTATCCTTGAATTTTTTAAACATTTTCCCAGAATATTGCTTACTCGTATGCCTTCAATTAAATTATACCACTTTTCATGTATGTGTTTACGTGGAATTAGGTTGGGATCTAATCGGAGGCAATAAATGTCCCACGTCGAAGGTGGTCGGAGGCATTATTCCACATTATTCTATGATATTCGGAAAGGCATTGTGAGAGATTACGTGGATCATCGGTAATTATACGTGATACTTTAATTTCTCCGGGAAAAATACGTTTCTAATGTGATATTTAAAATTTCTTGTGGAACCATGTATACGTAGGCTGACGGCTGACGTAGGCACAGTTATTGCCTTAGACCATATATGTATACATATACTATACTTACATATATATAGACCCGGCCCGGCATAGGTATAGGCTGGTATGGTATATATATACTTACAATTAGGTATAGTATGTGTATAAAGGAAAGCCGAGTGTTCAGTGAGACCCATGGACCCACGGACCTAAGGACTGAGTGTAAAGTAGATTTACGGGCGAGAGGGGGTGTTCCGCGAGCGGGGAGGGATCGTTGACTGCGGCCATCTTGGATGGCTGCACTGTGGTGCGCTCTATAGGCGACTTTAAATACTAGTGTAGCGTCTGTAGCACGTGGTCTGTACAATACTCGCGATCGCGGTACGCCAGAACCGTTTTGTGTCCGGTACGCGTGCGGTAAAGTTGGTGAATCGTCATGGTATTGTGTTTTCTGCGCGTTGTTACACATTAATTTGTAAAAATGCTAGTGTGTATTGTGAAAGGTTCTATTCCATGCTAAAAATGTAGTACAGAGTATTTAAAGTCGCCTATAGAGCGCACCACAGTGCTGCCATCCAAGATGGCCGCAGTCAACCATTCCTCCCCGCTCGCGGGACACCCCCTCTCACCCGTAAATCTACTTTACACTCAGTCCTTAGGTCCGTGGTCCAATTGCGTCTTATGGGGAAAGCAGGGGAAAGCGGCACGAATCATTTGCTGCTGTAATAAATATTCAATACTCTTTATTTTGCATAAATAAATTATCTTTATTGTATAATACAGACACAGAGGATTCTCCAGTATACACCCACCGGTTTTTGTAGCCCGTGGATAACAATTACATTGAATATTTAACCATCTGTCACTGTCACTGCCACCATGGTCCCCTGTCAATTGTCAACAATAACGCGTGTTAGCGCGTGTCTACACGTGTCTAGTAGACGCCGCTGCTGTCTACTCGTGTATTGCAATTACAAATTACAACATTCGTGGAGCATGTATAAATATCTGTAAATAATTTCTAACCCTAACAATCTTCAGTAAATTCTGCCAGAAATTAATTGGTCATTATTTATTCATAGACTGTGGATCTTTATGCATTTATAAAGAAATTTTAATAATATGTATTATTATATTAGGATGTTTTCAATGTAAAAAAACATTTTTATTTTGCATAAAGATCCACAGTCTACTATAGTAAGATTTGATTCTTTGAACTACAACTTGCATGATTGTAAAAACAGTAGAATCCAGTAAGTTCGGAATAGGAAATAAAATCAGGTAATTAAAATGATACAAATTTAATGAGAATGCCAGAGGTTACATTGAGGTATGTACAAAATGGGCTTAATTTAGTAGATAATGATAAATGAAGTTGTAAGAAACACGAATGGATCTGAATGTTGCGGTCAGCCATAATTTTATGTACCTCGCACACGCGATGGGCATGCTAGTTTTTTAAGAGACGAATGTGACGAAAGTTATTGATTGTACTATTTCTGATCAGAAACGTATATTCAATATTAAAAATAAAATATCTGTGTAACAATTTTCGTTGTGACACATTCTTGTAACATACTGTACTGATCAATCTAAAACGTTTATCATGAAGCATACACACACGATCGAATGATGAGCGGCACATTTTCAATAACTGTATCTTATGTATATCCCCAAGCAAATATTTCTATTATGATTACGTATCGACAACAATAGGTATTGACGTGTAACATTTTTTTTTTCCCCGAAATGTGTTTCCCTTTCTTCGCTCTGGTGTACAGTTACAAGTTACAAATCACACACTTTTTACATGAGTTTTTGTTGATTTTTGTCACACTCACAGTGGTATTTTTGTCCTAGAAATATAACGCTATGACTCGTTCCGCGCAAATTAGAGTTTCATAGAATAAACGTAAACGCCCGACGAAAATAATTCGCGCGCGTTGGACGTAATATTATATAATGAAATATAAATGTTATATCGTTACCAAAAGACTATCAGCCTTTTCATAGTCTGCTCGATAGCAGTGAACTGATTAAAAAGCCGTATTACATTCTATAAGACACTTCAACCGGGATATATGTAGAAAGAAAAAAAGAATAACAATTTACTTGCCGCGTAACCAGGTAACCAGAAGAGAAGAAGATTATTATCATTACGCAAAAAGAATTCTACATAGTACGTTGTTCTTTTTACTGTTGAAAAATATAACTCGGCTAAACCGATCAACGTATACAGTATACATATTCATACAAGATATAAGCCTCTAACGTTAAATTATACAGATAATATCGATACTAGAGTTTCATTAACAATTTGGGATTACAGCGATCCCAATTTTTCAGGATGTACGATCCTCATAATTAGCTTTCTTTCTTTTTTTTTTTTTTTTAATAATAATCAAGATTCAACGCGAAGTAGAAAGGAATTAATTGAATAATTAAAATAACATTTTCCGGCATTATTAGACGAAAGAAGTTTCCCTGGCATAGCTTAATCGATTAAATGATTCAAGTTTTCCAATGAGTAAGCTTGCCGGTAATAGGTAATCAGTAATCACGGTCACATAGAAGCGAATTTCCCGATTCGTCTGCGATTGTTAATAATGTAATCACTTTTTATCAGTGTTTGAGAAATATAAAATATACAAATCAACTATCTTCAATTTTGTCATTGTTATCACCGTGTAGAGTTATCTATAAAGCGCCTATCCGTTTTTTCATATTTCTCCTTTTTTTACTATTCTTATTATTATTAAGGTATATTATAAATACTTAATAACTGAAGAAGTAATGTTACACTATATACAAAGGTATGATCGAAGTCTGCGTACGGGGAACCTAAGTATGCACAACGCAACCGTCGATTGCGTTTCTTCGGTAACAGTCTCTCTCTCTTTCTCTCTCGAGGGAGAGAGTTAGTTCTATTTTATTCTCATCGTAGTTTTCAATTAGAACTGAAACGCGAGTGAGCGCGTTTTTGGTTTTCTAATTATCGAAGCAAATCATCAGTCAAGGAAGCGCTGTCCGAGCTGTAATTCGAACGTTTCGATCAGATTTTCTACGAGGTGTGAAGGAGGCCATCGAAAAACAACCTTGAAAAAAGCGTGAGGCGCAATATCGCTACGTTTTCAAAAAATATAACATAGTTAACAACATGAAAAATTCGGTCGCCGTGTGTCAATCACGTGAGTTGCGTCATATTAATTGGCGAGATTGTTTCGGAGAGCTTTTTCCCCTACACCACCATAATATCATTTGATCGGAACGTTGGGATTATGGTTCGCGTCGCCTCGCGTTACGTGATATTAATTGTTGTTTCGACAATTATCACCAAGTGTCTACATCGTATCGCCGAAGTATGAAATCATGAAAACTTCGAATGTGAAAGGAGTCGCTTCGAATACGCGCGTACAATGACTAAAAAAATTACACGATCACGTATTATATCACCAGATGATACATCTTTATACAACTGAATTAATGAAGGCTAAACTCTTATATCGTAGTGTACGGAACTGTTATACCTTCTTCTGGAACTATGCACTCTAACGGTGTCGGGTATGCTAATTTGCGAACTATTAATTCATCGGCAAGGGATATCACCTGCAAACAAAAAAATCAATCAGAAATGTAATGCACGCACAACGAGCAAATTTCGAAGATTATATCGAATTGTAAGAAGAAAAATACTTACCCCATACTTTTGAATGTTAAGATAAAGATTAATATATGTGCTAGTGTTAATGTAGCCTCCGATTTGAGCTTGGCCAACGGTACCGCAGCATAAGTGGAAAACTACATCGTAAGCGTCCTGATTCCACTTACCTAACACGAAAAAGAAAGGTTACCGCGGTTACTACAGCATGAATAACATACGATAGACATGACAAGCTGTCGCAGAAGGAAAGACAATAAAAAACAGATTGTTCTCACCATTTGTTGGCTGTACATTTGCTAGGAATACTTCAATTGCTTGGAATGGCAATGTGAGATAATCGGACCTAATTTTCTTCATTTCTACACTACTGAAATACCAGTAACCCCCGTGATCTACCAGCCGTACTAAATGCCGTTCACCATTGGGATCTGGTTTCTCGACGTACGCCCTCACCCACCTGTTCTGCCAATTCGCAACTAAGAGCATGCCCTCTGAAAATAAGAAAACACAAAATTATATTCATTCTTAACCCGTTGCACTCGAATGGTGATGACTCTGCGCTGGGGCGCTAGTCAAAATTGCCACATCATTATTTGAAACAGTTTCTAAATGATTTACTTCTTATATTGTATAATTAAAACTCGAAATGTATGAGATAAGCAGAATTTCGTGTTTGAAAATTCTTCGAATGTTCTTACTGCTTTAAATCGCACCAACTAATTTCTGTCGTAAACGCGTAAACTCCGCTGTTTAGCGATAGATCGATAGAAAAACGTACTGGTAAGTTCCTCTGGAACTGAAGGCGAGTCCGTCGTGTTGTATAACTTTGTCATATTGTCAACTAAGGTCCACAGGTACGGATACGTGGGGTGAGTAGGAAGCTGAACGAAGAAGTGATTTGGTTTAACTATATGACATACGACAACATCGTTATTCACTCCTCCCACCAAGGATAACTGCATCAACTCTGTTAGCCAATCGTTGAACGGCAAGATCTGCTCGAGGGTCATTTGGGGAAATTTGTTCTCTGGGAACCTCTGTCGTATCATTTCCAGAGCGACCTTAATCCCTTCCGAGGAACCCGTTATGCGACACAACTGCAGATCTAACGACGAGGGATGGTAGTTCAAGTATATGTTCACGTTCGCCTTCGCTTGTATACTTTGTAAAAAACAATGACGTGCGCCGATTAATCTTCCTACTAATTTGTGTGGTATATTGAACTCATATGTTTTAGGGATCATGCTTTCCTTCAGGTGATCCTTGATGCTGCCACCTGCAATTCGTACCAAATTTTAAACTGTCCAACACAACGCTCGTGCAAATGGCCTTACTACTACGATATACAATAATATTGAAGAATCAATCAATCAATCGACTGCGGATTTTTATGGATTTATCAAGAAATTAACTGGATGAAAACTGCTGGTTCCCACAATCGATACAGAATATTTTTATTTTGTATAAAGATCCGCAGTCTAATCAACTACTACTTAATCTGCTCATTTTACTTTTACAGAACTTGCTCGAATCTCGGAAGAATTGTTAACGGGAGACAACTGTTGGACAGCTAATCTGCTCATTTTACCTTTTCCACTGTCCGCACTCCCTTCGCTTCTGGCTTCATCGGTGACACTGCCTTCCAGTACCCCGGAGACTGGACTGTGCATAGCAGAGTCTCTCTCCGATAATGCTTGTGCAGGACTCTTGGAGCAATCTTTAGATGGGGTGGTAGTATCAGGTTGCTCTTCGCTTTTACCATAGTTGCATTCGTTATTCGTTTCATGCTCCTCATCTTTGGCAACGTACTCCAACAGATTGTCCTTGCTGCTGGCTACCTTCTGCTCTTCCTCTTCGTCAACGTTTTCGAATATTTTCAACACCTTGCCGTTCAAGTCCATGGCGTTCTCCAAAGAGGACGAGCTCCTGCTTCTGGCAATAGTTTCAAAGTTACTTGTCTTGGGATTGCTACCAAGCTTTATGTCCATTTTGCTGGATGTAGTATTGTCCACGTAGTTGTACCATGCTTCCTCCTCCTGTGAGGATGTTTTCGATCTCGTGAAGGCGGTTTGCGAACCTGGCTTCCTCTGAGGTATATCGAGACTCTCGCTTCGTTTTCTGGGACTGCAAACGATCTCCTCCGTCGATTTACAGCAAGAAGAATTCAGCAAGTACGACTCCTCGATATGTATATCGGAGTCGTACAAGTTCGAGCTGGTCTTCGACAAAACTGTTTCCTTTCCGCAGTCGACGAGGGTCCGATCGCTACAATCCGAATCCGATGTTCCACCTGGATCAGCTCTGTCAACTCGGCGACGTTTGTACCAAAGCAGGCCAATTATCAGTGCAAACGCAGGAAAACTCCACTTTACAACTTGCACGTGGGTAGCCGACATGTTTCTGGTTCACCGTTGCTGTTGTTGTTGTTGTTGCTGTTGTTCGGGAACTGTTTATTCTGAAACAACGAAACGTAGTTTAGCGATGCGGAACATACTTGGCTCTTAAGAGAACCGTTTTTCAAGTAACAGAGTCGATAACCGATAAGGAATGCAAAAGGTCAGTGAAATAGTGTACTGGGTTTAACGTATTATTTTTAGTGACTAGCCACTAATTAATGTTCCAACATTATTCTTCGCCATGCTTCTATCTTTACTTGTTTTCTGTCGACGAACTTTATATTCGTATGGTTTAGGCTTTAGGTCAATTACACAGAATTCTTGATAGGAAGAATATTTGAAGAACGTCCGCGACGCTGTTGCGAATTCCCATCGAAATTATAAGAATATGTAGTTGCTAAAATCCAAGTTTGAAAAGTTCTGTAGTGCTCGGAGAGAAAGGAGATTCCCAATAAGAGGCCAGAAAACTGCAATACAATCTCTCTCTCTCTCCCTCTCTCTCTCTCGCGCGCGCGCGAGCCAGTGAAACAGATTTTAGAAAAAAATTCGACCGAGTATCCCGAGCGAATTCATTGAAAATTACCGGCTGATAGATCAAGATAAGAAAACAGCATGGTTTCGAATCAGTTTACGCAAGCAACTCTATACTCGAGGAGAACGCCGACATAAAGAGAGCTCGTACTGTGCCTCGTTTAGATAAAAACATTATCAGGAAGAAATCCTTCGAATTGTTCCTAGTTGGAACAAGGAATATGTAGTACGCGTATACCTTCACCCAGTCAGTATGCTTCACTAATAATTAATGTTTCGCAAGCGTGGCTTCCGACCGTGGAGGGTGCTCGCTCGAATATCTTAATTAAGAAAAAAGATCGGAGACTCTGACGGTTCCACAGAACTACGAAACACATATGTACAATAACGTACATAATTAATAAATTGTAACGATTTTATAAATATATTGCATACGGCATACAGTGTTATGTAGGTATTTACATATTACGGTGTTGACGCGGTTGTAAACATTCCCGATTGTACACAGAACACATTTGTTGACGATTCCACGAGAAGCGTTCAGGCTGCCTGTTAGGCCACATAATGGATCTATTAGGCACAAAGTCGGCGAATATGTTTTTCGCTACTGGCAATCGATCCATGAAGACTATTATAATTATGTATGTACGTATGTATGTAGTGGGTTTTGTCCGTGTGACTGTGTATTCGAATTTTTTTTCTTTGTCATCTCTGTTCAGAGTGTCGTTTCGAATTCTGTTTAAATTTAGATGTAACAGAAAATTTTCAAAATATCGAGGATATCAATTGAGTGTACAAAGTATTCGTACACCTTTTAAAAACGAATAACCTTTTCAAAATTCGACCCAACAGCTTCAGTTTTTTTGAGACTTCACTGAGAATACATTAAAATGATTCCAACATGTATGAATGTATTTTGTAAATCACTGAAACAATTCATTTCACTGTAAGAATCGATTAGTAATCGAGTTTGACAACAAACTGAAAATGTCTGAAAAGAAAAAGGAAAAAGTTACTTTTAGTTATATTATATTTATTCTTTAAGAAGTTATTCGTTTTTGAAAGGTGTACGTGCGCGAACACATTCTACCCTCACTGTACGTCTCGGCCGAGCACGCGATGAGCGGATAAAACTCGATTACATATCACGTTTCATTGATTTGAGTTTCACCAAAAGTGTCCGAACGCGAACGCGAACGCAAACGCAACAATTACATCAGAACGCGTGGCTCGTGTTACAAGACAGGAGCGATTTCCAGAATGAATTGTCCAGAGCATCCGATTTCACGCGTTCTATGTAGGTGCATACGTCTGTACAAGTAAAAGCGACTGACTCTCCTTCCCGCTCACGTTACATACTTTGAGCCGGCCTGTAGAGCACATTCGCCCGGTCACGTTGCGCGTCGGAGTCGGAGGTTTCCATCTGTGATGCTGAAAGTTCCGAGAAACGAATCAATTTTCACCGAAAGAAACTCGGAGAACGGGTGGCGCGATGAACAATCCCCGAAAGCCGAGAACCATGTCCTCGAACTTGAGTAACTTTTGACGATTTCCAAAAGACCGCACGGCGAACACGAGAAACGGAGATATGTACCATTCCCTGCTAACTTTCTCACAAGCAAATCGCTTCTACTCGGAGACGAAGATTCGAAGCGATTCGAAACGGAGAGATTGAAAGGCAACATCCACTGTGGAACTTTCTTCGCTCGGAAGAGATTGCGACACGCCGAGTCAGGCGAATTCTCGAGGAATTCCAGGGGACACCACGATGGGACACCACGATGGGACACCACGATGGGATACCACGATGGGACACGAGAGGCAAACAGACCTCGAAGGTCGGCAAGGTTACTCTTAGCCCTCTATACACGTTGGAACATCCAGGTTCCACGGGACATCTCCATCCTCGACATTGATAACACGCTCTTCAAGATGTCCGATTGTTTCCCAACTGTTATCAGTGGTAACAGATCAAGATAGACAAATGTTCGTCTACGCTAGATCTAATAGGGTATCAACGCTTTACCTAAGAAAAAGAAACCATAGAAATGTTCACAATCTTAAATGAAACTACATGTTAGATGACGTTATTTGAGGGTGACTTGACTCAGTTAGTTCGCAATGAAAATTGCTGTCACCGTGTTGAAGGTTCCATTAGAAAGTGTTTAGCTCTGAACCATAGATTTGTCAGAATTATGCAATAATCACCGGTCGGTGATGTGTTAAGAAGCTGGTTCTAATATGAATGACATGTATCATGAGTCGACAGCGGATTTTATGCGTTCATGGCAGAAATGGGTACAGAAATATACGAGTGAACGAGTATACATATCGTTTTTGATTGCCAGTTCGAGACAATGTTTATCTTGCATGAAGATCCGCAGTCCGATCATGAGGCTTAGGAGCTATGTACCACATTGCAACGTGTTTCATCGTGTATAGGGGGCTTTATGGTCGGAACTCACCGTGATTACGTCCATGCTCTCCTCCATCTGTGTAGCCTTCGTTGTCCTGAAGAGCCCGGCGCTATCTTTGAAAAATTGCTCGGCGCGGTGGTCAAAGGGCTCGAGAGCTGGGGAGAACCCAGAGAAGGAGAGGCTAACTTTCAACCGAAGAGGAGAGAACTGGATGGGGTCCGGCGTGAAATGGTCTCGCTGACGATACCTGAAGGCAGTCTTCTACCCGTTCGAACAGTGACTGACGCGCGGGTTGTACTGCGGTTTGCGGAACAGCCGCGGCTTTCAGCACGCGGTAACTCTGGAGACCAGTTCAACCGGAACCGCTCGCGATTGCGCAGACGCGATTACGTTAAGCGGCGCTCACACGATGATAACACTCTCTGATTACGACCTCGGGATCGGGCGCCTTTAGTTTTTCCGTAACCAGCCGGCCAAACAAAATATTTTTCGACCTGCCGATACCGATCCGAAGCTGGCGGATGTGTTCGATGGTGTTCGAATCTCGAATTGTGATGGACACGCTCGGATGTCTTAGCTTGTTGCGAAACGACCGATTTTTCACTGTAAAACAGATCAATTTTCTTCTGAATGAAGCTCTTTAATTGACGATGTGTTTAAAAATACATAGGACATAATATGTACGTAGATACGTTGTGTCTGGCTTCGGCTTTTATATCTGTATATATATATATATATATATATATATATATATATATATATATATATATATACGTATATATGAAGAAGGCGACACGCGGCTATCATTTACTATCGTTTACTATCATTGACACGTGTCACTTAGAATCTTGATATTCTAAACGCCTAATCATACTTTCTGCGGAAACAAATGGCTACGGAAAACTGGGAAAAGACATTAATGGCGTCGTTACTGTCTTCGTTCGACAATTCTCTTTTGTTTCTTCTCAAAACTGCTTGTTAATATGTACTTTGAAAGATCCAAAAGAAGAATTAAATAAATGCTAAACTACAGAAGTATCCAAAAGTTCTACGAAGCAGCTTATACAGAAATGTGTGCGGTGTAATCGTAATCTAATACTAATAGATGGGTTTCTAGTGTATAGCAATAAATAAATTAATTCCGCGGATACGTTTATTCAAGTGCGAGCATACAAAGCTTCAGCCACATCCGACAGTTGCATGATTGATCACACGATTCCCCCCCGCCCCCGGCAGTTGGAGTTTCCAGCCATCGGCAGCGTCTTTTCAGAAAAATTATCCCAACGTTACGGGTTCTAAGTTCTAACATTGCGGATACATAGCTTCATCAGTGGGTCGAATGACACGCTGCGTTGTCCGTGATCGAAAACGGGTCGAATAATACTGTGTCAGTATCAACGTGTTATTTGACCCCCCGGTAGCTTGAACAGCGAGTAGTGTGCGATACAAACAGCGAAAACCTCGAACCTACAATTATTCATACTAAGCACCTGTTGGTCGTGTGTTTGCTGGCGCAGAAGGAAAATATTATTTTGTTTCAGAAGCAGACCTCTCAAGTGTACACGCTATTTATCTAATACGAAGAACTTGTTCCTTATTTTCGACCAGAGTTGTGTTAATTTAAATATATTCTAATTATTTTCACAGTATTTCAATTACATTTAATTGCTAATTAAGCGAATCACGAGTGTAATCGAATACTGATACTAATCTATCTTTTTCACCTCTTATTCTTCAAGTTTCTGCATATTTTTAAATTGTACTACATGGTAGTAATAAAAAAAATGAAACATCGAGAGTGCAGGATAGCAACAGGATGTAGTAAGTACATACATAATACATGACAAGTGTCAAGTGTGTATGAAGTTTTACAGTGACGATTGTACTGTATAATTACGTTTGTCTTTTGTCGTGATTAAACTGTAGATTGCAGATAGCGCGCGAAACAGCAGAAGCAAAATACATAATTGATATGATAACTGTTATGTAAGTGCAACCGAAGTGTGGTATGTACAAAGTAACATTGCAGTTACGTTGCAGATAAGACGAGGATGATTAAAAATACCCTATGCAATCTTACCATTCGAAAACTCGGAATTAATAGCGAGTACATATTGTGTTATACTTTATACTTTATACCTAAACATGCGGATTACTCTTACTTAACAACTGGTTGATTGTACTTAACAATCTTGTTATGCGACTGAAGATATAAATCCGGGTGTGTTGCATATAGAAACTGCGTTAGAACTTATTATTTATGAGAACTTTCACGCTGTGCCATTCATCGTATCTACTACAGCAGCTGGTGTTACGAAGAAAGTTCGCAGATCTAATAAACACATTATCCTAATCATTCACGCGCATCGCATAACTGATTTGATTAGTAGACAGCGGCGGATCTTTACCAAAACTGGAGTGAAATAGAAATTTATTTTCTTTCTTAATACACATATATTATATTTGATAGGTTGCGTGTGACAATAATGTAACAACAGTTTTTAAATTCTTCTAATGTTTTCTGACTACTGATCAAGAGAAACAGGCGCCAAAATCATTTTTGTTTTATTAGATCTAAAGACTGAGCTAATTTTGAGAAGATATCCGTGTCCGGCTGGCGAGGTTTTTCTCGGTGAGGATACCTCACTGTGTCGAAATGGAGAAGAGGGATAGCCGGTGAACGAGGAACAAAAAAGTTCGATTCAAATGAAACCGGTACCCGCTGTCCGACGAAGATCGGATCAACGACTCGAAGATGTGGGTTACGTGGCTTTAAATCATATCATGGAATTAAAATTTCCGAAAAAGAAACGGCAAAGGAAAAGCGACGCCAAAATTATTCATTCTTGATTCACACAAGGTGTGAATGGCGTCTCTCTAAATTTCGGGGACAACGATTCTTGGATCCACTCCAATATGTACTGATGAATTTCAGGTAGATAGATCCTGTTAAATGTGCTTTACGAAAGATTAAGAAAATAATCAGCTAGGCGATGTCTTTGAGAAACTGGAGTTTACCCAATTTGGCACAACGTGGGTTCTGTGAGCATGCAAGGACAACTACATATTTAACGGGCCAGCTGAGCATCTCGGCCCTAAGCAGTCCGCGGCCGGTTTTCATATTCGAGGACAGATATTATCGAGTGTACCCGGACACAGAGTTAACCTAAGTCCAAATTTGTTCCGTTATTATTGGTTTATTGTTCGACGGAGGGATGCTCCGATCTAACTAGCGAATTTTCCAAAGCAGATCGTTAGAAGACGCATAGATATGCGAGTAACAAAGGTGACCGTGGTTCAACGTGCTCTTGGAATGTCCAACCTGCACACGGAATGATGAAGTAACCGAGTGAGAGGAGGGAGAACCAGAAAACCAAGAGAAGAACGATGAAAGCTGTGGAACAGAAAGGGACAGTCGAGAAACCGTATTATATACGACATACATACTACCTTCGAACACGTTTTCGACCGAAAATTTCTGTTGCACACGCGGATCACGTAACGTTATATTAATGTATATTATATGAATCTGTGATCATACAAGACACAAGACATTACAAAGATGTTTTAAAAAGCACAGGGAAAATTATTATCAAGTTCAGAAAATTCTCAGAAAATTCAAGTTCTGTTACAGAAAAAGAAGGAGAATGTGAAGAGACATATGTATTGAAGTAATGTGTGTAAGATTAGAGGAAGGTGAAAGGTCAAGGTTTCGTCGAGAGGGATGAATGCATTAAACGTGGTAGAAAATTGATGATGTTAAATTGAACCGCTGCTCTGTGACAATATCGTATAACACTTTACTAAGATTCGCTCACCGACCGCAATAATCATGAAATATTGATGACTAAATATCTTTATAAATATCTCTCTCTCTCTCTCTCTCTCTCTCTCTCTCTCTCTCTCTCTCTCTCGCGCGCGCGCGCGGTTGCATTCATTCATCTTCGAGTAGCAGTACGTATATGGTTGAAAGTGGAAACTAATCTTTTTAACATGAAGCAAACTGTGATAAATGCGATGACGTATGTGTTGCTTATGTAAGAAATTAAGGGTAACACAGGTCCCTCGCTTATCCATTGATTTAATTTAATTTATATAATTACCGGACGTGTACCAACTAATTATATTACGACTAATTTGTTAATCCGCGTGCCACAATATTATATATTCATATATTTTTGGTGATGTAAACAGTAGCATTACAGTGGGTGTAAAAACTGTACAAAATACCTTTTTCAAAATTGGAGTCAGCAGCATGAGTTTTTTTTTAGACGTTAGAAGGATTACTTTAGGAGCTAATGTGTACATTATTTTTTTCAGAAATTCTTATTGGTCGCAATTGCAAAGGAAAATGTGAAGGTCATGATAATATGAAATATGTATATGCATACAATATATTTATTGTATTTATAATATCACACACTGTAGCAATACAGTGTAACAAGTGAAGCTATTTTAATTGTTATGTGCCACAGCCACAGTTAATGCTTATATAAATATAATTAAGTCGATCGATAACTACGGGCCCTTCGTTACCCTTACTATCTTATATTCGTGAAGGATGACGGAGTAGAGTTTTTATCTCCATAGATTAACGTAACTTACACGATGTTTGGGCCTTATCTACTTTGTGTTCATAGCGTTGATAATAGATACGTGCGATGCGATAACCACTAACCATTCAAGGTGAGCCATAAGAAATCTTTCAACTGAACTCTATCCATTGTACGCTGGACCTTGTGTTTGCATGCGCGCGTGTTCATCTACTTTTATATTTTATATAAACCAAGGGGCAAATAATTAATTCGCGTAATTATACAAATAATTCCTATCTTACCCACAGATTTCGTTTTAAAAAGAGACATTTATATTAATTTATATAATTCTGAAACGCGCGGGGTTGTATTAAAATTAATTTTGGAAAATTGTTGTCACGCGGGTAGTACGGACGCGAGACCAGTTCAAATCGACAAGACTTTCGCGGGATTTATCAGTTAGCGCGATGCGATTGCAACTTCCACTGCAATTTACCGATAACAGTTCTGTTAACATTCGCATGCTTTTGTATAAATATTAGGGGTTTCCTATAATTGTTAAGTAATACATTGGTATTTTGTATATTTTTCATTAGAAAAAGGTTTCGACACACACACACACGCCCACACACATACACGTGATATCTAAAGTCTGGTGCCCCAAGATGAAACTAGGCGTTAGCGAGAGCGGAAGAGGGAGAGAATGGTAAATGGATTTGAAACCCTGAGGGGACCAAATATTATTTAAAACGAAAAAACATTGCTATTTTGTAAAACTTTATAAACAGCAAATACGTATCCATAAAAACATAAAATAAATCGTCTGCACTTTTATACTACGTTTAGGTAAATACTGAAATAAAGTACGGAAAAGAAAATTGAATATTCTCACTCTAGATGAAAAGCTATTCAACCTGTTCAACATATCAAGAAAGAAAATAAATTCTATTTCACACCAATTTGTTGGAAATCGGGTTGTTAAATTTTATTTCGAATAAAGATCCGCTGTCTAATAAATCACGGTTAGTGATTTCGCATGCCTATTTTGCATCACTAGCAGATGGCTCTGTAAAAGTCAAATCGTAATTTTCCATTTTCAGGTAACCTGTCACGTATTCGATTGCCGGACAATTAAACGATGCCTTCTCGGGAGGTACACACGGAACTAGCCGATGCCATATTCAGGGCCAACCGCCATAGAAAGCTAGGCGATGGGATACCAAACGGATGTATTTTAGAAATAGCACGTAACTAAAAGCCTCCACAGTCTGTTGACCCTTTAAATGTCCGTGCACTGTGCACAGATGTAGATGTAGGTATGTAACAACATCGACCACCATAGTTGTGTGGAACACAGTCTCCACGTGTGCACATGTCCCCCCACCGTGTTGTTTTCAATCTTGACTAATAATTAAAGGGCATCGCTCGCTCGGACCAACAAAGGAAGAATCACATCTCCAGTGAGTCGTTAATTTCAGGTGTAATTCATCAAATAACTTATTTCAATCTGAGTGCAATTACTGTATCCCGCATGGCGGCCAACGTCAACGTGTATAATAAAAGCACGATAAAACGTGCACGAGATACTAATCACGGCGAGAGGGTTAACGGCCGTTGAACGTTCCACAAACACGCTATTCCCAGATTTCGTCTGTAATACTTGACATCTACTAACAATATTCTTCGGGAGCCGAAGAATCGCTCGAAACAATTTTTCGCGAGAACGGAACGAGACACTCGTAATATGGAACGAATCGTCCCAAGCACCGGAATTTGTGTCTTCCGATCATGTACCCGTATATTTGTGGTCAGCTAAATCTCGACCGGGCATTCACGACTCGAGAAAATCATCTTTAGCTTCCGTATAAGTTATGTGTTAGATTCAAATAATTCACGATCAAGGTAGCAATGATGTCTCTCCAGGGAACAAGTGAATTATATATCGGGGTTGCTTGTTTTCAAGAACGCAGGATTTTCATGCAGCAAGTAAAAGATAACAAAGGAAAGCGGCTAAGCGAATCCAACAAACACGAGGTCCGTGGGAAAATGGTCGACGTACCTGTGTAATTACGCGTCGTTCAACGGTAAATCTTTCCCTGATCCTGCGTGTTCGTCCTGCGAGCGGGTACGATGTATTTCCGGGCACACCGAACAATCAACTTTCTTTAGATTTTCTGGAAAACTAGGCAACGTGACCACAATGTTTTTCCTCGCACGCGAGAGACAATATGGCGGTACAAATTCGGGCGCAGTATGTCCGGTAGTATTACCGCGACACATATCGGTGACAACGTGAACTCTTTGTGGCGCGAAAACCGTCGGAATTTAAAGTATTGATCGGGCACCGGAAATCCTGGCTTTCGGATTTTAATTATTTATTGGTTTGGCTGAGTTACTTAGATACACGGAGACTGATATAAATTCATGAATAATATATGCTCTATTTTGTGCGATATAATATTGATTTTGGTTGATTGTAGCGGATGTCGATAACGTAGATTGTTGTGTTGTTTCATGAATGTACATAAGCACATTAGCACATGATTAGCACCGACGAGCAGCCTTATGGGAGTAGTGCACCGACGAGATACTATTAAAGACGGCCAGCCCCTGTGCTATTCAGCAAGACCCGTAACCGGGCGCGACCGGACGCGGGGATAACGTGGAACTTATAGTGATCTGAAATACCACATCGCTAAAAGTTCTAAATAGTGCCAAAAAATCGTCTGAAATATGGCGGAGAATGTAACATTTAATAACAATCGATATGGTTTCGTGATAATTCGCCTTCTCATCGATTTTTCGCGACGAGAATCTCCTCAGTGGTCTTCTTCACCGACGAAATGCCGTTGGTGGCCTTCTGTTTCTCTGACTGGAGCCAGAATATATCCTAGAGGGCGTAAGAGGACAGCGAAAATTTGCGTCTCACCAACTCCCGTAGGCACCGACTCTCGTAAGACGACCCGTTACCGTCGGTATCGGTGCGCAAACGCCTCGTTACCATTCAGTGTCAACACTCAACATTACCGATAAATCACATGTTTTGAGCATTTATTAGCAAGAAGAAAAAATTTTATACTCCATTCGCATTACCATGCCTGTCGTTTTTTCCCGCATCTACCGATTTCGATCAAACTTTCACAGTGCATATAATTGACACCGATCTACAAAATGTGTTTTTTAAATTTCCGATATAGGCCCACATAAAAAAGTTGAAAATGCAACTAATTGCTCTAGCTTCACAAAAAATTTCAAATCGTATAGTACAATATTAAAATAGTTATCGTCTTCTTTAGACTGTCTTTAAATTTTTGTCCAGTACTGGAATATGAATATTGTATCAGGACGTACACCGTACGCCATGCATACGTCGTTCTTCCGCATACGATAGATCGTGAGGACCTACACCGTACGTGCTTCGGGTCGGAAGGATTAATATTGTTGCGTATGCAAAAATCTTTCGTGTATCTTACAATTAGTACATACACAGGTTCTCGGCGTAACGTAAGGAGATTTCTTTCTTATTAGCGTATTCGCTCTCTTTGTGGCGAACGGGCAGAAGAGAGCCTCTTCGCGATTCCACTCTCCGATGATTTTCGGATGTGTTGAAAACTCATAATCGGACAACGTTGCGTACTTTAGACTTGACAACGCTGTAGACACGTTCGCAGATATTTTTGCTACAAAAAAGGTCATTCATTGGGTTTTATTATAGTATCGTGCAAATCATAGGGCCTCCTGGTTACATTTGCTACGGCCCCCACTTTGGATTAATCCGGCACTGGCTGTAGAAGTTTTACCAGTCGAACCCGATTCGGATTGGTTCTAGTTCTCGAATTCATCGTTCTCAATGCGTAGAGGACGCTAAAATCATTGGCATTTTAAGGTGCCGGTACTATAGATTCCTATGGACACCAAGTCCCATGAAGTGTCAGGTCTATTCCTATATCTCTTCTGTGGTATTACAACATTCGTGGAGCATGCATAAATAAATAAATATCTGTAAATAATTTCAAACCGTAACAATTTTCAGTAATTTCTACCAGAAATTAATTGGTTATTATTTATTCCGTGACACATTATATTTACATTTATTGATGAAAAATCAAGAGTATTGGATATTGATTACAGCAATAAGTGATCCGTGCCGCTTTCCCCATAAGACACAATGCACATTCCGGCACGAATTATTTGCGAACGCTTCGTCGGCTCGCAAGGTAAAAGACGAGGTATCTTTACGTTTAGTGCAGTAGCTTTGTCGATGAAATGTAGTGTTCATAGCGCCCTGCAAAACTGGTTTCTGCAATGTCCGACTCTGTAATAATATTCGATACAGCAGAGTATAGTCCTCTTGTTGGGTGTTACTGTGAGAATTCGCAGAATCGAATTAGTTTAATGTGCAAGCTTACCAATATTCAAAAGGTAGAAAATCTCTCCCACCTTTTAGAGTTGCGATAAATAAAATGCCGCACTGCACCTTAATATGACTGCCGCTGATGACTTGCAGACTGTGTGGCTGCCCTGCCCCTGCCCCTGCCCCTGCCCCTGCATTCTCGCAGCCATTCCTTCCCGGGGTGAATCAGCTCAAATAATACATATACATATTTTGTTCTGAGATTTTGATTTATTTCAGATCTATCAAGGCTACTACCACTGAAAATAAGATTTTATTTGTTCCCACACTAACTTGGAATTTTCACATTTTACAAATATTTTTAATGTAATGTAAATGGTATCACAAGGTGAATGTTTTGAGAATGTTATTTTTTTTCTCTCTCTCTCTCTCTCTCAAAAAAAAAGAAAGAAAATTCAAGAAGAGAAAATAGCCGAGAGCGGTTGGAGAATTTCCGAAAGAGGTAGTCTTCATTTTGCATGCAGATCCGCAGATCCGACACTGGTTACTTGAATATAAAAATGAATAAAATTCGGTAAAATCTGGTAGAACACAAAACTCAAGGAACTATTTTGCATCCCGCTGTTCGAAACGGCCCAGTAACCGATTCCTGAGGAGGAGAGCGTATTGTAGTTTAGGACAAGGTCGTGTGATCTAACTATAAACTTCCCGAAAATTACCAATATGTATTTCGAATTACAAGACAAACTACAACAAACCGCTTATCCTAAGCAGATTGTCTACCGTTTTAACATGACTCAAACATGACCCCATCGGCCCCCAATTGCGTCACCCGTAAAAATTAGGGGACTCATGACGCATTCGTTTGCTAGTTAATATACGCTAGATTCCGTCCAATGCTCTTAGGAGCCAGTTTTAGGTAGTAAAGGACCAAGAGCAACGTAGTAAGCAAACTACAACCCCCAAGATTTCATAGTGGGGTAGCGAGTGAGGCACTAGCACAAATACCAATTCTATATGCGAGTTCTATTCTTCTAGACCCCCTCCACAAATCTCAATTATATGTACAACCCTGGAACCTCCACCCTTTTTCAATTTTGCTCGGACACGTTTTCGCTTACTTACTTAAAAATCCACTGGAACCGTTCTCTTATTTTAAAGCGTCATTATTGCAGATTTCAGACAATTCTAGTTTGATGTCCTCTCCCCTTTCACGTCTTCAAGCATAACAACATATGTACACTTAAGGACACCCCGTAGATCGGGTATAAATCCTCGCTAGGGGTGGGTCGACTGTCATAAAAATGTAAATGGTAATAAGAAGCTATGCTCCATACTCTGCATAATATCGACACCGGTGCTCTATAACGTGTAATGCAAATATACCAAGGTTACTACCACTACGTACAGGCAGTCTCTCTGAAAAGATTTCACGTTGACTTTCTTTTGTGAGATTAAGAATTTGTATTACATATCTCATTGTCGTGTAATTCTCTGTAGTATTATTGTTGAGTACACATTTAGGAGCATGTTGTTTATCCTGTTTTACATGTATCGTGTGTTAACCGCGAGTGGTAGAATTAACAATAGTTATTACTAGACAGCGAATTTTGTGCATTTAAAACAATTTTTCATACTATTTTCACTTCAGTTTCTTCAAATTGTAATTCTCTGTATAGTTATTACGCAAACTAATAAAAGTTCGAAGATCCTAAATAACTTTGATTTTGAACCGCTCGCGATCTAAAAGTAGTGGCGACTAGGATCGGTAGGTCTCTAGATAATTCGCAAGATGATTTGATCTGAATGCGCGGCGCGGCGCGGCGTCGGGACGCAAGGTTACAGCGGTCGTCGGGTCAGCAACACCACGGCCGCTCTCCCTCTTCACCGTTCCCCAGTCCCTTCTTTTCCCTCTCTACGGTCTCGCCCTTCCTTCCCAGCCCTCCTCCTCGGCCTGACTGTGTACTGTGCAGAGCCAGCCGGCGCGGCAGCCAGCCCTTCCTCCATCCACGTCCTCGTCTTTTCTCCTTTATTTATCCGCTCTCGTCTCAACGCCATCTTCTTCGGATCCGTCGAGATTCTTATTAACAGTTATTACGCCGGGGGTTCCTTTCTTTTTCGCCAGGATCTTTATTTCTTCGGATAATGTGTCTCGTCCCTTGAATGGCCGAATAGCTTTCGCATGGCCGTCATCATTAGCGATTACGCCGCGCCGCCGTGTCCCAACGTTTTTCAAGAGATTGATAGAACCTGACAGAAAACCACCCTGGTGAAATTTGCATTTATTAAAGATTCTCTGGATGCCCTGTTTTGGAATCATTTATAAATATCGTAAACGTTGTTTTCGAGGGTGTATACTTGGTAACAAATAATATCTTGGAACGAAGAACACTGTTGCGTTTTCTTCAAGGGACGAACCTGTGCGTAATTTTCTTTCGTCGACCTTGGACATTAATTTTCATGTAGAATCCGTTGATTCGATCGCTGCTGCTTTACCAGTGCATTTAACCCCTTCGATTGTTATCCAATGCGGTAGCCGAGCTGCTTCCACACAACCCCATGGAGGGGGTGTCTGGGTCACCCCCTTTCATGTTTGTCTGGCTGGCTGGCTGGCTGGCTGGCTAGCTCGCTGGGGTTCGCGACCCCAGGTTTCAGTGCACCGTACAATCCGTGACACCAAAATACATCGATTGTTTACATCCAGTCCACATGTATTAGTCGGGCTATTGATTAAACAACTGTAATGACTAATTACGAGCGATGTCGGGCTACTACCACAGCCGCGCGAACCCTTTGTGAACGCGAGCTTCCGAAGCGAAATTAATTATACGCTGATCATACAGCCAAGAAAATAAATCCCGCTACGCTTTAAGAATATAATTCACATCGACGATGATCGCGCACCTTTTGTCTGCTGCAACAATACTATTAATCGAAACTTATCCTTTTCTACCCTGCGAATATACCTGTACGATACATATGCATATCGAGCATTGGTCGCAATTTATACGTCTATACATTTATATTATTATTTGACTGTGGATCTTTATGCAATAAAACAATGTTCTGCAGTGTGTGTGTGTGGGCAGCAGTAATCAAATAAACATTGATTTCGTCCCTTAACGACTTTGATGCAGTAAAAACAACTTCACTAATGACAATATCTAATTTCAATTATAGAATTCAGAGGTCACTTCAAGGTTCGAAAGATATACATTTACCAAAAAAAAGTATCGATGACTTTGATAACTCCGGATAAAAAACCTTGAGAAAAAATAACACTTGCAAAGCATTCACCTTGCGATACCATTTACATTCTATTAAAAACGTTTGTTACGTTATCAAAAATGAAGGAGATATAAAGGTGGCTACATTTTGGCGGACCACCCTTTTTTTGAATCGATGTTTCGCTATCGAGTCCGAACGATGACAAATAAGCCGTGCGTCGTAATAACCAGGCGAAGATAACAGAAAGAAAAGAGTTCAGTGGTCCCCTGATTACGATGCCGTGACCAGAGTTTCTGTTTTGCTACCGATCGTTCAGCGTGACGCCGCTCCGCGCCGCGCCGCGCCGCGCGCCGTGAACGAAAGGGAAAACCAGAGAAAATTTATCACTTTCGAGGCAATTGAAATGATCATCCCGTGCGCTCTCTAATAACGCAAACACCCATTAATCTTAATTACCGGAGAAAGTGTAAAGGCTAATTACGAAGCATTACACGGGAGAGTCTGCGTTTTCGAGTGTGTTGAAAACGATTCGTCGATTCTCCGTGCACGACAGATTTTTGTTTTCCGAAACGGTGAGACTGAAAACTGAAAACCAATAATCATCGTTGGCGGATATGTACGTATATAGAGATAGATCTGTTCTTTTTTTTTTTCAAAGAGGGAGGAACAATTTGATAAAGAGTGCATAGCGAATTGCTTTTTATTTTAACCGCGAGCGAACACGCACGGGTGGTATCGCGTTTATCGTGCGTGTGGGTGTTGCGACGCGCGTCGGTTTATCAAGCGGACAGGATTTTGCACCCCTTGCCATTGACGGTAGGGGTAGAAACTCCAGGAGGGCGGTTGTGGAGGGAGAATCGTCTGTTGGAGGGGGTGTCTGCGCGAATCCCCTCCAGTCTGGAGGTTCCCAAACTGAAACGCATTTCCCGGGGTCCGGTCCGGGGTTCGCAAATCTCGAGCTGGTTCGCGCGTCCCGGCCGACATCGCTGAAACTTCGCCTTCGACGGCACACTTTCGCCGGGACGTGACTGCTGCCCATGCAAATTCCCGTCTAACGAATTTAAGAACTGTCCTCGGCCATTCCGACGTTCTATGTATTCAAATTCACAGAAATTTCGGCCCGAAATCCATTCCGCTTAATCGCTACTAAAACAGACGCTAACGTTACAATTAAAAAATGTAGATACACGACGAATAGACAATCAATAAAAATTGATTTCATCCCATCATGACTTTGTTACATTAAAAGCAACATTACGATATTCTGAAATTTTTCTAATCCTCTACTGTTTTATATTTCAGATAAATGTGTATAAAATCCGTAATGCAGTAATAACGAATGGAAGCAATGCAATCGCTACACGAAAAACGAAATTACTTTCGAACGAGGCCAAAGAAATTCTAATGATCGTACCATCGTGCGTCGCGTCGAAAGAAATCGTACGGTAATGGGTTAATTTGCTATTCGGCCATTGTCAGAATACATATCTATGAATTATTCTGTCATGAAAATGTCATAATCATTACGCTCTCATCCCCGGCGATGCCAGTAGCCAATTATACAATACGAACGGATGTGCACGTGACAGTAGGAAACACAACCGGTTTTGTTACGAAGATTCATTTTCACTGTCAGCGCCCAGCCGATTTAAATCGGTACGTGTGCATAGTAAATAGGCGATTGTTCGTTTGAAAGTCGTGTAGATTCCCAGGTTCAAGAGAAGCCCGGATGTTCCGGTGAGCGTGCAGACCAGTCGATACGTGGAATTCGTTGACATTGATCCAGCGAATTCATCGTATAGCTATCGGTGAGTCACCGTGGCTCAGTGCCCTTCAACCGGCTCCGTCCGTTTCCTAAACTGGATGATTCGAACACCGGCGAACGTTCGATCAGGTCTCTCTCTCTCTCTCTCTCTCTCTCTCTCTCTCTCTCTCTCTCTGCGGTTATTACTTTCGATCGGGTTCATCTTTAATTTCACGTTGTTAATTCTACCGCTCACCGTTCGCTCAATTATTTATTAGCTCAACGCCGCCCGAAAAATTACTTTCTACGCGTTTTAGCATACTATGTATGTAATTCTTCTGCGATAATAACTGATCTAGTCCTCCCGACATCTTCTAATTTAACCATGTCTAACTTGGCTTAGTCTTAAAAAAAATTTGTTGGAGAGGTTTCTCATGTGAGACATTCTCACAATTGTGATTTTATCATTACAGATTAAATTACCATGTATTCGTTAGGTTGGAGGGAGAGTTCTGTCGCATTTTAATGAAAACATTTGAATCAATCCATGTATAAAAATATATGGTTAATATTTTCTAGAACACAGCGAATTTAAAAATTCGGATGGTCAGATTGTGCTCCAAATTCTTGAGCAACCGTGTATGGTATGTATATTGTCGCTGACATTCATCCATCTGTACAATTAATAATCAAGATACGCTACGAATTTCATTTCCATTTCTGGCTATCAGCACAATAATCGGTGTATGGATTACGGTTAATTATTCGTGGAAAGGATCGCTTCGGTGTGTGACGTTCACCGTACCTCATAATTTCCTGGTAATTACAGCATTACATACATTCTGGCAAACGTTACATGTCGTTGGAAATGCGGTTATTTTAATTGATTGCGGAATAAGCAATATTTACACGACGGAATTGTTTGTGCAGACATCAAGGTGAATCTTCGCGTTGATAGCTTGTATACATACCGCGCGATCTGTTCGTTTCAAAGAATTCATTAATTTTACTTCGTTTCGTGTGAAATTGACAATCGCTGAGCATGAAATGTCCTCTTCCGTATTTTATTTATAGAGGAGACACACTAATTTCCACAAAACCAGTGTTGTCCGAAAATTTGCAAACGATAGATGATTATTCGTTTGACCAGAAGCTCTGACAGCAGCGCCGGATCGAGGAATTTGTTATCGGTTCGATGATAGATAGTAAATATTATCAATTAACCGGTGATTTCCCGTGAAATATCCGCGTCCCTTAGCGTTTGGAATTTTCCATTTTATCGAACGTTACTTTCGGAAGTTCCGTTGAGCGTTCATCGGTTGAACCGTTTGCGAAACCGCGTCCAAAGTTTCCCCGGATGTAAAACGAGCAAATCCTCGGATGGGTGCACATGGACGAGACAGATCGATGGCCGACGAGTGCTAAAACCCGACAAAAATGAGCGGAGCAGCATAGAAATGGCACAATTGGTTCAGTGGGGCGGTGCCCCTGCGGCCTTGGCTCGGGACAGTGAACTCCGTGGCCATGCGAAACGCGGTGCCGGTGCCCCATGCACTTCTCGCGTCGTCCCCCCTCTCCATCTCTCTTTTCGCCTCGCCCCCTTTTTCCGTCCCACCGTTGGTGCTCCCCCGCCCCGGTGCAGCGAACGCGCTGCACCCGTTTCGCACATATGCAACGTCCACTCCCGGTCGTTTCTCTCGGAATTAGGCCCCGCGTGAACGACAGCCAGACGAGCACGAGGCTTGCGCGACGCGCCTGGCTGCGTATGCAATCGCCCACACGCATGCGCCATCACAATACTCGAAACCATTCTGTTCCGTCGAGAAATTCAAATTCGAGACTGCTCGCAAAGATTCTTCCTTTTATCCGTAACAGCAGCTTACGTACTGTATCCCTTTAAGTTGCAAAGGGGAAAGTTGTATTATTATTTATTGTAAATACTTTAAATAAATACTTACTTTGAAATGAAAATAAAGTAGGTACGATCGAAGCAGGATACCGCAGTAATCGGTACGGTTACTCCAGAGTCCAGAGTTTACGTTTTCTGGACATGTCCCGAAGGGATGGCAAGTATTTTGAAGGTTTGAGGTGTTGGCCTGCTCAGTCATGGGGCTTGGTAATCTCATTTAGCGACTCGGTTGGACTTTAGCCCCCGGGTCTTTATTACGTGGCTAAGTACGGAAGGGTTGCTCGTCGACCTCGTGCAACCTTGTAACTAGTCTAGGGCAAATTCAGCGAGGGGATAGCGGAGGAATGACGGCAAAGAGGATGAGCAAGAAACGAGGCTGCAAAGATGGGCGGAGGACTTATTGTTAGTCGGGAGGCGGGACGTCGCGCGTCGGTATAGCGAAAACTTCAGCCGAAGGAATAGCATAGGGCCGAGAAGGAGAGAATTTTAAGGAAAGGTTTGAAAAAAACAGTTACCACCAAGAACGAATAGCAATATTCTTTTTCTCTGAAAAGAATTTGATCGTTGCGTTGTAAGAAAGTTACCTTGACATGCTAGAATGTCTGAACGCACCTCTGTTCGCCATTTGTTCGTTTCATGATGATGCGTGTTCGGTGTTTTTCGAGTCGGATGTAGCGACATGTTCTCTGATTCGAGAGATTATCGAGGACCATATCGGGTAGCTATCATTAGAAGGGACGAGCGAGAAAACGCGCGAAGGAGCAAGAGGTCGAGTTAGCGTACTAGAGAACGTTCACCCTGCCCTCCCGCCCCGGTGCGTCGCGCGTCGTCGGCCCTTCGCAGCGTTTCTCAAACCTAAGCAATATCCTGCATTTACGAGGCTGCTGTCCCTTAGGGAGTGCAGCCGTAGGGTGTCAGAAATTAAGATAATTTAGGACCGCCTTTGATGGCGAATATTGATGCATGCGATAGTGTCGAAAGCGGGGAACGATTGAGCGGCTGTTAGCGGGGAGCGGGGAGCGGGGAGCGGGATTCAGTCGGAGCGGAGACATCAATTTCAGTTTCATCCCTTTCTGCGTAATGACATCCGACGAAACAATCCGTGCTACAAATTTAGGCATCGTTTTGTTTCCTTTGATTAGTGAAATTTCATTTTTAACCGTCGATGTCGACGGTGGGAAACAAAAACAGATTAGCACAGTGGTGCCAGCGCTTTCGATGTATAATGGCAGACTCATGGACAGATCTCTCGGTCTCGTCGAAATGTTTACGCCGAATCGTGCACGTACATCACCCTCAGGGTCCTGGCATAGTTTCACGATCGTCTTTTTGCCATTTCACCGAAGTCGCAAGAATTCGAAAGCCGAAAGACAGTCTCGGCGACAAGAACGCGTACAAAAGCATCCTTTTCGAGCATATTGACGCGCGCGCGTCATATATGTATGCGACTGTGCATTCCTCTCCTCGCATTCCGCTGCCGAAGGGACCGTATGGAATCGGACTATCCTAAAAATATTATTGCCTAAGCTAAGAAGTTATTCGAACAGACAACTACGAAAGTAACTCAGTATTCGCGTAAGTCGAGAACTTACTGTACATCGAATATGTATACATCCAGAAAAACACGATTGCAACTCGGTGCTCGCGTCCAACACTCGATGCTTCTACCTGGGCTTGTGAAATAAACAGGTTTCCTGGACATATGTATGGAATCTCTTATTATGTAAGGTGAGAAGACGTTGCATTGGACAAGCATCGAAGCAGCCCAGTGGTCACGTCCGAGGACTGCGGTCTGTTCGTCGCGGTCGTCCAGCAGCCTCTGTTGCTCGTTTCAGCTGTTCGCGGCGCGGCGCACGGCATCGGTCATTGGGCATTGCACTCGGCGCTTCTCTCGAGGGCGGTTTCCCGGGTTGATGCACGTGGAATGCAGCCGAAGCCGGCCGAGGATGCACGAGGCTGTTTCGGAGCGGTCGCGCGGAGCGCGTCGCAGCTGCAACGGTCATCGGGTTCGATGCACTCGCGCTTCTCCATGCACGATTCTGCACGAATGACTCAGCCGACCCCGGCCCACGAGGGATACGACCTTGACCCGGCTGCACGTAGGTGCATCACACCTTCTCCTGCATCCGCGTGGCCGAAACGTAACTGGTAAAAATGCACTTGGCCCAATTTTCCCCTCTTCAAATGCGTTTATCCTCCGCCGAACTCGTTCCGCTCCTTTCTGGCGCGTTCTGCGAAATTCTCCATCGGGAGGACGTTCGGTGCAGCCATTCACCCTCTAGCTCTTTGGAATCTTTCTAATTTTGTATTTCACCTGTTCGTGTTTGTCATAAACGCGTAAGTCATAATTTTCATAAATTCAGGTAAAAATAAAAATTATTGGCTATCGCGAGAATCGTGATTGAGAAAATTTCAATGTGATGCATATTTCCGAATCGTAGCCATTTTTTGAGCCCATTGTGCAACACTCGTCGAAGAAAACCTTATGTAAACCGTTTTCCAGGCGTTTTACTTTCACAGCTTCACAGCGTGCGCTTTCGACGCGCATAAAAGAAATAATAGGAATTTCTAATTGCTGATTGGCCGAGCACCTAGTGAAAGTGCATTTCTTTTTCTGCGTTTTGCTCGTTCTTTCTTCGGATCCCGACACGGGATTTTCACGCGGTCTACTGAAAAAAAAAAAAAAAAAAAAAAAAAAAATATATGATTACCCTTGAAACATTTCTAGAATAGAAAGAAAGCGTCACGGTGTCACGTCTCAGCTGACATAATTTCTCCTGTTAACCTCCGCGCACATATACACAGCCGACGAAGCAGGTTTCAATTAGAGATCGCGATTATGAACGTGTATTAATTACATTTTAAGTACAACGTATTTAATTTGTATCTTATTTTCATTTGTATAATGTTTAGAACATTGATGTTAATTTATGTATCGAGATCGAGATTATGGATGCACAAATTATACATATACCCATATTTTGCTCTTTCATTTGCATTTTGTATTCAGAACAAAGTACGCAGTGAAATACACGTTTATTTAAATATGTACACGTGAAATAGGGATCTCTAGTTTGAATGGAAATAATGATGGCCGACGACATCACGCGAACGCCATCGTACGACGTACGAGGCCCGCAGAGGTAGAGGAGAGAGAACTGTGCAGGCTCGGCCAGACGGCCGCGGCCGAGAAGTCCTTTCACAGTCAAAGGATCTTGAGCGATGCTGAAGCTAATTCACTGTGTATGCATAGTTCAAAGTGTGTTGTCCTCGGCGATCGGGTTCAACGTCTGCCGCACGGGAATGAGACAAAGGCTAAAAGGCCCTACCTCCTCGGGGTATCTTTATAGAACACAGTGTCATCGACATGCGACAGGCAGGGTGTATCCATTGTAAAGGTCAACGCATCTATTGCGAATAACCTCGACGGAGCGCGACAGGGTCTATCGAGAAGGGAATATTCAATCCGTTTCGCGAAGATGCTCGATTGAATGGAATGTCATGCTACTACCTTGAACTCCGTCTGACCACAAACGCTTGTTCTCCAATCCTGTTCGAATTCATTACCATCGGGATCAGGACCGATGCACTTCTACGTTCGTCAACAACTGCTCAAACATCTTTTCTGCACACAACATGAAATAAAATTTACAATATACCATACAAGATACGAGTATACGGATATAAATTTTCTTTTCTCTTCTACGACATTTTTCGGGATAAAGACGTTTCGATCATTGTAACTGTAAAGTAAATGTTCCGGCAACGGGGTTAATCAAAAAATCGGAGTCTGTCAAATGAAATAAATAAATGTCAACTAGGTACAAAAGAATGAAAACACGATAGGAATTGAAATAACCAGATAACAATAATTCCGAGTCGTTGATGGTTCATTTATGCTGATTACGTTATCAGAAATATAAACGCCCTATAAACATACATTCGCAAGCTGTTCTCGAGCTCGTTGAAAACATGATTACGATACATTGAACTTCTTACAATCTGTCCAAATTCATGTTCATCCAGTTTGTTTAATCAGATCTCGAGACGTCACGCACCGAGATATGATCGGGAAGGCGAGGCTCCAGGGATGTGGGTGCAGATATTTTCCCGTAGCACGTCCACGGCGCGGCGCGGCGCGGCGGTGTAATTATTTAAATCAACGCGTCGATCGCGGTGCAAACGGCAAGGTTAGCGGGATGCATCGACGATCTGTCGCCCCTGCTCCCCCCAGGCCAAGAACTAAGTATTTATATATCAGAGGAGGGATGTATTTCGGTCCGCGGACGCTGACGCTACCACGCGGTGGCGATGGCCCGCGCGCTCCTAACCTTGAACTGATGAACGTACATACGCAGCCACCACCCGACTGCCATGTCCTGAGCTATTCCTGGACAGTCACCCTGGAGGACGACGCACTAACCGGCGTAAACTCGGTGCTTTCTCTCTCTCTCTCTCTCTCTCTCTCTCTCTCTCTCTCTCTCTCTCTCTCTCTCTCTCTCTCTCTTGCCTAGATCTATTGGCGACGCATCGAGATTCCGCAATGCCAGACACGCGGACTAGAACGCTCGTCCCGCGCAGCCCTTCGCTGTTTCGTTTTTGGCCCCGGGGGTTACGAAACCGGACGTCGCCGCTGGATTTACCCCCTGCTTTACAGCCGAACTACAGATTATATGCGTTTACTCTGTAATCCCGTAAAACACGTCGTAGAACGTGCGCCAATGCTTAACGAGACTTCTAAGTCGTTATTAGGAAACCGACGCGACGCGCGTCGTACCCCACTGTAGGATATCTGCTGTCTTATAAATCGAAAAGGCACAAGCAATATTCGATTCTATGATGCAAAACGAAGTGCTGATCAAATCCAGTAGGTTCCTCTCTCTGGAAGTCGGTTCAAAATAATGAACAAATTCCTCTGAGCGTAGTCAAATGCTCGGAATCAAAAGAGACGGCCAGCTCAAGAAAGATCCAGGAAAATCGAACAATCGAGGGGACAGGATAATGGTTTTTCAATCTGCCGGAAGAATGTTCTCATTGAAATGGTAGAAAGACGGTGATGCTCGACGATATCGATTCGGAGGAAAGCGAGGTTAGGCGGCGATGCTAACGTTCGCCGTGAATGGTGTATACGTATACGTACGTACAACCAGAGAGAACAAAGACGGTCTGCGAAAGTCAAATTACGGTATCTAGCGAGCAAGGTCGTGTACCCATAGAAGTATCTCCCAGTGTTTACGACCGGCGCGCCGCGTGTTGATACGCTTCTCTCCCTGACGAGGTTGCTACGCCAACCACAAAAATGCAGAGATAACGAGGGAGATTTCACTGTTGGCACAGTTCTCCGTTGCCTCGGAGCCTCGAAGAACGTCCATGTTTTGCTGGCACCGAACGCAGACAGAGAGGCGTGCTACACTTCTTCGGGAAAATGAACCTTCGTTTAATCGATCGATTCAGTCTATTAATCTGCACCGGTTGAAAACGGCTGATTCATCTTGCAGCTTTTCTCAAGTCGAAAAATGATAAATTTAAGAAATGGGCTAATTTTTATTGCGACCCCCTAAACAGCAGCGCAGTGTTAGCAGGATGAGCTTGACTGTCTTTCGAATTCGATTCACTCGATTAATTATGAAGCTTTTATCATGCCGATAAAATTCGACTAAAACATTAAAAACGTCAGGTGATCACAGGGAAGAAAATTGAAAAAAGTTCGTGCTGGGAAGAGTTGCAGGCTGCAATCCCCCAAGCAGCGCCGCAGTGTTAGCAGTAGCAAGGATCTGATAGGCGGCTCGTCCCCCTGCAGGGTGAACTTGACTTTCTTAATGCAGCGTAGGTTGTCCACCACTGCGTCGTCATCGGCATCGACCTCGTCGTCCGGCGTCGGCGTCGGCGTCGGCGTCGGCGTCGGCGTCGGCGTCGGCTGGCGTCCGCGTGGTTGGAGGGGTCGCGTCGGAGGATATGAAAGTCGGAGGGCAAAGTGGCGAGAGGGTGGCCAGGCCAGGCCAGGGTGAGGGAAAGTGCAATGTCTGTCTGCTCCATTCCCTTGGTCGACGTCGTCACACATCGAGACGGGCCTCCGGCTCGTCTGACGCGCTCGGGGGAGGACAAAATGCATGTCTAGGGGCAGGGGGAGGCTCGGAGCAGACGCCGACACCGGTAAACATAGTGCTCTTGAAAAATAGAACACTCGTTAGCGTATTCGAGCGTGTCGCCGCGCCAGGGTTTCAAGGGTTCACTTTCTTGCTCTTCCTCGTTTCGTCTACCCGCCGCGCCGCACCGCACACCCGGGTTCAGGACTACAGCTTCGGTTTTCAAAGAGAGCGATTTAACGAGGATCCAGAACACCATTCAGCCACCCGTTCTCCATCCCGCCCCCCGTTTTCCAGAGGTCGAGCGCGATAATGCGCGCGGCGCGGCATAATATTTAGCCTCGTTAAAAAATAATTAAACACCGTGTTCCACAATCTGATTTTTTAGTGGATAGTATCGGTAGAATGATTTTACTGAATTGATAATGCCAGATGCATAACATTTAGCCCCGTTAAAAAATAATGAAAAAAACCGTTTTCCACAAAGTTGCCCGAAACCGAAATCTCTGTTTTCACTTTTGCTAACGGAATCCTGATTTTCCTAGTGGATAGTGGTTCGAGCAGATAGTATCAGCGAAATGATTTTACCGAATCGAGAGATCATGTTTAGAGTAATCCTATTGCGTGCTCGAAATCGGCGAAGATGTAGTGATTCTGATTGGTGATCATTAAATTTCTACATACATACATACATACATACATACATACATACATAAAATGTACACGAGGTTGGAAATGATTACCGAGCGCCGTTTAATAGCACACGCGCACAAAGTTCGTTGAAAATGTTTGGTATCGGACGCGTGGCTTTCTCGTTCCACTTTCTGCGCGCAAAATTTCTGTCGATGGCAGATGCGTCGTTGTAAATGATTATGGGTTTTCATGTCTGGGTTAAATAAACACCGCGCGGTGTATCGATCTGAACGAATTCGATCAGCGTGTCTGTAGACGGGTGAATCGCGAAATCCATTCGATAAAAACGAATGCGATGCAAGTGACGTGGCCGGTTAATTAATTAATGTTTCTTGTTGAAACTTTGAAAATGGCGAAACAAATAGTCTCTGTACGCGCAGTTTCCATACACTTGAAACACTTTTAAGGGCGGACGTATCACGCGCCGCGTAGTTGAAAGGCAATTTGTCATGGCAACGTGGAAAGCGTTCGAATCGAGTTTGGAACGGGGGCATTGGTGCCATCCTGGCTGCTGCAACGTCGCGTCGCGTCGCGCATCGTGCCGCAGCATCCCGAGGAACAAGAAGATACCAATCGTCCAGGCCCATCTTGGCACAGTTTCAACAGAGTTGAATGTACCGTCTAATTTTATGCACACCCTCCGAGCACTGTTTTTCTCTAGGTCTAGTGCAAATATCTCGTCCTTTCGCCAATCCCATCGACGATCCCTTTTTCGTAAACTTCTCTAGAAGAGACTATTTTCTCTAGAATACAACTAGGGTTTGCAATAGATCGCCACCATTTTCAATCCCGTTACTTCATTTTTGCGAGACTAAGAATTTCGTTCTTCAATCTATTACATACTAACTAAGGACACTGGAAGAATTTGCTATTGGAAGAATATGCACTATTGCTTAATAGTACAAGAAAATCGTCTATAAAGAAAAAAAAAAACAATATTAAAGTCTTATTCTAGAGACCTTTTTAACTAAAAAAGAAGTTTAACAAAAATTTCGAAATCGACTTTCCTCCGGATTTTCGGCCAAAGACCTCACTGTGCGTTGAAGAAGAAGCCTCGGGAGCATGAGTTTCGACAGAACGAATCGGCCATGGCTGAAACAAGTGGTGGACAACGGGGTCAAAGAAATTGAATTAATATCCGAGCGAAAGAGATCCGGCTGGCTCGGTCAGGGCTACGGCCGCGGCCGCGGCTGGGGACAAGGTTCATCAGGAATTGCCGGCGCGTTTCCCGAGGAATTGCAAAAAGATGCAAATGACCAAGGTAAAGGGGTGAAGTCGAAGAGGGTGCACAGGGCGCACGCGCGGCACCCGGAACGTGTTCTTGTACAGGTTCGAACCGCGACTACGTGCAACGCAAGGATCGGTAAGGGGGACCACGAAGGAGGGGGAGGGGGAAGCGGGGAGGGATTAGCGTTCGTCTGATGCGAAGAGGCACGATAAAGGAGGGTCTCTCTTTTGAATGTCAATGTCTTTGTCTCTTGGGCACGCCAATGCATCCCGCGAAACTGTTCCCACTGGCGTAGCCCAGGGGTCGTTTCCCTTCCACATTTTCAGCTTCTGCTTTCCAAACATTTTTCACCGTTCACGGTGAAATAATTTTCGTTCTGTTCTCAAATTTTCGTTTTTAGAATTTAGTAACCTCCGGTACGCACCTACCCCCTGGCAATCGAGTTTCGTCGTCGTCTGATTGTGAGCAACGTTTCGCCGCGAAATATGCTGATTGAAAAATTAAGCGGGAATGATAATCTAGTTACTCGGGACGCTGTTATCATTTTCGGACCGAGGATCTTCATGCTAATTCTCCTTTCTTTTCATTGAGATTTTGAAATATCTGAAATCATTCTGATCATTTCAGTTTGTCAATATTATGAACACTCGTCCGTGCGAATTAAAGTCACGACGCTTTCGGAAGGCACGTGACAGTGCCGCGTTGACATTCCCGATCAGGCGGATCGACACGAAATGCCCATAATCCTTTCCCCGTAAACAAGAAGCCCAGTGCCGGCTGGGAATGGCGGACAGCCGATTCAGACAGGGCGAAAGTAGCGTTCCGGTTCGATCCGCGTCATAATCGTATTCCTGGCAACAGGAAAAGCAGTTTTTCAGCCGGCTAGCCGAACAAACTTTTTAGCCCCAGCTTGTTCGAAGGGGAGATGGAGACAGAGCTGCGTCCGAAGGGATGAAAGGGAGCGAAACAGCGACAAAAGTCGTAGAATTAAATCGAGGAGACGGTGAAGGAAATCGTCTGGTCAGACGAGCAAGATGGCGAACGATCGGAAAACAGTGGGAACAAGTTCTGCCATCGCAGCAAAATATTCCAATCACTGGAAAAATATTCGCCTTCGAAGAAATTTGAAAATTTGACAACGAATTTGGAATTCGGGGAACCGGATCCGAGGGAAGCGCAAGAGGAACGAAAATAGGGTGCGCGACGATAGGTTTCTAAATAAAAGTAAAAAAAATAGAGCGAGAGAAGGAACACAGTGGCGGCGAAAGGGGAAGGGGAAGGGGAAGGGGAAGGGGAAGGGGGTTGGTAGCGTAGGAGAATCGCGTAATGGGGTGAGAGAGGCAAGCAAGGGGGGTAGGACGGGGAAAGGGAGGCATCGTCTGGCTTCGAAGTTCTGGAAGGAGATTGTAGGCTAGGCAAGGTAGGAGGTTGAGGTCGTCGGCGCTCGCGGGAACGAGGCATTGACCTCCAGTGAGTTAGGATGTCTGCCGGTATTGATTCGGCGTGGCGGCGGTGCAGCGAACTCGGGGGCGGCGAAACAGGAATACGGGAGTACCGGGATGTCGGAGAGGGTTGGAGAGGGTTGGCGGCCTGTGACGCCTGGAGGGACGACACCCCTTTTGGTAGGGGGCTGCCGGTTAGCACGACGAAGATGCAACGAGCGTTGCAGAAAGGGGTGCAACGAAGAGGGAGGGTGCAACGTACTGGGGCAAACTTTCCTCTCGCTCCAGCCTCTCTCTCTCTCTCTCTCTCGTTCTTTCTATACTCTTTCACTCCGTCCTCGCCGCACCGCACCGCTTTCGCACGGGCAAAAAGAGGAACGAGCTCGCAGACAGGGCGGTTGCCAACCTGAAAGACCTATTAAAAAATTTTACGGATCACGGCCGCTACTACCGAAAATAGACGAAGGAATCGCGCGACGATGATCCTGTACAGACGCCACGTTTCGTGACTACGTTTCAGAGCGAGTTTCAAGGGATGGTGTGAGTTTCGGAAGACTGGTCTCGCGAACCGAGGGGCGCCGCTTTTTCGAGCGTCGCTGGCTGTCAAGGTTGAGATCAATCTCGACGTCGCGTCGCTTCGCTTGCCTTTGTGGCGGAGAGCTGAGCGTTTAATCAATGGGAATCTTGTAAATGACGATTAGCGCTCGTTGTTCGCCGGTCGATAAGTGGAGGTTGGGTTTGCGGTCGTTGCTGGTGGTGACATTCTTTTTGGTTCTGGTTGGTCCAGGAGTCAGTCATCTTAAAAATTGTTGTAATTCATACACACAGTACTGCCCGCGATTAAATTTACATCAGTTCGGGAGCCAGCAGTTCTTCGATTGAATTCGATTTGTTTCGCCGCCACCGGTGGATTTGAATGTTTGCACGGGTCGGTTGCAAAAGTAGGACACCCTGTAGACGGCCGATCGGTGGGGTCGAAGCTCCTCATTTTGCACTTGGTCGGAGGACGTGCAACAAAGGGGTGTCGGTCGTTCGTCTGTTGTGTCGAGAGTACCTGCATTAGCGGATCTCGTTACAGAAACCGTAGCTGCTTTCGCTCGGACCTATGGGGTCCATAGAGTGGTAGAGCCGAACGGTGGGTCGCCCGGACACGGGGGTTAGAATTCTGCAGACAGGATGGCGCGCGGCGCGGCGCGGCGGCACTGGGGCGAACTTTCGCTCTCCTCGCCCTGCACTACCACTACGTCGCTGCCACGCCCCGTGACAAGACTGCCACCAGGTGTAACTTGACAACGAGACCACTCTCTGCTGACGATCCTCCTTTTAAATGTCCAGCTACCGTAAATTCTCCGGGCATTTAATCCGGTGATGTCGCGACGCCGCGCCGTGCCGCGCCGAACTGTGTTTGGAGGCGAGATTAAAACTACTTGCGACGGCCAGGAGCGGCTCGAAATACATAAATTACTTAGCCGGCTCGCTCGGTAACGCGTCATGAGACCGCCTGATGCAACAGGAGGTTAATTAAGGGTGTGTCGAGGCTGAGGTGACAGTCCACCTGGACGGACGGACTTTGCCTCGATGCTAGTGCCCACTGCTAATTCGAACTAGTAATACGGTAGCTGGTAGCTGTTTTTGACACTCTTCGTTTTGCGTTGCTGGCGTGGTCGACAGTGCAACTTAATAAATCGGTACATTCACCAAATTTTCTGTTTCATTTTATTATACGCGTAATATGTATATGTACCCATAATTATATGAAAGTGGTCAGAGTCATGTATTTCTTGTTTCGTAAAAATTACATTCGATTCATTTAGTTTGAAATAACGTGATGTGAAATAACTGAGAAGCCACTTTTCGACAATATTAACTTAGACCACTTTCATAATTATGGACCCATATGTGGGCAGTTTATGGTGTTCGCGAAGGTTAAAGCCGTACGAAATGCCCGGATCTAGTAAGACAAACTCCGTGGATGATTCGCGCAGCGTATACATATGTTTATGACGGGATATTCCGGGCATTAAAACCGTCGCGCGTCGCGTCGTAACGCCGCGCCATGGCGAAATCCCATTTGCGCTAAGCCACTCGCCATAGGAGAATTTGGCCGTACGGGGATTGGAGTCGTGGGGTTCCGTTCTTGCTGCCATTGAAATATAATCTGGCAAAGCGTGACTCGCTGGAGAACCGTGCCAACGGTTTCAGACGCTCTTTTTCCACCTTGTCTAGATAAACCGCTCTTTCACACCTGTCACCCCTTTGATGAAGCTTGCGGGTTGTCTCGGAAGACGTTCCTATAATTTAGGGAATTTACTTTGACAGGATAAAGCCTTAGCCCGATGTCGATAATTTATTACGCGTCGATGACGTTGCACTTGTTTGTTACCGTTCGAATTAACGAGCAGAAAACAGATAGTGAATTCTAAGCGTTGGACACGGTTCGATGTTCTTTAAGGAAAGAGGTTGGTTTTTATGGGGAGGGAAAAGAATGACCCCGTGTTGGAGGATTTCCAGAATAGGTCCAGACGATAGAAATCGTTCGTTCGACCTTTGCCACCCTTCGAGTTCGACCCCGTGCGCGACCTCCTTCTCATCCCCTAAAACGTCTATTGAAAGGGTACGCGGTATAGTATTTACCATACATCTTGTATTCGTATAAATGAAGTACACCTTCTCCACTCAACATTACAAATGTATGGAATCGGGTAGATGAAAATTTTACAACCGGCTTTACAACGTCGAAGAACTTTTTTGAAATTGCGTTCCACGCGAAACCACTCATTGTTGCCAAGGGTGTCACGAAAACGCCTTGTATTACGGCGCAGAAAATTAGTTTGTTCGCGGAAGAAGGAAGAATATATTCCTCCGAGAGCGTGCAATTCACTTATGCATAATGCACGACGCATCCGAAGAGACCTGTCGAAGAAGAATAGCCAAGATTCCTGATCGAAAGTTCGTAATCTTACGGAGCGAAGTGGTCACGTTTGAAAATTCCGTAATGCACAGTGGTGTCGATGTTGGTAGGAAGGGAGGAAGGGTAGCGTCGATGAAAATCAACTTCTTGCTCGAATTGCGAGCGCAAAATCAACGTGGCCGGCTCGGTCCGGCGCGGCGCGGCGCGGCGCGGAGCGGAATAAAAGCAGGATCCAACAATTCGAGCAGAGGCTCCCGCGGCTGCATACGCGATGAGAGAGTATCCTTTGCATGAGCGGACATGAAAGGAGTGCGTCCTGTCTGCATAGGATACGTTGCAACATAGCGGACGACGACCCTCCGCGATCGATGCACGCTTTCAGAAGGGTTGAACGCCGCGCCGGCATACCAAAGCCATTTTTAATTAATTGTAATTATGCGGGGAGCTCGAGATTACCAGGCCGACGCGTGACGTATTCGCCTCCTTTCAAAGGGATAAACAATCGAATTGAATTTGCGACCGGACTACGGTTTCGTCCGCGATCGATTCTGCCAGTTTTGCGGGGAAGGCCGACTGCGAATTCACTTTCAACCGGACCCTGAAATTCTTTCGTCGAAATGTCAAACTCTAATTCCTTACATTTTCGATCTATCGGCTGTACAAAGTATTCGTACACCATTTAAGAACGAATAAAATTGTTATTGGTCGCAATTGCGAAGGAGAAGGATAAGGTCACCATTTTTTAATTTTTTATCCGTGCCTGTAATGAAAATTTGAAACATGCACTTTCTAAATCTAAGTAAGTTATATACAAGTACAAAGTTTTATTGAAATTGGTTAACGCATAAGAAAGCTATGAGCATTGTAAGATGAAAAAATCTCTGAATTTAGGGTTTGCGATCAAACCACAAATGTGACTCTACAGTGAGTTTGCTTTTTGGCAATTTTTCTTTTTCGTTCAACTAATGCTTCTTGTATTTTACTACATTAAAATATTCGTACCAGTACACGCTAGTACTTTTTTTAAACCAACATACAGAATAGTAGAAATTAATTTTTACCGTTTGTATATATGTATACATATACTGAACAAAGTAACATAAATTCATTGTACATCTAAAAATATAAATGAAATGTTCTTTGCTAGTACTTCGAATGGACATTTGCAGCAAATTAAATTTGAACGTTAAGGTTGCCTCTACCTCGTCAACATTTTTAAAGCAACTCTTCACATTTTTTTCACGGTTACGTTCCAACGTGAAAAAGGTTTGTTTGGCACATTGTGGACAAGGTTTTTGGACATTGTAGGAGCGAGGTGTGTCATGGGAAGCGCACAGGTTTTGCGTAGTCGTGAATACGTTGAAGTAGGCGCGGTACGCTAGGAAAAAAGAAAGGAGGAGAAAGAAAAGGTGGAAGGTTCATCCGTGGAGGGCTGTCTGTCTAGACGGATCGTTGTTCGGTGCAAACTGTGACCGTGAATTGGCGACGGTGTAGTTGTGATAGAAAGGGACGAAGCAATAACGAATAGTGCCCGTAGACTGCGTGGGCGACGCATTGTTTTCAGATGCGCCCGAAAAATCCGACGGAGAATGCAATCTTCCCTCGCCCCGGCTCGCGGCGCGGCGCTGCCATCTTGGTCTGATTTGCCTCCTTGAACCCTTTCCACCGTCTTGCCCTTAGCCAAGGTCTCAAAGGATCGCAGAAAATATTCAAGTCTCTAAAACAAATTAAAATGTTCACAGATTATCGGAATTACAGAGATGATCAAAATCTAAGAATCTTTAATACCGTTATTGCATGTATAAAAGGACAAAATATTGATTGAAATGGTTCGTCAAGATTGTTCGCGTGGCTAGAATGATTTGAATTTTGCAAGAGTCACTTAACATTGTTAATCTTATGACTAGACGGCGAATCTTCATGCAAAATAAAAATGTTTTGCATTGCTTGTAGGAAGCAAGAATAACATAAAAATTGGTTTATATTTCAGCCAACCAATTTTTTTTCATAAATGCATAAAGGTATACATTTTCGTAGAAGATTACCGTGACGGTTGTTCGCGGATTAGGTCATCGCAATCGAGCGGTTGATGTCTTAATTAATCATACACGAAAGCTGCCACGAATTCAAGAGTAATTAGACACGTTCAGGAAAGTTTCTGGCTGGCCAATGCCCCTAAAGCTTAATGACCTCGTGACTGTGCACTGTGCACGAGCAGTTGGCCAAACGCCCCGCATATCGCGTGCTCGTACACTTTGCATGGTTATCGCGCGAATAATAATATTCTGCGTACTCGGCGAATCGGTCTAATCGAATCTACACTTCGAAACCGGCGTTAAAAAGAAAACCTCGATGGCGTTCGTGGCGCGGTGGTCTTTACAAAAGGACGGTGCGGCGAGTTCCTTGACCTGCTCGGGAATCGCGCGACCCTATTCATTATGGCTACTTGAATTCTTCTAATTCAACAACACATAGACAGCGGATTTGATGCATTTACCACGAAAATGGGTAGCTGTAATTTAAAACAGTGAAAGAAGGGGAAGAGGCCGGGGAAGGTGAAGGGGTGGGGGCAAGACAGAAGAGAAAAGGGTGGGCCCAGCAGGGATATCAATGCAGTTTCAGTAGCAGAAGTGCCTACGCGAGACGGATTAATTGCGCACTTCATCCACCCTGAGAAAAAGCCCACGGCATCCATTCGCCCCTGAACCCTCGCCGCGACTCCCGTTGCCACGCAACTTTCAAAAGTACTGCTGCCTCGATTCTCTAATTAGCAAGTAATTGGATTCGTTACCCGGTAAGCGGCACGCAACGGATCCGAACAGCTTGCCCGGAATCCTTCGTGCCGAACCGCGCGCGGATTCGTCCTTTTTCTTTCCGAAATTTTCGGGGATGTTCCGCGCTCGCCCTTTCCGGGATCCGGATTTTAATTGAGCTACGTGCGCGACGTATTTAGCTGCCTGACTGCCTTTCGATCTTCATTACTAGACAGCGGATTTTAAGCATTTATCACAGACATTAACAGATCTGAAATTAATAAAAATTGTACTAAATTCTGTCAAATTTGACATTCCACCCTTTTTTGAACATTTTCAGAAGCCAGTCTAGACATATCAGCAGAACTTGGTTTTTGATATTTACGATTTCGAGTATTATTCCCGACGTCACGCAGTCCACTGAATAGCTTCGTCCGTCCCCGGAAATACCGGAAGCCAGGTATCATTAATGAGATCCCAATCGACGACACCATGGATCGCCGCCTATCAGAGACGCGGATCGACAATGGCCGCCGAGATAAGGGTGTCTCGACGTTGAATTGCAGTGGCCTGTCCTGCATGGCGTGCTTTTAACCCCGGCTCGATGCACCACCGCGCCGCCTTTCACAAACCCCCACCCTTCAGCCAGAAAAATCAGATCGGGATATTTCAGACTGGTCCCTGCTTTTCAAAATGAATGTTGACTTCGTCGGCTCTTTTGTTACCGTTCGCGTTAGCTGTCGGACTGCTTCATTAAAATCGCCTGTCGACGGAAAACAAATTTTTATATTAATTTTCGAATTATTCGTCAATATTTCCCTCGGGCGACCAGCAGGACAACAATTTCGTGCAATTAATTGTTCACAACAAGAGAACAGAGGAACCGTGTGCAATATTGACCATTGGTCGAGCGGGTCTCGCGAAACTCGGACAATACGGAAGACCGGGGGTGGGGGAGGGGGCGACCATTGGCGAACTATCCAACGAATTTGTCTAACCATTTGTGGATAGATCGTTACAGCTACAACGCTTATTTGGCAAAAGAAATTTTTTTTAAGTTAAGGCGCAATAATTAAAATTCATACTTGGCATATTATGCAAATTTTTAATTTAGAAGAATCGAAAATTTGTAAAACCGATTTTTTGCCGCCTTGGCACCACTGCGTGGCGGGGCATCGATTCAAATTTTCACGTGTCTACGCGGATATCACGGGGAGGAGGAGAGGAGGGGAGGAGGGGTTGGTGAAAATATCGGATGCAAATTGGAAAGCTGGCTCGTTCAAACATACGTCGCGGTGCAGCGAATAACGTCCCCGGGACGAGAAAGTGTCGGGTGGACTAAAAAGATGCCCGCCCGGCTGCAGCGTTTTAAGCATTCTTTGGCTACGCGAAATCGAGCAACTCGGCAGACACACACACAGAGAGAGAGAGAGAGAGAGTAAGGGAGAGAGAGAGAGAGTGAGGGAGAGAGAGGAGAATGATAGAGGGGAGTAGGGATCGAGCAGTAGTCGGTAGGCACGTCCGTGCAAAAGCCCCGACCGCGTTTCCATGTGAAGGTGCAGACAGGAAGGGGTGAGCAACCCCTTGTCGGCGTCTGGCGCATAGGCGTAGATGCAGCGCTCGTGCGGCTTGTGACCGGGTCAGCGAAACCCGACGAGAATAAACTTTTTCCACACCTGTCGATTCCTTCTCTGTCGCAGGTGCGCCTCGGCAAATTCCCCAAGTTTCTAGCATCGCGACGCGACGCTTCCTCGGAATATTAACGAATCCGCAGGGGCTGTAACTTCCTGCAAATCACTAATTCCACAGAAACGGGGATTGCAACCGTTTAAAAATGAAAAATTGTTGGAATATTTTAAAAATTGAAGGTGAATCAATATACATATGATTATTCATCTTATTTATTGAAATCCTTAAATAATAACTGGATACGTATTTCCAGAGACTGAGGCAAAAAGAGCTTGCTGCGAACAAGAATATTCGAACAATGGGTGAAAAAGGTGCAGCTGAAAACCAGCTCCCAAATTTTTAATCAGATCGGAGGTAAAAAATGCAATGTTTATCGCATGAAAAAGAGGAAGCTCGGAGCCGCAGGGTATCGATGCTTCGATAACAATATTCGTGGATCCCCCACCACGGTTGGGAGGAAGGAAAAAAGCGTCTGACAATGCAATCGGCATAGAGCCCCTCGACTGACGCCCCCGAAAGTTCACTGTAACCAGCCAGACTATCTTCAGTCTCAAGTAATGACAACCCACAGTCCGTTTTCAACCCTCTCCACCGGTAGCGACCAACCGCCTGCATCCTCGTGTGACCACCACCCCACTGACAGGGTTGTCTCTTATCTCTGTCTAGCTAGGTGAGGTTCTGTCGCGTGCGCGCGCATCCACGATGCAGTGGAGGTCATCCACCTGAAAGGTCGGGGTCACACTCTTGGTCGTAGACCGCCGCGCCGCCGCTCCACCGCGCCGCCGTCGGGACGGTTGCGGAACCGGGGCCGGGGCCGGGGCCGGGGGTGGAGGGGTCGGTACGTCGGGTTGTACGCGCGCGGGGGTGGTTATATCGCCATAGCAACCCCTGCGCGCAGTCAAGGCTAGACCGTAGGTTCTCTGCGGTGGCACAGTACAATGTGTGCTATCGTCTGACGTGGCCCGAGGGGGGATTTCGCCGAGGAAAAATACTGATTCCAAGGATTTGCTGCGGGTGGCAATTTTCACACGTGTTCGAATTGCGAAAATCACCCCACCGCCCCTGTTATCGGCGACATCCACTTCGCCGTGGCCCCGATACACTTCTGACAATGCATGTCCAATTAACAGAACCCTTACCGACGCGGCACGCCGCGGCGACTATTTAACACTTGGAAAGCCGATTAACCCTCGAGGTGAACTTCAAAACTATATTTTGCAAATTCAACGATTAGTACAAGGAGAGATGCGAGACTCAATTAAAATATACCTACTTAATAATATTTTTTCGTATTTAACCCTCTGCCGGCAATGTGGTTTTTTAACGCGGCCGACATTACGGAACAATTTTTCCCGGACCTAATTTTTTATTATTCTAGATTCTAGACTGTAAAATATGCGTAAAAATGTTATCTGATGCATATATCAAGGGTTTCATAAAACTCAATTATTTATATGTACATATTAGCGTTTGCACGAAGCATTGAAATATTTCGTCTATTTCATTTTTTAGTTAAATTCAGTCGAAAAATGGTAATTTTCAGAAAAATCCACGATCCACCCGCAACATCCGGCATAGGCCGGCCGGTTTGTTACATTTATTATGTCTCATCCAGCAAAGAATCAATAGATGGAACAGTGCACCGTAATTCAACGTTTCGGACACCATATTTTCCAATCACGTGATCCGGCGCGCCGTACGCCATTTTGAGAGAAATTCGGCGGCCTCGACGACCGGTTATTAGCAGAACGATAAGTAGGCGTGTGCGCATAAGTACATAATGCGCGACAAATTGCGCGGTACGGTATTTACGAGCGCGATAGCTTTTAAAAATGCAGCCCATACTCCGGAAGCGTAAGGGTGGCATTACGCTCGAACACGGTGGGGGTGAGTTTCCGAGGGGCCATACTTATTTTCGTAGTCTGCGAGGGTGTCGCGACATTATAACGTTCCTGACGCGAAATCTTTCCTCATTTGGGGCCTCGGAGGGTGCCATCAAACTCTGCACACTGTATTTTGTCCAGATGGTCTGATTTACCTATTATTAAACAAATTTTCGTGTCTGCCAGGTTGGATATCACTCACGTAGAAAACATGTACAAAAAAACATAACACAATTTCTCAATCTCTTTTTTCCAACATTTATTCAAATAGTATACATAGATGTATATTTAATTTTGCACATTCACACAAATATTATCAGTATGCAATAAAATCACAAGCTGAGACTCGAAGACAATTAAATTGCAGGTAGAATTGCAGATAGTATTGAAATTATTTTCCAGTGTCCCGAACGAATGAACCAACAAAAGCTAAAGATCATTCTGAACATTCCCGGCCAAACGAGTTTGGAGTTGACCGGATTGGCCCACGCGTCGCGTCGCGCGTCGCAAGGGTTTATTTCGGACGCGGATTTCGTTTTCGAGAGCTATCAAAATGCAGGGTCATGTTCAATGACGTTACATCCGGCTATTTATCCAGATGGACTACTATTTTTGGATCCCTGACCTACCGTATACTCGACGACCCACTATTCTCATGCGTTTTTTCGACGCACGCGATAACTCCCAGCCCGGAGAGTTCTCGAAAATCATTTATCGGTCGTCGTTTATCTAACAACGCCAGATAACGGTTCTATGTACACAGAAATTCCCGTGAATACCACACACCGACACACGGTCATCTCCAAGAATTTATTTATTTTTCGTAACACTTCTCGTACATGATCTTTGATACGAACATTATATTATTTTAAGTATATTGTTTATCGAGAGACGAGGCGAACCTTCATATTCATCCGGAATCTATCAGTGCTGTTCTGTACATTCAATCATTTCTTGAGTCTGTAGAATAAGTGGCTTTATTGCGACTGCTACAATTATTTTATTTATTATAAGGAAAAGTATTTGAAAGCAATAACAAGCACTATCTACTTAAAGGTTCATCTTTCACACAATATCGTAAAAATTACATTGAATTAATTTAGCTTAAAGTAGCGTGATGTGAAATAACAAATAACTGATGAACTCATTTTTTTCAATTTTCTAAAAAAAGGCACTAAATGGCATAAATTGTTTGTGGTGTGCTTTTTCAAGGAACAATTTGAAAAACTACCTAAAATACGTCCAATGCCAAGTGAGTAGAAAACACGTCGAACGCAACGGCCCCATCGATGAAATTTTATTTCCGTGAAATCCAAGTGTCTAGGGATGGAGGAAAAAAATTGGCAGCGACCGTTTTTTTCTGTTTAATAGAGCGTCGGTACGTACGCTCTAGCTAATAGTCGATTCGAAAATATTCATTCATAGCGCAGTAACGAAGTTCTGTTCTACAGCAGAGAGAGAGAGAGAGAGACAAAGAGATTACCGGCTGTGGGGCCGCGCGGCCCGGCCGTTGCACCGCGAGCGCGCGCGCGCGCGTGCACGCCACTGTGTAACCCGCCATTGCATTTTTGCATTTTTTCGTCGTAACGAGACATCGGATAATACCACCGCGAAAGCCTTGCCACCGTCATCGTATCGATCGCGTTCGCTCTGCCAAAATTCAATGTCACCGATAAGCGAGTCGACACCGACGCTCGACGCTCGACGCTCGACGGTCGCGTTAATCGCCGGGCAAACAACGAAAATATCCGGCGACAAAGGCGGCTGCACTCGGGGGATCAGAAAAATTGATACACCGTATTCCGCGAGCAAATCGAGTTTCCTTGGCTCGTACGTTTATTCGGTTCGCGTGCAATCGCTTGTGCACGTTGCGAACCTTCCTTCCATTTTCGCTCTAAACAAATAATATAATATTTTCGTTCGCGGAAGTGGATTTGATATTGTAAATGGGTCTTTTAGGACGATATCTAATTTTTTAGGATTTTCGTGGCTGAACTTTCACTGAGAGGACCAAAAATTTTCGAGTTTTCGCAATCTAATATTGCAGAGAATTCGACGGAAGAAGATCAAAGTTCCAGAGGTTAGAACGCTGTCGTATTGCCTTGCTGACGTAGGAGCGGGTACGATTTACACAATATTTTCCGTACGGGACAGCCCGTATATTGTTCGGCAGAGCCGACGATATTCCCGATTCCCGGCTCGAAGATGGCGTACACGCGCGATCAAGGCTACGAGGTTAAGGAAACAAAAACGTTGATACGAGATGCATTCGCGTCTGTAGATATGATATCTGAATCGGGAGGGCCGTCCTCTAATCGACCGTGCTCTGTCTCAATGCTAACAGAAATTATCACAGGCGATAGGGGGCTTACACCGTCGTCATCTCCGTCGGCCGATAATTTCATAACCACCGCAGACCTGTTATTTGTTCTCGGCTCCGGCATTACTTGCACAAAACATCCTGGATTCTCTGTCGTCCTGCGTGATTCTTGATTCCATATTTTACACTTCTGGCACAGTTTTGTTTGCCGCTGACAATGAGTCTTATACAAGTGTATGGAGAAGGGGTGCTTTCAACAACACCGTTACTTTGTATATTTGCATTTTCCCATCAAGATGATCTTCAAGTATCTACATGTGTAGTTTGAAAATTGACTAATTCTCGTTGAATCTGCTCAAGTGTAAGATAAATCCGCAAGTACGAAAAGAAATGATGCGACTAACAGTGGCGATGTTTACTGTAAATCTAAAAAGAGGGAACACGATAAGCGACGACTGTTATTAGTCGAGCGTAAAAATACGTATGTAGATGCAAAAAAATTAGTATTTCTCGTCGCTTTCAGTTTCAGCTGCGATAGCGGGTCGAAACTACTGCAAACAACGCTGCTGGAGAACACTTTTTGTCGCACCAATTCTCCACTCGTTTAATTGAGACGAATCGACGAACCAGTTTTTCACGGGGATGTGTAATTTAGTAATTTTCCAATGAATGTTAAAAAAATTACAATACAGACAGCAGTTGTTTACAGAAAAAGACACTTTCATCAATTATACAATACAGCTAATAAATTACAGAATAATTGGTTCTGCGTCTTGAATAAAAAATAGAAATGTAGCAACGAGATTCGCTTGATAAAAATTTCGCGCTTGGTACCGAAGGGGGAACAGAATATTCGATTCAAATGTCACCTTCAGTTCTTTTAAATATAACCATTCATTTTTATTCCGGCCGTCTTATTGTCTCAAGGCTGTTTAACGAGCAACGCGAAGGCTCGATCCATCACTTGGTACATACTATTCTATATGTATGTATTCTTTCGAATCTAATTTCGACAAATAATCGCTCGAAAAAAATATAAAAATAAAAATTTGTTAATATCAACATCTACCGCAAATTCTGAAACAATAAATTAACAGATTGCAATGATACTCGATAACCGTTAGAATATTCGCCACCCTTTGGACTTGATGGTTAAACCGACCTCGACATTATATTTCATTGCATTTCAATTATTGCACTACATTGTACTTAAACTATGCACATAAAATATTCGTATGTTACGAAGCACCTTGTTAAATACATATAAAAAGATATCTTACAAATTATAATACATTTCAAGTCTCCAATAGCTATTTTTGAAAAGCAGAAAATTTCCAAAATAATTTTAATACTGGATCACGCGGATCAGTTATGAAATTTGCGATAGACGTTTTTTTTAATCGGCACGCGAACTCGCGAACGAGATCGAGAGCAGCCTCTAAAGAAGTGGAAATTTTTTCGCGATATCGGCGCTACGAAACGTTCTCGTGAAAGTGTTCAGATCTGCAAGCGATTTTCATCTGGGGCTTTTTTCGAGAACACGATTCGCCACTTTCTTGCTGCTGAGAGTGAAAGCAAACGAACAGAATTCTCTTGCGAAGCACTGGAATTGCGAGGCCTAACCCAGACCAACGCAGAGCTCACGCAAGACCGTCTTGTTTGAGACAGGTCATGGCTTCTGCGATGTTTAACTTCGCCCGCCTTCAATTTCGTCTTTCTGTCAGCGACGATTCTGATAAGCGAATTGCAATTCGCATTTCCTTCCCACGGGAACGCTAGCACTTAATCCTGGAGGATTTCTCGGATAAAGACATATTTCTGCACCCCTTCGCGTCAACAGCTACCTGTGCACCAAATTTCAACTTTGCTGTGATGCATATAATAATTTAATCTATTTGGTTGATCTCGAATATTTGAAAAATTTCCAATAAACTTCATTTTTGTTATACATATAATAGATTCCGACGAGCCTAGTCTTCGTTGGGAACAGTGGCGCACTGCTAGTGTACAACGCATACACGCAATTAATGTGTTCATTCGTCGCGGTAACAACAGAAAACGATACGATCTTAAACCTGCCGAATTGGCAGCGCGAATCCAATAAAAACCTGTGTTCAATAAAAAAGACTTTGCAATCAAGAAATTCGTTCAGTATTTTCGATGCAGTTGGTAATTAAGAGGCAGTCAGGTTTACGAAGATAACCTTCAAAATGTTAGCATTGACTTTCCTCCACTTTTCGAATAAAAAATCAATCACATATGCCGCGTTCGTCGTATCGTATCGCGTTGAATTCGCACGTGATCGAGTACAACGTCGAAACTCGGATTTTTTTATTTATTTTTCTATATCTCGGAGAGAGTTTGAAATTTTTATTTGGCAAACATTTTTTATTTCGCATAAAGTTCCGCAATCTACAAATTATCATTACATTATCAGAGCTTGTTTATTAGATGTTTACTGGAGGCTTATCAAGAATCGATGAAAAGCGTGCCGGTCGCGGTCGCGGTCGCCCGGAAAGCGTCCCGGTCAATTAATTAATCAGGCTTGTCGTCGCGTCGCGTCACGTCGCGTCGGACTAATAAAACGAGGGCCGAAATTGGGTCCAGGAAGCGTGTAAAATCCTGATCGGATGGAGAATATGCAAATGAGGAGTGTCTAGAACGAGGCCTAGTGCCGAGGGTAGGAATCGGGTCGGTGGCTTCGAAGACCGTGAACAAAGACCGGTTCTCGTATGAAGGTCACTAGTTCAATGGCGCCCATATACGCGCGGAGAAGCCTCGTTCCCGAAGGCCGTTTCACTTTCGTCGAAGGCGACCAAAAACCGTTTCTTTAGGCCGGTCGGTCGGTCCCCCTTTCTCTTTCTTTCTCCGGTCCTGTCTCGATCCGCTCCGCGGCCGATCCACTTGCACTTTCGACGACAGGTTCAAGGCCAGCGCGAAACGGCCACACTCCGAGGAGAGGATTCACTCTTCGTCTCGAGACGAGACGACTCGGCTACACGGAGAAAGTCACTTTCGGACATATGGGTGATGCATGGTCTATGAGCATGTATGTATGGTACATATGGTACAACTCGGGAGCCGATCGAGAAACAATTATCTAAATTGCTGAGATGAGCCATCGTTTTTTTTCCTTTATTGCTTGTACCGACCACCACCGCCCACCTGTAGCTCACTTTCTTCTTCGTTGATCTAATCGGATTTTCTACGATTTCGAAATTTTAATTCAGAGCTTGGCTGATGCTTCTTAAGGGGGCAGACTCGTTTCTAGAATAGAATTGCAACGGTGCCTTCTAATTTCTCGATAATCGGCAACCCTAAATATGGGGATTTTCAGTAGTCAAATGCGCTGGATAAAAGTAATTTGCATTATTTTAAATATTGTTAGATCTGTCGGTACCCCTAATCGATATAAATTTTAAAAATCACAGAGAATGGAAATATATTTCTAGGTCGGAAGAAATGTTTAATTTTCTAGTTAGAATTTATAATACGTCCGAGTGCAAAGGGTTAATTTAATAATTATATTCGCTTGATTTTCAACTGTCAGTCTTCTAGGATTACGTTACCATACGCAACAAGATCCTTAAATCATTATTTCATTTGTACACGAGGTTACGAATGTTTAAAATGAAGAGCACAAAGTAACGCTTCGGACCAAAAGACCTCCCATAAGAGGTTCTAAAAAGAAGCACGATAATGTTTCTTGTGAGAAAGAGTGGAAAGGAGGAAACATTTTCGTGAAAAATGGGAAGAGTCTGTATGGCGTCCAGCTAAGGTCCGCAGAATCTCGTGGATCGTTGGACTCGCCGATTTCACCTCGGGTTTGGCGGGTGATAGCGAGGAAAGTTGTATCGGCGCGGCGCGGCTCTGCGCGGCGTTCACCGTCCGCGGCAGAAGCAGAGTTTCGCTTTCTTAAACGACTCTCACGCTCGTTCCCGGCTGGTTCCCCGTGCTCGTGGCGAGTTCTCAAGACCCCCCCGGTGATCGCGATCCGGTTTCTAAAACTCTCGCCGGAGAGTGCGTCTCGCTTTCGTTGGGCGATCGCCATTCGCGTCCCGGCCCCGGCCGCGGCCGCGGAGAACGAAAGTGGCGAACGGTTCGGATGACCTGGACCGGGTCGACAAACCGCATCGGAATTCCCTCGCGTGACGCCATCCAACAGAATTCGAACTGATTTTCTCTTCGCCCGGTGAAAGCATCTCCCGTTTTCCGTTTCTCAACGAACCCCTAGCCATCGACGCACACGGATAGACAGCGAGCGATTTTTCTAATTAACACTAGATCTACCAAGGTGGAGGGGGGGGGTCAGAATGCCCCTGATTTGTTCTTTAGTTCTTTCAGAAATATTAAGACTATATGTATAAGTACAGATTTATAAGTAGAAATATTTTTGTAAAATAATAAATACGAGTAATGTGTCTGCAAGATGAACACGGCTGACCTTTACCCTGAAAAAGCTGATTAGCACGATTCGACTGCTGATTTGCAGACGAATGTAATTCAAGGTCAATCGACCGTATATTTATTCGAGATTAATATTGTAAAAATTTCGGGATTTCATTAAACCGCAGCGGCAGTCAATTGTTGCTTGTTCAAACAGTTAAGCTCCTTTATCCGCTGTAGATTAATTTCTTGTGACACGCGCGGCACGTAACAACTTATTTTCACCGAATTATTAAGCTAATAGCATTCTTGTTTTGTGCAACGGCGCTAACGAACAACGTGTGGAAAGTAGGCTAGTGGTTGCAGACAGCCAGAATCGAGGAAAGTCTCTTCAGGATAACCTATATGGCGAGGTCTGGGTTAGCTTGTTAAGGCATTCTGACCGAGTGGATCTAGTATGTGCGGTATCGGGTAGCCGAAGACTATATCGGCAACGAGACCACGAACAAGGAACCGAGGAAGGCTTTCTCCGGCGACCTTGAGCCTCGACCAGAGCCCCTGAGCTACATGAACTTGAACCAGTCTCGCGTTCTCTCCCTGCGTGTTCGATCACTGTTTCCTGCTGGTCGATGCTTTCGGGGCAATTACGCAATGCGTCTCACGTACATTAATTGATCCTCTCTCCGTGGAACAGAAGTTATTCTCCAACGTGTCGGCCCCAATCACTTTCCTCGAGGCTCCAGAACGCGTTGAACCATATCGAAAATCGTTCACGGAATCGCCTGCAGAATGATCTTGTTAATTCAGACTCGAAGAGCGTTACGGTAGAAAGCGAACTTACGGGCACAGTGAAAGTGTTGCTCAAATCAGACACATTACACAAACTGCTATGTACATCCTCTCGCAGGCAGCACATGGTCAATCTGAACGTGCGTATGTAAAGGTCAGTGATATTCGCTGGTTGATGATCTTTCTCTAAAAAATAGCTTAACCCTTTGCCGACTCCGTCGAATGTCGACTCTGAGGCGCCTCTCAAAATTCCCATACCGTGATTCAAAACAGTTTTAATATCATTCGATTCGGCTGTGTATTCTATAAATTGTAAGAAGCGCGAGAAAATTTTACGAGAAAATGGGATCATAGCGAGCAACGATTGTCGAAGAGGAGACAAACTGTATCGGTGGGAACGAACAAGCATGCAGAGGCATTCTGTAAATAGACTAAACTGTCGAGGACCTCCTTCGAGCGTAGACCGACCTTGATGTCCTCTCCTTGTCTGAAATAAATGTGCCTCTCCTTGTCTGAAATATTTTGCCTTCTTTTATTAATAGAACCACGTCCACCGTATTTCATTTTCTTTCAATTTTAGACTCTCCGTTCTGATGTTATTCGCTTTTCAATGCGCGGCTCCGCGGCCCCGCGCCGCGGCCGGCTGATTCACGGGTTAAACCATTTAAAATGCCGACGAAACCTATGTTTATTAGTAGAACGTTAGTGTGGGGCAGTGGATAAACTACTATTTCACGTAAGAAACACGAGAAACATGTCCGAGAACATTTTGATTATTTAGTCTTAGGTATATTATACAGGATGGTTATTGTCGATGACATGCCAAGTGGTTTTAAAGCAATGTAGCAAATGGTATCGCAAGGTGAATGCTTTGCAAATTTTCGTTTTTTTTCAAGGTCAGTTTTACTGATGTTTTCTAGGTCATCGACATTTGTTTTCTTGGAAATGTATATGTTTGTCCCTCGCATATTCTAGTTGACGTTAAAAGACGCATTTAAACGTATTAATAACATGTCCTTGGCTACATTTAGGTGGACCTGTATACTTGAAGGTATCTGAGAAAACTTATACAGAATTTCGAGAAGATCCTAGTATAGTAGCACTATACTCGATTTTGCTACGAGGCCTGGTCCAGATTTCCTCCAGCGATATCAGCGTGTTCCCAGTTCCTGGCATTTATCTCGAGTCGAGTCCGTCTCTTTCCTTCTCATACTACTTGGACCTCGCTCCCCCGCCATGCCGCGCCGCGCGTCCTTCTTCTCTCTATTCTCTATCTCTATGTATTCTAACCCATGCGTGCCACAAGCTACAACAGATCTTGTCCCTAACCTAATACAACGAGAGTCGCGCTGAGCTACACCACGGACTGCAGCCAGCCGGGCGCGCTACACTCAGATCGGCTTGATGGATCAGGTTCATCTAGATCGAAACAACTACGACCTCGGACACGTAATACACTGGCGACGAGTCGTGCGGCTCCGCCATCAGATTAACCCCTGCGAGAACGACCCTGCCGCATAATGCCCGATGCCTTTGTGCGATTCCGGATCGGCCACGTACCTGAACACACTCATTGTGGATGTCGGATTTACAGGTATTCTGCACGGAGACGTTTAAACGCAGACTGGACACATGAACCACCAGGTTTTCGGCTCACCCCTCTTCAACCCCGTGCCGTTGTTTGGGAACTAAGAGGACGCGTTTGCCAATAAGTCGACTGTAATAACCAGACCGTTGTGTACTTTGTCCATTTTTGCCCATGATTATGGAAATGATCCAACAATTCTTAATGGAATTTCTCGATGATATAGATCTCGAAAAAGTTGGGGTTGAAAAATCTATTTTATGAAGTACTTCCTCAACTGTTAGGCCTATTTAAAACAAATCATTTGTGTTCGTAGTCTACTTACTACATTCATTGGAATTTAATCTCATATCTGTTCCTGAAAGTATTTCGAGTTGAATTTGATCGAAATGTCCAACCCCCGAAACCTGACGCAAATGACGCGGATGAGAGATTTTTGGAGTGATTCTTTGTCGAAGATTGCAATCCGCGACGATAAGAATTCCTCGTTGGTCCCTGGCGATTATACATCGGCGAGTATGCATCGGATGATAAAGCTCTTTTTTTATCGCTAAGAGTTGACGTTTTCTTTTTCGTCCGTCGCGTCGTAATAACGAACCCTAGAACGGTTAAGCGTCTGCGTATAATCAAAGCTTCGGTTTTGGGAAACCGAAGTGCGAAAAATCCTTTGATCTCGCACTCGTTAAGGGCTGAAAGAATACTTTGAGACAAAGTCGGAGAGATATTAACGACGCTGGAAAACTCTATTCCCTCGGTGGATCAGAACCATGCGAGAAAACGAATTGTCAAGATCACTTCACTTCTGCCATGTTCTAAAGAATTTCTTTCTTTCGAAATTCTTAGATCTACAGAGCTCGAATGCCATAAATTAAGCGATATTTTGTTGCACCGAGGATCGATAATGGTTGTTCGCAATCTGTTTTCGTCACAGGAAAATTGACTGATCGGTATTCGGATATTTATCTTATCGCTGACTCCATTTTATCGGGTCAGCTACCGGAGAGTAGCATCAGTCTTTATAACCGTTATAAATGGAGCAATCTAAAAGGAAATGAATTAGTCGGGAAATATGTGACAGGGATTCAGGAAAATTACAAGTGTCCAACAATAAAATTATTTCTCGAGAAATTCGTTAAATCTATTCGAACAGAGAGAGAGAGAGAGAGTGAAACAATCACGTATCAAAAATGAAGATTAACGACCACAGCGTTGATTGTTTCGAGCTTCCGAGACTTTATTCAATTCAAGATCGTAAGAAACCCGGGAGATATAAACCCGGGGAAGTATATGGTGTAGCCCGTATCCCCACGTCCACGCCCCACATCATACGTCACTCTATTATGCCTGAAAATTCGGCGTTTTAGGTGATTCGGGAACGAATATCAGACTGGATTCACGGCAAGGGGGACCTTGACCTTCGATGGACGACCTACAACGCCCGCTTCGTCGAATCGACCGTCTAAAGGGGTTCTGGACGAAATTCGGAGCAGCTAAATGTCCAGGCAATTATACTTATATTCCATTCTTCCTCGTCTGGACGCGACACTAAGGGGGAGATTCAGCTCGTCTCGAGGAACCAGACCGTTATATGTACTACTGTCTCGTACCCTCCCCTCTCCAATATGCTTCTCGATCATTATGCAAATAGAACGTCTTTGGATTCTCCGTACTCCTCCAAAAGTGGACGGTTCATAATTTACTTTGTCAATGTAATTGGCAGATGTAACGAATCCCTCGGTATCGAGTAAAACTCGAGTAAGACTTCGGGATTTTAAGGAAAAATGTGCGATTAGCTATATATATTGCTATATATTTAATAAATGACTAAACATTTCAGTATTCTGCGCTACACTCTCTCTCTCTTTCTCTCTCTCTCTATTTAGTGGAAGATATGTAAATAGTAAATATTTTTATAAATCCTTCTATTGTGTGTGGGAGTGGAAGAGACAAGTTTCCGCATATTGAGATATATTTTTCCGAATCTCGTCTAAGCAAGAAACTTTTACAAATTTAATAGTTCAGGTTCCATGCTCGTGTGATATTTATTTTTTAAATTCGTGTCAATTTGATTCCAGAGGAAAAACAAGTTGATAAATTTAGGGTAATGTAGGATAGGATACGCACAGCGTGTGGATTTGGTGGCTACTTTTCACGTCGCGTCGCGTCGTGTCGCCCAGCTCGTAGGAGGACTCGTTTGCGACCACTTCGCTGATCCGGGAGTACTCTCGGCTAGGTACGCCATTGCACCGAGATAGATGGATGGTTATAGCGCGAGTGCGTCGAAGCGGGATGCGGGGGCTGATCGATAAAAGCGGCAGTCGGGTTCACGAGCCTCATTCAAGGACAAGGCCATGTGATAGCGGCCGCGCAACCGCGACCGCGCACTCAACCACCCCTGCCTATCGGCTGGTCGTTTGCTTCAGGCTTGTCTCTACTCTGTGCAAAGCCCTGGCCATGCCCGGCTAAAACGGTGCTCTACAATTTTATAGACTTCTCAACGAATCCTGTAACGAACCTCCGTGTAGTATCTTAACTCCTTGCTTCTAACCAATCGATTCGTTTCAGACACTTCCAGCTGAGACAGAGGCATTGATTCTCGATACTTTCATGCTGTCAAAACTAATTAATCGAAAGAGACTTGGCGATACGCTGGTTGTCGCACTGGTCCACCGCACCCCACTTCTGGTATGCAAGTGCAATCGATCTCCGATGGACGTCTATCATGACTGATGGTGTGCACCCGGGACTCGGATTTTGAAAAACAAGCTGTAAATCAACTGATGTCCTCCAACTGGAGGTGCGCAACTTTCATTTTGGAGATTTGGGTAGCTCCTTATAAAAAAATGCAAAATTCAATTGATCGAAGAGACAATAGGAACTCGATAGAGCTGATAAGATTTTCGATGAAGGTTGGAACTAACGAAACCGGGTGATTGCACGAAGATCTACGCATAAGCGAATGATGGCGTTAGAGAGCACATTGGGAGCAGCAATCGCAGCAGTCTCGATCCACTCCTGCCTGGTTCGGTTACGCAGCACGCACCAGCAGCAGCCACGCACACGCGCCTAGGTCAACCGTGGGCCGTGGGTGGCTAGCTTCCCCGTGGTCTGTCCCCCAGCAACCCTCTTCTATCCCACTAGCTCGTGTTCGTTTGCACTTGTCGTAGGCGACTCACGCGTCTGGGGATCGCTCGAGCTACGGTTCCATGGCACACATACGGAGAGGAACCCCGTGCCGATGGTTCTGCGTGCGATCACCACAGCGCAGCGTCTCCCATCGTACATACGTTTAAGCACGTCGTTTTCGTAGACGACATTAGTCTGACCGAGGCCTGCAGCTCATACCTAAGCTGACGCAATTATGCCTCGCGTTTGTCCACGAAGGGCACTTAAGGGTGTCGACGGAACGCGTCTGCTCCCTCATCGCCTTCCGTTTGTACACGCGCTCGCTTGTTTCATCGGGAGGACATCTTCTTTCGTAGATCTAGTCTAGGGTAGTTACTGCTGGATAAATACTACCGAGTTGCTCACGATCTCCTAGGAATGGTCTTCTGTTCACTTGAACCTATTCTCTTCTTTTGTCTATCATAACATCCAATAACTTTGATATACTTTGAAAGTCAACGGCCAACTACACTAGAAAAAAATTAATTTTCACCGTGATAAGAGTGGCGAGAACAGGAAGACATTTCGGAAGAGTGTCCAAGCGCGAGAGAGTTTGAAGATCGGCTGGTTGAAGAGAGAGTAGGATGGTTGGCGGATGATAGGGAGTGCGAGAGAGGGCAGTAGACGAAACCGAGTAGGAGAGACAAGGTTTGGAAGAGAGACAGAGCGAGAGAGAAAGAGAGAGAGGGAGAGAGAGAGAGAGAGAGAGAGAGCAGGCGCGGTGGTGTGTGCGCGCACCGCACCGGGAGAGATCGTGTTGCGTGGCTAAGTGTGGGGTCGTATCGCGCTCGCCAGTCGTTTTATATACGTGCGCTGTCGGTGCGCGCGGATAGCGCGCTGGAACGTCGAACGCTATAGGTCGGAACCATGCGCGCTCGCCACAGGCTATAGGCTAGCCGTAGGGGCGCGATAGAGAGAGGAGCGAAATAGAGCGAGAAGGGGGCGAAAGACAGGGAAAGACCGGATAAAGGAACGGGACAGTCGCGTGCACAGAGGGAGACAGAGGAAGATAGAGACAGAAGGCGAGAGGGAAACAGAGATAATACCGTGGAGCGAGATAGCAGAGAGAGCGAGGGAGAGAGAGAGGGAGAGAGTAACCCCAGGGTGGAGGAACAGAGAGAAAACGAGAGCGCTTATGCACCGCTGAATCCACCGCGGTCGGCCGCACTCTCACTTTCGCCGGCGTCGATGACGGTTCTCGTCGTCGTCGGCTCATTGCCGTCTGCGCTCCAACCACCGTCTCATCCTTCTTTCTTTTTCCTTCTTTTTCTTTTTCTTTTTCTTTTAACTCGAGTGTGACGCGGCGCGCGCGGCGTACGCAGTGATCCACGCGGTTCCCATACTCTCTGTATGGAAAGTGGTGTCTGCGAGGAAGAGTGCAGCTCCAGGATAGAGGGCTCTTTGCGCGCGAGATGATTCTTTGAGAGTGCGACCGATCACGTGACCGATCCTAACACGTCTGCGGATCGAACGACGACCGAGTCGCGAGTCACAAGTCACGAGTCACGTTGCTCCCATTTATCTCGTGACGAAACTCGAGCAGGGGTTGACGCTCTTGGAGGCCTTCGCGACGATAAACCCGCGGTCAACCGCCGCGCCGGGTGTGTGGAGGTGGATCGCGTCTTTTCTCTTCGTTCTCCTCACCCTCGCCCTCTCCGTCTCGTTGCCGGCCTTTCCTCGTTCTCTCCGTCTCGCCCGTGGTTCTGTCACGACACGGAGCGGCGTGCATCAAGGGTGAGAGAGGGAAACCGAGAGTGGTCGAAGAGAAGAAGGGGAGAGAGTCACTCCGGCGCGAGGGCGGGAGCGAGAAAGCAGAAGGGAGGAGGACGCTGCGTGGGTGGTGGGAGAGAGGGAAAGGTCGGCGGCGGCGACGGCGGCGGCTCGTGAGGGACTACTCGTATTCCGAGGACTGTTGTTTTCGGCGAACTGCTAAGAAACACTCGTCCACGCGGACCGGGCTTACGTGCATCGTTCACGCGCACCCTCGTGATAACAGCGCCCGCTGCAGGCCACACAGGATTTTTTATCAGTGCATCCTCGCTACGACCACGGTCTTGTGGCTAGCACGTGACACCTCGTGACCAGGATTTTCGAACGCGTGCCGGAGTTACAATTTTTACGGAGCAGTGGTTCAAAAACTGTGATCCCTCGTTGATCTTGTTTGTGCTTCGATCCAGCATCAGCGAAGAACTACAATTCGTCTTTTTCTTTTCCCGAGACGAAGAGCACGTTGGTGGTTTAAGATATTTACGAAAGCTGTTGTGCAGTGGTTCGGAATAGAACAGGACACGTGCCGCGGATTCGAAAAGCGACCAGCGTAGAAGTGATCGGACAGTGACTCGGGCGTTCCCCGCGATCATAATCGCCGCGCGAACTCCCCCGCTCGCGTTCGACACAGATCTTACGACCCTCCGCGGAGCGTCGCGGATTTTTTTCCGTGGTCGCAATTACTCAGCCGAGCCGGTGATTACTCATCGGGCGACGGGGCCGGACGCCGCCGTTGCTCTGCGCGCGTAAAGTGAGTGACTAGTTCGGAGTGCCACCGCGAGGGCTTCCACTGCAGGTGTCACGCCGCCGCGCCGCGCCGCGCCGCGCCGTGCCGTGCCGTGCCGTGAAGACATTGACCGTGACATTCGGGAGACATCCGCGCGGTGATACAGTGAAAACGCACCGGCGAGCCTGCCTGTCTGCCTGCCTGCCCCGCAATACGCGAATTATTTTCCCATCCGCCGATCGCGCTAGATTTATCTCCAGGTGCCTCGACGAAACCCCGTTTGTGAATCGAGATTCTTGCTCCTCCCCAGCCCATGTGCCCGCGTGTTACGTGAATGAAGCCGAGCGCCACGATCTTGGAGGAATTTTCACGAGAGTTACCGTGACCCGCGACCGCGGGGGAATCGATTAAACGTGGCTCACACGGCCAGGGACAGAGCCGCCGAACTCCAGGCGGAAGTTAGGAGCGCTATCAGGGTGCTACATGGTTGGTGCCCCAGACCGCCCCAGGGGCACCGCGGTGACACGGTTGTGATGCCACCGCAGACGCAAATGCGGGCAAACCATCGGAACGGAGGACCAACGCAACCACCACCAGCTACCGTTGTAGTCAGCTCCACGTCCAGCATGAGACCGCCACCCCCGCCGCCGCCCCCCAGGGCCCGGGCGTCCAACGAGGGCAAAGGACACCACGAAGAACCCACCAGTTCCATACCCGATCTTGGTGAGCCTCGTATCTAATATTCATCCATGGATTTTCTTCTAGGTTGTACTCAACTTATCATCTAGGGCTGCCTTCGCATCGTTCACCTTCATCAGTATTTGCTAGGTTGCACTTTTACATATTTGTGTTTTATTCAATTTTTATTAAACGGCTATCTTTGAAAAGAATCCGCCACTCTCGAACTGTTTTTCGTTCATTTAAAAGATACGGAGGGGAGCTATCTCACAGCCAACTGGGCCATGTGATAATTCGAGGATTTTGGTCTTTCCCTGCGCGCAATCGAAATAACTTTTTATTAATCTGCGAAGATCAATAATTTGGGTGGCTCACACACTTTTAGAAATCGCTCCGCGCGCGGCGATAACGCGTTTATCGGACATCGCTTTGCACATATTTGCAATACATCACCGAAACGATTCGTGAAACGAGGCGACAAGCTTTTCGATTCAGCTCTTCGGAACAGCGATTCTGAACTTTGAACTTTGATATCGTGTTTTTTTGTTTAATTCTTTACGAATGACCTTCTAAATTTCCGTAAAGGTGAATTCGAAAAAATGTTTCCAGTTTTGTGAAATTGAATTTCTGGATGAGCTTTTCAAATTAATGTCACGAAACTGTTTCGTACTATCGAATGCACACGGGTGCATCAGGTCCGATGGCGGCCATATTAAACATGCGCCGTAAGTGATATTGGCAGAACAATGTACACGAGATTTTATAAACTAGATTTTATAGAACTCCTGACTATTTCTCTTGGGATTTGGCTATCCTATCCAAAAAATAAATTCCCCATTCCTTGATCCATGGTCGTTTTGCCGAGCGCAACAAATCATTGGACTTTCTAGCCAGACCAATATCGTATGCATCTATTCTTAGATCCTTTCCTTTCGAATGATCAATTTTTTGCACACTTCGTGACATCAGCACATAGTCGGGAGAGGCTGCTACGAAATTCCCATTTTTATGAACGAGCTGGAGAAACGTTCAACCAATGAAAACCAAATATAAACATATTAACAGTTTAGTATGCTGTGTAAAGAGTGAAAACCAAGCATGATTCACGGCATCGATAAATAAATAAATGAACGTATTAACGAGTGAAAATGCAAAAAAATTTGCTCAGTTTGGTCACCTTTCGGTAGGATAACTTATAAACACCGACGTTGCTTTACATTAATCACCGATACCATTCTCCGGGGGAAAACGTAGGTGCAAAAATTCGCAGGCTCATTCTGCATCTTTGGTAGCAAACTTGGACGAGTGAGGCTCGTTTCGCGGGCCGCAATTCGCATATTCCGATAGACAGGTCGTCCCTGATCGGATTTCGCGGAAATACTGGCCGGTGCACTATGTTTAGTGTTTACGTCTGTACGTTTCATTAACGATAAGCCCCGCTAAGCGCTATCGTCTGCGCTCTTCGTGACAGCCGGACGTTTGTGTAACGGAGGATGAAGGTGGTGGAGGCGGAAAGAAAAAGATAAAGAAAAAGAAAAAGAAAAAGAAAAAGAAAGAGAGAAAAATAGCGGTCGCGACGCGAGAACTCTCCAGCCAACCGCGTTCGTTGTCCGGGTCGCAGCGTTTCGCGCCTAAAAATAAGCTTTTTCAAGTCTTCGACAAAAGTAAAAGCTCTTAGTTGCCTGCACTGTCTATCCGGTGCACTTTCGCTCCGAATACATCGGCAGAGTATGGTGGTCGACGCGAGAGTAAACAAAGGACGCGCGGTTCGCGCGACCTCGTGCGGATGCGCCATCTCTTTCGTTGTAAACGCTGATGGGTGATGGGACGGAAGCATGACCCCTTTGTCATGCTTCGAGACCTTTCCAACTCGCATTCGGTCATTCTTTTATTTGATTGCAAAGTTACACAAAGTTGCCTTGGACCGGGCGCGTTTCTATTTCAGGAATTTTATTAGGAATTTCGGGCGAAAACATTTTTACAAGCTTGATAATCGCGCACGATCGGAAACAAGTTATTTCGATTCGTCTGGTAATTCTAGTAATAATTTCCCATACGAATTTCATTAAAGCAGGTATTTATCGCAAAGCATGCAGATACATAGTCCACACTATTCCGTCTGAAAGAAATGGCACGCGTTACGAAAAACCGAAAGTGACGCGATAGTTTCCATTCCAGCTGGGCAGATTTAAAATCGAAAGTAAACGAATCGATTAATGGACGCATAGTCGCGAGGAATCGAGGCGAGCGATTTACGGGGCTTCGTCCTCTGAAAGCTAATACCCGTGTACCCTGATAATCGATATAATCGATCCGTCGCGCGTCGTCGATGTGCCGAGGCCTCCTCGCTGGCGAAACAATTTGCATATCGAACTGCTCGATTCCGCGCGAGTTTTATCGATTCGGAAAGACGACGAAAGAACAACAAAATCGATCATTGCATTGCGATCGCATTCTTGCTGCCAGTTGCGGTGCTCTTCGAAAAGCGCGCAGCGCGTAGAGTTCAGCAGTGCGATTGCTTCATTTTTTTTAATTCACAACTCACATTAATTGTTTGCGCATTACGTGATTACACGAAACAACGACAACATTATACGATTAGCCTCGTGCGAATGTTATTTCTGGTTTGTGCATGCACTCTATGTAACTCAATTTATAACATGTAGTATGTACATAGAGTGACCGGTTTTATTTAATCGATTACATAACGTTCATTGTTTTTCATGCTTCTGTGGCATTACACAATTGATTACGTAAAACAATAACACCATGAGAAATTGATTTACTTATACATCAATATCGCCGTCCCACCAACCAACCTAACAATTTCATCGAATTCTCTAATTTTTTCGAGTTTTTTGAGTTTTGGAGAGAGATAAGACCGTGTTATCGCTTCCAAAAAATTGTATTCACGGTACACGCATTCAAACATTTCACGCGAGCTTCGTATTTACAATTAAATATCGACTGCCATTGTTCATCGGCGCGGCACCTTCAGATAAACAGCATGATTTTATTTTTTGCGTGGACCGTACAAAATATTTCCAGCAGGTTATAAAAAATCTCCGCTTCTGCTCTGTTTCGTTTTCCTCATCTTACCTGCTGCACTGCTCGAGAATGTTACTTCTCGATAATCTACCTCGAATACTCTTATCAGCCGAGCGAACGTTAGGACCGAATCAATTTATATCGAAAAGCGTGAACCGTGATTGTTTATCGATGGAGTGGTCGATAGACCAGCGACCTTGACATTAGGTGCAACACCGTTGATTATTATTTAACTCGCAGCTGCGTGTCGAGGTTGTTCTAGCAGACGCGCGTCAACCTCCACAATGCCGATACAGTTTGTTATTTAAATCTCGGATGGAGCCGGATGATGCCTTTCATATTGATATTTCGAAAAACGTGAACTGCTTCTCGAAGACAGATAAACGACGACGACGCGACGACGCGACGCGACTTCGCTCGTGATGATAACATTGGGCTCGGATTTTATTATATCGTTCTTTTGCATTCGGCTAAAAATTATTTCATTCCTCGTACTGCTTCTACGAAAAAAAAAAATATATATATATATATATATCTCAATTGACTTGACATCCGCAGTCTAATTATTACTTATCGAGCAAACAAGAACTTTTCTGGAAAAAGATGAACTACATTAGCGACAGAAATGTAAAAGTAAAAATTTTAGAGAATTCCGATAGGAATTTGAAAAAATTGTACGAAAATGTATAAGGTGACGCATTTACTTCAGTCCCACTCGGTACGTGTACGTATCGTCGTAAGATCAACGGCCATGAACTACTCGCCGCGCGCGCCGCGCCGCGCCGCGCCGCCGCCGCCGCCGCGTTGGATCGGGGTTTGAAAATCCCGTCGCGTCGTGTTCACGCGTTTCAGCAGCGTTGCAGGTATGTACAAGACAGGTTGTCGATTGGATCGCTGATAAATTGCGACCGATCACTCGGTTGTGAAACTGTAACGTTTGTTTCGGTGACATTGAACGGGGACACGTCACCTTGGTCGGCGATGACGTAAATGATAACGAGAGCAGGCTTTGTTGATAGCGGAGGGTCCGGAGTTCGGGAACCCGTTGGGTTTCTCAGAGGCACGAAACTGAGGAAAAAGCGCTTCCTATCGGAAATGTCGAAACCACTTGAATACACCTTAATTGACTACACACACAAAGCTTCGCAGTATCGGAAAATTCGAAATTACCATTTTCGGCACCTGGTGTTAGAAAATTAACATAATAATTCGCCCGCACAATTCGCCATATGTAGTTCGCCTGATCAGGACAAAAATCATGCTCCGGAATGACAGCGGGTACCTACGTTGATAGTGTGTGTTCCAAGAAAAAAAAAGAGTCAATCCTCCTGGCTCTAAATATAAATTGGAAGAGATGACGCGAGGCTTGGCCTTGACCACATGAGAAATTCCGGAAAGCGCCACGCCGCCGCCCGAAAACCCTCTCACACGTTTCATGAGATGAGTGGTGTAGAGTGTAGAGTGTAGAGTGTAGATCAACACGGTTTTCATATTTTCTATGTCGTCGTTAATTTGATTTTTTCGACCAATTGAAGTGTTCAGTTTCGGAAACGTTCGTTTCAATATTTACTACATTCCGTCGCGTGATGTTCGCTTGATTCCATTCCACGATAAAATCCTGACGAGCTGCGTATGCGTCATGTGGGCCATATTCGTAAAAACAACACGGCTCGTATGAATTTTTATTAGGTGCATCTATGGAGGCTTCGCCATTCCCTGTCAAATTCAGTATCCATTCGCAAGACGTTTATGTACTCTCTTATTTTCATCCACTATTCAAGTGTTTAGTTAAAATGAAAACATTTCAAATTTAAAGACTTAGCTTTTTTTTTGATTCTGTAGAATAACAATTATTTAGCAAGTGTTCGTTGAAAGTAGTGGGCACCGTACTGTTGCTCAGACGATGTACTCTGCATGCTAATTAATTTTCCTTTCATTTGAGGAGCTCGCCTCCAGTTCTAGAAGAAGCAGCGTGGGTCTCGTTTCGACGGGCCATTAATTTCAGTGGGAGCGTAGCTCGTCTCGTGTCTCGGGTCTCGGGTCTCGGATAAGCAGCTAAGAATTCGAGTAGATCGGGGAAATGGAGGTCGCAGCGGCTGCTCGAGTGGGCCAAATCGGTAGTTTAAAATAGGCCCCAGTCTTATCGAGGCGTCTGCTGTTATCGGCTTATGCTCACTGGAGGCCAAGGTCTGCTGACGTAGGTATCCGAGCTCGGAAGTGCGTCCGCACTCTGTACCATTGGCCCCTTCATTCGGATAGTCTTCATCACTGCGATACAGATTCGCCAAAATACAAACAATTTTCTGCTGTCTTTTATCTACAACATCAGCTTGTAAAACGCAACAAACCATTGCTAACCTTCTCTTGATTCTAACTTTACCACAAAGAACCTTTCCCTCGGTAGACGTAAATCTTCCTCTAACCCTGGCTTTTATAACGTGTTTTTACAATATAAAATGAAACCGGCGGTTTGCATAAAAATTCATTAAATTCTGGATTAACCGCTCTCTTTTTTCAATATCCTGTCGCGCAAATTCTGAAGGCGGTGTTCATTCTGTTGATCCCCTGTCGCGTTCATTTTTGCTTCTTTGACGGGAAAATTCTGTAACATAAGCAGCTTGCGAATGTGTGTTTATTCGTAGGTTGAATATTTTAATTGATGGAAGAAAGGCCATTCGGTATTCCAGTGTTCGACCAACGAAGTATTCGAGCGAGAGATTAATTCTATATAACTTTTGATCTCCGTTCTGGAAATATTGATTTTTTGGTTGAAAACAATATTAATCGAACTCTTCGGCTGATTAAGTCGGTGTTGCAATAAACACTTGAAAAAACATTCGTACCAACGAAGATAACGAGTATTAAAATATTACTACATATTTTTCTCAAGTTCGTGGCTTTGTTTTTACACGCACACACACACACAGAGAGAGAGAGAGAGAGAAAGAGAGAGAGAGAGAGAGAGAGAGAGAGACATTTTTAATCCGATAAAATTTTTTCCGAGTTAAAACTTTCTGGGCTGTTTGATAAAGTATGAATGAATTTGTAAAATTTTCAAATGCAATGGCTCCGATGCAACGCAAGCGTTAGTTCGGACATTTCAGAGGGTGCACGCCGCAGCATCGTGTGCCATGGGCGCAGACACCCTTCAGTCCTCGTCCTCGTCTCAAGATTCGTGCGTGTGCGTGCATTTCCGACTGCATACACGCAGCACGTGCGCGTCAAGTGCGTGCAGCACTGTCGCCTTTACGCGGTGAATGTGAATACATATGTAGTATGCACCGCACAGTGCAATGCTTTCCAAAGTTTACGTTTCAAAATCTACCCTCGATCTACAACTATTAAGAAACCCTCGTCGCGTTGCTCGCCGTTACTTGGAACTCAATTTTACGAAACGCCACCCTGTGTTATTGAAACATTTCTTTCTTTTGAAACTGGAAACTGTAGCCTGCGATCTTTTTCGATTACAATATTTATTGTCCTCGATAAAGAGAAAGTGTTGGAAGGAAGAACAATTTAAAAATATACCATAATAATTTTATAAAAACCATCCTCTTATTAATTCTTTTGAAATTAGAGAAGAGAGAGAGAGAGAGGAGCACACACACATTGGACAATCGTTCTTTCGAATTAGAATATCTGCTGCTGTTGGTAGAGAAAAAAAGTATATGTAACAATTTAAAAATCCACATTGTCTCTTTCTTTCGTACAATACAATTTTATGGAATTTTCCAGCGACGACTCCAATCTTTTTCCGATTAGAATACTCATTGTTATCGGCAGAGAAAAAATGTGAGAATGTGAGAAGGGGTAAGCTTACGACGAGTAAATTTCGAAAAAAAATTTTTTCATGGATTTTTGGTTTTACACTGAAAGGCTGGGCGATCCGACAGCGGCTGCACCAGCCGATAAGAAGAGCAAATATTTTTAGGGACCCTGTGTTTATCTTGGGCCTCGGAATCGGAGAAACCTGTTCGCCCTTCGGAGCTCTGATCCCTTCTTCATCATTTTCGTTTTGTTTCCTTTGCTAGGCAATTTTCGTATCGGTTGTCCATTAATTTTTTCTTTTTGCTCTTATCATCTGTGTCTGAGCTTGCTTCACACTCCTCGCTCACAGTTATCTTTCATCCTTTGTAGTAAACCGAGAATTACCAATGTTTGTCGTAGAATGTGAAACAAAATTCGATTTTCGTGGACAAATTTTCACCGGGCCAGAACTTTTCTGGACGAGAAACGAGAGTTTGGGGGAACTGATTTCATTAAGGCACTCGATTGTAAAAGGGTAATTAATTAGTGCAACGTGTGTGTAACGTGGGTCGATAGGGTCATGGCGATGCATGCCGACCGTTCGGATACTTCACCCTTGCCCCCTTTTCCCTTTTACCCCGACTAATTATTTTTTTCGCTGATCAAATGGCTGTCCCGCACACACACGGCAATCTGCAGGCTCTTTCAGACTGATTGTGAGGAAAGAAATGTAAACAATTGTAAAGATTAACTACTTGAAAAGAAAATGTCAACAAGAAAGGTTTCGCGTTCGTTTCAAATCATCCATGCATAATAATTAAAGATACCTTATTACTAAGGTAATAAGTGAATAAGTTCACCGGAGTAAATAGCGTTTTAGGATGGATCGTGGATGTTTTTAGAAGAATTTTGAAAAACCCTCCCAGACAGCCAGTACGCATGCACACTTTCTGCGAAAGACAACTTGGCGTGCGAGCATTTGGACCTCCCTTTCATCGAGCGCCGTCATTGTCTGCCCTTTTCCTCTGTCTCCCTCCTTTCGTGTCTCGTTCCCCCAATCCCAATGTCTCTTCTTTTCCTTCGTCGAAGCGTGTCTGTCTGGCCTCTTCCTCCCTCCGGGGGAAACCGTGGATATGCATCCGTCGACATTAAAGATTTTTCATCCCTTTGGACGCCAACCCCCCTCGCCGCCGCCACCCGCCTCGGGCTCTTTAAATCTTAATTTGATCTTAATTACGGTTTGCCGGCTGACATTCTCGGACTTTGATATCCGAGGAAGAAGCTTTCCGTGCTCAGAAAGGAGCAGAAATATTGAAAGCGGTTTCAACGGGAGTCGCTGCTTTTGTGAGACATCAAAGGACAAATGTACTGTTAACTATAAATATATATATTCTCACAACATCATTTTATACTCGGAACTATTTTAACTGGAAGATCAAACATTTCTTCCGACCTAGAATAACAATAACCGTAAATGATTCAAATTGAAAAAGTATTTGAATCCGTTATTTGGCTAGCGACATTTATTTCGTCACAACGTTGTTCGTTTTTCCAACTCGCTCGATCGATAAAATTAGACTAAAAGCGACACTTACTATCTCTTAGTTAGTCTCTACTGATAACAGTTTCGATATGTGTCTAATTTTCCTCCGTTATCGTTCATTATCGCGAGTTGAATACACGCGCTCGTACATAGTACATGTACAATACATATTTGGTGACAGACAGACACCAGAGAGAGAGAGAGAGAGAGAGAGAGAGAGAAGTTGCAGATAATTGCAAATGACTTCACGTCTTAATTGATCTGCAATCAGTGATTCATTATTCCTTATTTATGCGCCATCTCGGCGTCAGAAAAATCGCAAGCAGATAACTGTCGGATAAGTTAAAAATGATAATGCGGTCGTAACATTTGTTAACGAACATCTGGATATTCCGGAGGCATTTAAACAAAAAAGAATTCAGATTTCAGGCTCCGCGATTTCCTAGATAAATATGAGAGTGATACTACGTTATACATAAATTATGCAGATTCAGTACAGTAAAATTATTTTCGGCGAATCAGCGACGACGGTGCTTTCGTCACGTTCGCAGATGACGTGACGCGAATTCGCTTAGGGGGCCCGGTCGCCACCGGATATTTTGAGTGCGACGTAAATTCATCGGTTTAGCGAGTATAATTATTGTTTCTTGAAACTGCCGGCCAATTTCGGCTGTCCGTCGGGCCGTCTGAATGCGTCAATCGAGCCGGCATTGTTCGTTCAATGAAAGCGACTGAACGGTACCGAGAGCAATGCTCCTCAAGTGCATCGGCGAAGTGCACTGCCTTGACCCTGCTGTTCCAGCAACAGCAGCAGCAGTACGTAGCTGCAACAGCGCCGCTTTTGATTCCATGGCCCAATTTAAACGAGCGGAACTCGGCTATGCGTGGCCGTGTACGCCCCCGGACGGAATCTATCCTCCGGAAAATATTCGGAACGCTTCATTTTTTAGGTATATAATAATAATTGTTAATAATGGACAATCTGCTTGAGATTCTTCGATCAGATTCGATTAACACTAACCGTACCGAGCACAAAATGACAACAATGAATTTATTGAAATTTCTTGTGCAATTTTTACAACAATACGTGCTTGAATGAAGAAACTGATTTAATAATTGCTAATGGAATAATATCCTTGCAACTTGAATGATTATAAAGTAAAAAATGTGACACCGGTCGTTTGACCGGTCGTGGTACGGTTAGTGTTAAAAGTAGTTGATTTCGGGTTTGTCAGGTTAGGATAATTCACGATGCATCAAAGTAAAGAAAAAAAAAAAAAACGATTTTTGGCTAGTTAGACTAGAGGAGCCCCGTGGAGCGAAGGTAGCTGCGCGACGCGTGTGCTTTTCACGATGCGAGCCCCTGAAAAGGGAATTCGCGAACGGTCGGCAGCATCAATTGGCACTAAAACTCGAGTGTCTAATTTACGACGGTGCTCCTTCCACGGAGTAGTATACATAGACCGGGGAGGCATAGATGTCGGGGTATAGCTGACGAAAAGCTCGCCGGGTCGGCGCACCGCGATTCCGCCCGCTCTGCCCGCTCTGCCCGCTCTGCCCGCTCTGCCAGCTTTACCCGCTCCCTCGCTCGCTCGGATAGAAGTGCGCGCAGCACGCTCTTGCTCGCTCGCGTACGCCACGTCGACGTGGAAAGGGTGTCCATTCGAAGGGTTCAGTGTCTCGCAATGACCCCTGTTCACTCGGTAGTGCAAGTCAAGGGGGAATGACCTAGTCCCCTTGCAGCAGTGCCGGCGCTGGTATATGTATACTGTGTACTGTGTACTGTGTACTGTGTACTGTGTACTGTATACTGTGTACTGTATACTGTATACTGTATACTGTATACAATACTCTATACAGTATACGCCATACGCTGTCTCTTTCTCTTTCTCTATCCTACCGCACCGCAACCCGCTTCACCTTCGCGTCACGTCGACATTGCGGTTCGCCCTCTCCAGAGGGAGGCACGACTCCTCTTTTCCCGGAACTTACTCGGCATCCCCCGACTTCCTTCCACCGTCGACTCACCTTGGATTGATGGCCGGTGAATTTCTGCCTCGCGAGACCAGCCGATATACACGATTCTGGCATCACGCATTCAATTCTACGATCCTTCGTCGAACTTGCACTTCAGTTTCCGGTTTTCATTTTCATGTAGACCGTGTATTGGTTAGAACAAATATTAGATCGACATACATACTTCGTGAAAGTAGCTCTTCAATCAATACATGTTACATTATATGTATATAATAATTCGAGAATGATTCCGGACTTGAGCTTCACCCTTGATTTCGACGTTGTAAGGGTTGTTTCGCGATTATCGCCAATTGGGTGGCGCGTTTGATGACAGTGAACGGCGGAGACACGTATAAAAATATCATTTCATATCAGCTCGGAGTGCTCGCCCGGGAAGGAGAAAAACGCTCGAAAGCGGTACAATGTAGTCTTTAAAGGGGTTGAAACACGCGCCGACCAATGGTTGGCTGCCACCTACGCGCGCCGCGTCGCGCCGTGCCGGCCAGGGTAGCTGGCGAGTAAACAACAACGTGTGCGCGGCGGGTTGCACCCCCGACACGCGAGTAACGCTCGCTCGCCTGGAAATTAGCACTCGCGCGGCAGGTGCAATCGGTCGCTATCGTATCGCATCGTGCACCTGAATAATTTACCGAAATTACCCGTCGCGAGTCAAACGGCCCTGGCAGTGGGGCGAGAGAAAGAGAAAGAGAAAGAGAAAGAGAAAGAGAACAAGAGGAGGCGAGGTATGTACGGCGCGGCGGGGAATCGATCATTGACCTCCCCCGAAGTTTAAGGTCCCGACGAGGATGCCAGAAGAGAGCTCATCGGCCCTGGTTCGCTCGCGAGAGGGGATGAAAGTGGCTCTCTCGGCGGGCAAATCGGTATAAAACGGGGATGGATTTTATGATAACCCTCTTTCCCGCTTCCGTCTCGCCCTCTTTCACTTCCTCCCACTCTTCTCCGTATCCACCTTTCGCTCAGACCTTCCTTCAGAGACCGATCCGCTACCGTCGAGACATCCTCTAACCCCTTCAACCGCGAACAAAGTCTTCAACCTCCCCTCCAGGGGTAGCTAAAGACGAACAGCCACGCCGCCGCTTGTGGTGGGGCAGAGAGAAAGAGAAAGAGTGGTGAGAGGAGAGGAGTGGGCAAGAGGGGTTGTCGACGATGCCATTGCACTGCACTGGGTGAGGGTCATTACTCCGAACAAGGCGAGCCGGTGACCTCGGCGCCAACGCCCGGAATCGATTCAAACTCCCCTCCTCCTCCCTCGTATACCTTACCCTCCACGTCTGACACGGGGTGCAATGCACCGTACGATTCTCCTTTTATTACCCTTGAGCGTCACGTACGCGCATCATTTTTCCCGTTTTTTGTTTCTTGCTTTTCTCGAAACCCGCCGCGCCGCTGGACGTTCGAACTTATCCCGATCACCGCCGCTCGATCTTTTCACCGACGAAGGCGAGTGGGATGATCTTAGTGGTCTTTTAACCCTTAGCAGTCAAGTGGTGACTCTGAGTCGCCGCTAAAAATTTCTATACCATTATTCAAAATATATAATATGTAGTTTAAAATGAAAAATGATTAATTAAGGATTAATAAAGTGTCACTTTTACGGTCCTCGTATACTTTTGGGGAGTGCATTGTGTTTCGGGTGACGGGGGTGAGAACTGAAATGTCAGCTGTTTTTCCTCGGTAGATTTAGACAGCGAGCTGAAGGAAATATGTATGTATAAGGAAATGGACTGGACGAGGAAGAAAAATTGGACGAAATCCGTTCAAGGGCGGAGCACAGGCGCTAATGGGAGGGTGAGACCGCGTGGTACCGGGTGGTGCAAATGCGATCCAGGTCGTTCCGTGTAATCAACAATGAGGGACGATCTGTTGCGATTAAGGGGAGATCGCGTGACTGGCTGGGTGGTAAAATTGGTCACAAATTTTATATTTCTAGGGGCGAGACCCACTCGTTTAAAAATATCATTTTTCCCGATAATTACTGCAATATCATTAGCCCTAAACGTGATGTACTTCTGCATTGATTTTTTAGATGAATACCCCTAAAATTAATACAAGTCTACATTTATTTCTAAAAAATGATTTATATAGCCACTTTTCTTGGAATTAATTATTCAGGAATATTGTGTTATGTCGATCGATAGATCGACAAGGGAAATCACTTTCTAAAATTTGCCGACTGAGTTTTTTGGGTCCTCGACGAATCTCTGTGCTTGCACCACAGATGGCTCTTTCGTGACGGGCCCAAAGTAGGCCCCGTGGCCTCTTCCGAGGTCCAGTTACCGCTAGGTGTCGACAGAAGTCTCGAAAAGTAATCCCCGTACAACCATCAATTTTTCATAAATTATTCGATCTAATATTTTGTTCTCAGTGGAGTAGAGGATAATATAATATAAAAATGCTCTTATATGTTTGTTAGAAAATGTATGTAATTAAATATTTACAAATTCTTCCTTTGAATTCGAATTTTTTACCCATGATGGGATGATTGGAAGGTTAAAAGAATTAACATAGATTTTAATCGTAAACTGTTAATCTCCTTAAAGTTTCTTCAAATTTCCGGTTCTCCTAGTCAAAGTGGGGCGCGGGGGAACAGCCACGTGTTGATGAGTTGTTACATCCGTTAGGTAAAATCATCGCTCGTACAAAAGGGTTTCAGGTTACGAGGCGCGTGTCACGTTTTGCGTTTCCTCTTACAAAGCTAGCCAGATGTATCCACGAATTCATCGAGCATGCTGCTGCTCGGTTCTCTGATCAAATGCTTGGCGTTCGGAGATAAATTCGGCCGTGAACATTTTCTTTCACGAAATTCCAAATTCTTCTTGCCATTACATGGGTCATTCACTTCTTGTCGTTAGTACAATAATAATCAAACAAAGTTATAATCAGACAGCTCTTTCATTCCGCAATTTCTAGTCTGAAGTTTTCGCACGAATGAAAATGTTAGCGGCCCTTTGCATCCTCGAGCACGTCGGCGGTCGTTCGCATTAGGGAAAATTGGATGCAGATTTCGCAGAATTGATGACGGCGCGGCGTTTTAAAATGAAACCCGTGGGAACTCGGCCGGAAGGATTGTTTGCGTTAAGGGTTGCTCGCAGATGCATCGATGGGCAACACGTGTGTCTGGCTTTTCCATTTCCACGATCCACCGAAAATCTATACAAACGGAACATCACCTGTGTCCGGTTTTGCGCTTAGGGGAACCAATGGGGGTTGAACAATGGGATCGTGCGTTAATCCTTTCAAGGCTGCGGGTTTTTATATTTCTGAATGTTATTCAAAGTCGCGTACGCGAAACTGACGAGTGTTATAAATAATTTGACGAGTTGTCCAGGAAATAAATCGGGATACGCGGAAGTAGCCGATCGCACCCCCGCAGCAGGGGTGTCTCGTTGTTATTTAAGGCCTCCCCACGATATAATCGATATAATAAGGGGTTTTCGGTATTACATAATGCCGGAACACGGGGCGCGTGTCTGGATGCACGCCGAGACGATGCAGCTGCCGCGCCGGTTGCAGTTGCGACACGTCACGCGTGCTTCGCATTATACCGCGGGGCCGGAAAAGAAGCGAAAAGGGAGCACGCTCGTAAAAGGAAAACGAGCCACGGGAGAACGCCAGGAGAGGAGGACGTTACGCGGAAGATCGAATTCTGATTCGGATACGCCTCTTTCTCGTCCCTTTTATCGGTACCGGCGCGCCGCGAGATGCACCTGCCACATCGCTTGCACAGGCGTTCAAGTCTCCGTCGGGATTTGACGAGTTCGCGCGAGCTGCAGCGATCCTTCCTTTGTATGTATCTACTTCCTTTGAGATCTAGGATCATTAAATCGTGCATTGGTCGCGTTCATTGTTCGTCTATACATTTATATTATAAAATACTATACGACTGCGGATCTTTATGTAAAATAAAAATGTTCCCTTCCATCCATCCCTTAAATTTTTCTAATCTTTGCAGTTTTATACTTACACCTACACCCAACAAATTTTATCATAAATGCGTCAAGATCCGCAGTCTAATTATTATATTTGTCTAACACGGTTGAAAAAATCCACACTCCTCCAGGAAAAATGAAATAAAAGGAGGTTTCGAAAAAGGACCCCGCCACAAAGGCCGATCGGCAATCCGCATCTGGCCACTCATCTTGCGCAAAGCTGAACAGTCTCACAATGTACACCCACGATTATCAGTTCTATGTATTGGCCCGTCGCTTTTCCGAATTTCGTAAACCCCGGCTGCGTTCGTCAAAGGGTGAGCCGAACGAGAAGCATTTTGCGTTGGGTACCTGATTCAGAAACCAGAGACGATCGTTGCACCGATCAGATGCAAATATTTCTATGACCATCGAGATTTGCCGCGGGTCCTGCCCTATCCTCGGCGCAGCTGTCGATCGCGACGAGTATTCCGTCATTCTCTGTCGATTTTACGTAAACACCAGCTGTAAAGGGTTCAAAAGGCATGCTCGACCACTTTTGCGACGCTTTCGGGAAGGGTTGACCTGTTGCCATCGGCAGCTGCATCGGAAATCGGTGGGCGGAAGTTTATATCATCGATTCGCAAATAGCGTTGACGTTTCTATCCCTTTCCCATTATGACCAATTCTTCTGTAGGTGAACGAATTAAACAACATTGGTTGTTATAAATTGTTCTTATAAATAAACTTGAATGTTTTCCATTATTCTCCAGATTTTTACGATATTTGTGATATGTACAATGCACATGAGAAATACAAAAGTGTAAGGAAACTGGAAAAAGTTTCAAAGTATTGGAAATTCTAAAATATCGCATCACTTTTTATGAGTGTCACGTCACCCAGAAATGGGTGACCGAATTATTTATCCAGATTTATCAATTTCGCCAATATGTTAATTTCTGTCTCTCATAATCAATTTCGAAAATGTATGTTTTGCATGGTCATAGGGTTTTACAGAAGCGAGAATGTGCGCGAGTTGCGAGAGCACAGTAAATTAATAGATACAGTGATAGCTAGGCTAATCAGCGTTTATCCAGCGTCTCTCGGCGATCAAGGAACAATTACCGGGGATCTATACATATGTAGGATCGTTCATGGTCGATCAAAGTGACGCAAGGCTCGTTCCAGATTCGGGTTAGACGAGCTCGAGCCCGAGCTCGAAGGAGAGAGAGAAAGAGAGAGAGAGAGAGAGAGAGAGAGAGAGACTGGGGTCCCAGTGGTCGAACTGGAAGAGGGGTTAATCGGCCGATCTGTCTGTCGGGAGGAGCATTGGCCCGAGACGGGCCAGGACGGTGCATCGGCCTGCATATCGGTCGCCGGCTAGTGTGTTAGTGAGGTTATGTGTCGTCTATGTTCTCTGCAATACTGGTGCACGATGCAATCTGCGCCTCTTAGCCTCCTCGTCCCTCTCTGGTTTCTCGTCACCGGTCCTCCTCCTCCTCCTCCTCCTCTGTTTCACGTTCCTCCGCGACGTCCGTCGCGCTTCTGCAAGGGCTGCGAGCCTTGGGAGGGGAGGAATCCCGATGGATAAGGCGGTTAGAGGGGTCAGGGGGATTCTCAAGGTCCGTGGCGTGCATTGATCCTGTTCGGTCACGGACCCTCTTCCCTCTTTCTCTTTCTCTCTCCGTTAGGCCTCGCTCTCCTCCTCGTCGATTTCTTCGTCGTTCCTCCGCCACCCTCTCTTTCTCCGGCTCTCCCTCTCTCTCTCTCTCCTCTTGCTCTCTTTAGCTTTCTTTTTCTGCAGCTCTCTGAACTCGCTCCTTTTTCGCCTCTTTTGTCCTTTCTTCGGTTCCGCGCGTTCCTACATCCTCCAACCCCCTTCTCTCTCTCTCTCTCCCTCCCTCTCTCCTTTCCTTCTACTTTTTCTATGAATCCTCTTTCTCCACGTTGATCGCGCCTCCTTCCTATTATTATCTTTTTGCCTAGTCTCTACCTTCGCGGGATTTTTGCTAATCTTCGTCCTACCGCTTCGAAGGACGTCTCCGATCCGAAGGGATGCGTTTCGAAGTTTCTTTTCTTCTCTCCCATGGTTCCTCCCGTTGATCTGTTATTATCTCTTCTGCTCTTCTCTTCTTGCAGAGGATGCGTGCTAATTTTCGATAAGTCCGGGAGAGTTTCTTTTTTACTCGGCCGAGATTGCAGCCGTTTATTTTTGGCCGCGGCGAGATGAACGCTCTCTCACTCTTTCTCGCTCGCTCTCTGCCTTCGACTCGACGCGCCTCTATCGCGTTCGATTTTACTTTTTAGCCGGACGATCACATGCTAAGCCGGCGGAAAAGTTTCAGACCTTCTCGAGCTCTTCCAGAGGGAGCTGCGGGAATTCTACTACGACGAATTAGCAGAACTGTCCGCGAAAAAGCTCTCGAGCGAAAAGGCTGCAAACTTCGCCAACAGACCGATAGCTCAAACGCGAGACATCTTGCGGCACTCTTTTTCCTTGAGGCAGCTGAGCACCTTCAGAGACGAACTTTGTCGAAGCTGTAAAATTGTAGATGCGAGCTGCTGTATTCTTCGTACATTGAAACGTTTCAGGAGAACTATCGTTAACAAATTTTTCCGAAAAGTGGACCGATGAAAAATGCTTAAAAACCGATTCCTTCGAAATCGTGAAAAATTCATTTGATGCGAAGCTTTGTAAGAAGGTTGAAATTTCGATCGGAAGACTATCGGGGCGCTAAGAGGATCCAAAATAATCCGACTCCGCAGGATATCGGTGCGGTGTGGGGGCACAGTGATTAATTTTCATCGGCGCTCGCAACTATTCAGCTACCGTCTGCGCGTTATCTCGGTCATACGTTGGCTGGTCGCAAAAAGAATCGCACGAGACAAGTGCGCGATTACGAGCGAGAAAGAGTCCTGTCGCGATAACGACGGGTAAACGAACTCTCCTTATCCTATTGCCTCACTCCGCGGCGCTCGAACGAAGCGTTCCGACGCGACGACGCGTGTTGCGCTCTTGCGAACACACCGATGCAGCTTTTCGTTTCACTTTCTCCTTGGCGTGCTGCCGATTTCCTTATTTTCTGATTTTTATCAGCCGGCTACCAGTTCCCCAGTCAGTCACTCTTCATCCTCCGTATCTTTCTCGTCTTCGATGTCTTGTTCCCTCCGTTTATTTATTTTTATCGCGGCATTATCTTGATTCATTGGACTATAGGCACGAACTTATTCGCTCGTTATCGGCGAGAAGTCAGTGTCAGCAATGTCAGCGGACGGCCGTTTGAAATATTCCACGTAATTAATGACACGTTAGGCGACATTCGCGCAATTAACGACGCAACAGGTTCACCTGGACGACAGGGTGGAACCCGTTTCTCCGAGTAAATTATTATATACATGTATAGGGACGCAAATATCGGTGCAAAGTGTAAATCGATCCGGTGAGACTCGACGCTGCTGGAAATCCGATTCCAACTTTCTCTAAGCTTTCTTTCTTGTTTCGGGCGGAGCTAATGTGTCGCGTTCACTCTCGTTTCGGCTGCGATCGCTACGATATCGATCGTTTGTGCGCACGTTTTAATTGGGACCACTTTCTTCGGCGTTCTTACCGAGCACAATCATCCTAATAACACTTCTGGCTCACTTCACGGTAACAAAGGTATCCGAAGATGTCAATTTCCATTCTCCGATTCAGTTCGACTTTATTGAATCGTGGAAGTCGTAAGGCCGGCAAAGTCATCATAGGGGATGGGAACTTGGGGGTGAATAAAGAAGTATTTGAAAGAGAAGAAATTAATGCTAACGACGGGGTACATATCTTCTAATCTGAAGATAAAATTTCATACTAACGTAATTTCGTTTGCAACAGCTGGAATAAGAGGATAAATAAATTGACCGACTAAAAAATAAGGTAAAATTAACGGTTATCAGACATGGGACAAGCAGCCTGATCATACACTAATTTCCTTCTCTGTCGAGAATAATGGCCACGAAGCGATAATATTCTGAACGGGAATCGAGAGTACCGAAAGCGTCCTCGAAGCCAAAGATTTCGGTCTGACGTGTTCAAGGTTCCTCCATCCCTCGGGATGGTTACTAAGGAAACAATCCTGTTTACCAGTCCCGACCTTGGCCACTCTCGCATAACCACCCTCCAGGAGGCAACAGGGCAGGGGTTTAGCTACCCGTCTTATCCCGTTCCGTTTCCGGTACTCAATTTCCTCGGCGAACCCTATCCCTTTGTAAGTCGAAAAACTCGCTGGGTACGCGGTACAGTTCGTCGTCATAAACTCGGACGTGACGAAAGAAAGATTGTCACTGTTCGTTCCTTGTAATGGACACCGGTGATTGAAAGAAGAAACGCAGAGATCTCGGACAACAGATTTTGCGGCGTTCCTTACGAACAGAGTCTCGCGGTCCGATTCATTTTGATGCAATTTCCAGCTGCGTATAGCGGTACTTGCTGGTAATTTACAGCTCGTGAAGGGTTACGAAAACTCTTTACAGACCTGGGTCATATTTAATTCGGAATTCTGGACACGATTGTCTCAGTTACTGGACAATGTCGGAGACCCTAGGTGAACGCAATAAATCACTTCGAAGGGACGGGGGGGAGGGGGAGCAAAAGGCGTAAGGTGCGACAACGAGAGCGAACGAAATTTACAGCATGTTACGGAAAAGGGTTTCCCGGACTAGTTTCTCGTCAATATTTAAACCCTCGCGATCCTTCGTGGAAACGGACGCCATGTTGCGTCCGGTCGCTCTCGTAAATCCGAGATGTCCGGACCGGTACCAGCATCTGTGATTGAAACCCTTCATTTGTTTCGACGACGGGTTTGCGCCGCTTTCATATTCCTTCGAATCTGCTGCAATATTCGGGGTCCGAAGCTGCCCGAAAATGTTAATTTTGCTTAAAGTTTCGCTGTCTATCGATTACAAACCTGTTAAACATATTAAGAATGAAAATCAATTTCTATTTCACTCCAGTTCGTTGCTAGAATGAAGGTAGAACATTTGTACATTTTGCATAAAGAAAAACTCATTTTTAAAAATATTTTTCACTCGGACCACTTTCATAATTATGGGCGCAAATATTAAAAGAAATTACGAATTAAGGAAGAATTGAAAGCAGGGGTAAGTAACGCGTAAGAAATTATGGAGAACAAGGGAAAATTTCGGCGGACCGAGGGTACCGGAGCGAAGTAGTCGGAGGGGCACCATATAATGGTGAATCTGGGGCAACCTGGGTCCCCGTAACGCAAGAACGAAACTCTTTCCGGCCCCTATACCCTCGCGATGAATTTCTCCGGGCCGACCGACCGGCGCGGCGCGGCGCGGCGGCGGCGCCAGTGTGAAAAGGGTTTCCGAATTTACGAAATCCAGGTATCGAGATCTATACCTGCGGGTCCACCAGCTGGATCCCTGAAAATGGTCTCGAGATGAAATAACATATAGGCATTGTAGGATATATCCACGAGATTCAACGCTTCCTTTCTTTTTTTCCCCAGAAAATTGGAAAGGGGTTAAACCATGCTACCGATGACAATAGTTCGATCGGTGGGTTTCTCGATAAATCGATCTACGCTGTATGGGAAAATCTAGCTGCCCTCGTTTCTTCGTCGACTCACCTGATGATCTGGGCCATGGGACTAGAGGATGGGAAACGCGTGATTTTTGGATCGCGATCTTATTTCGTGGGAAAAACGATCTAGGTTAGCGAATTTTGGAAATGTTTCTTCGGGGATGAACCTCCAGTTCGATGCATCTGTATGCATTTATAGCAAAAAAAATTTATAAATTCAACATGTTAATATATGATTTCTCCTCTTTTAAAATGATTAAGGGAAGAAACCTATTTCTTGCAATCTATACTATAGACAATTTTCATTTTGCACAAAGATCCGCAGTCTAGTAACGATTTCAGAAAGTCTATTCGCGCGAAAATAGTGAGGTGCGTCGTTTAGTATATTTTACGAGTTGAACGAAGAATTACTGCGAACGTGTAGTGTTTAAGCTTAACTGATTTAGTGTTCCCGTAGACGTGTGTAACGCGTAACGTAATTTTCTGTCTCCTTGTAATTTCCAAGTTGCAACTGGGTAAACTTGCGCATCCGGTGAACAAAGTTGCATAGCTTGAATATACATACATAGAAGCCGTACGCATTTGTTACTGACAAATCTCCAGCACGCAATGTCTGGTCGACTATTGCTCCCCGGTGCTTGAATAATAATCTGAAATATAGGAATATTTATAAAATATGTAGTGGGTGTGACCCATTAATTATAGAGGGTAGATTTACGAATGAATATTAGATTTTCCTTTTTTTTAAATTTAAATTTAAAAATCATAAAAATTCCATTAAAAGACTCGGTCGTTTTGCGGAAGTCTCTCAATCGGCAAAACAGTCGTTTGCCGACACGGTCAGTTCCGGTCGTTACGGGTATTACATAAGATTCGCAGGAGGCCGAGTACATAGCGTGAAGATCTCGGCTAGCAAGGACAAGGAGGAATTCTGTCACGGTGGCCCGTAAATTTCCTGGGACGTTTTCTTCGACACGAGGTCAGTACCTTTCCTCTTCAGTCCAACGACTGCCCCGTAAACCAATAATACTATTTATGCCTCAAATGATGCGAGCCCCTTAGGCCAGATTTACAGCTTCCCCGTTATTTATTGCCGCGGTGGCAGTTACGCGAAAATATAGCCCGTTATTTATGCGAACGCAATGCCACGGTTCATCCTCGTGCTACGATGCACCAGAACCTGTCGAGGTCTACCCGGTAGGACTTGTAAATATGTACCCGTGCAAATCGGCGAATCTTTTTCTAGGCGAGCAATAATTAGGGTCGTCTTCTTTCAATCGGACAAGAAACACTTTGTTGCCCTCGGAACTATATTTTAACACAAAAACTCAACATTTCTTCTAATCTAGAATATTTCCATTCCATTTGCTCATGCAATAATCAAATGTTTAGTCATTTTTAAAGATGAGTAATATAACTGATATATCGATCCATTCAAGATCATGACTAGTTAACGAGCAAGGTATGCATGGCGGAACTTGCAAGGGAGCAGTAGTGTTTTTCGTAGAACGCCTGCTCAAAACTGGCCTAATTCAATTTGCATGGTTATTAGGCGAGGCACGAGCGAGCAGCCATTTCATCCGGGACGCGTCTTAAACGTGAAATTTATGTTGGCAAAAAGGAGAAGTGCTCGTGAAAGTAAATTCCGACGGTTTTGGCTTTCGATGCATAATATCGCAGGGCGTTGCGTGCAGCCAGTTCGATTATATTTTTGCAACGCGAAATCCGTGATGCAACGAATGAAATTCGTTTCACTAACTAAATCATTTCGCGAAGATCCTCGGTCCGGTTATGGCAGACGTTCTCCGATCAGATATACAATTTCTATCTGCGTGTCGCGCAGGTGGCACACGTCCCCTTCGACTCCGCGCACCGGTAAAAAAAGAAAGTGTCCTCCAGAAGAAAAATGTGTCTCGTTCGATGATAGTCTGGGCCGCATGTGGGCCTGTTTACATCTCGATTCGTCGCGTGGTTCGCATAGTAGCTGCGCTCGGAACGGAAAACCCTCGGTTTGCAACGGAGACAGTCCAAAAAGAGGATACGGAAGAATGCGATTCGGAATTCGCATGTGTTACGCAATGCGCACGCTATGTATACTTTTGCTAACAAATTGTAGCGAACCATGTACATACGTATGTATCTCTGTTCCCATTATACAACTTTTATTGGAGTTAATGCAACGAGCAGATCGCGATTATTTATGTAACTTCACAGTTCTACAGATTCGTGACTTACCAAACAGGAAACACATTGAAATCCGTTCGTTTTATTGGCACTTTCACTGACTAACGAAATGCGTGGATTGATGGGTTTGCACTCGGAGCTATTCCAACTTGAAAATTAAACATTTCTTCCAACCTAAAATAATTCCATTTTATATGATTTCTCTCATTTTATGGGGATACGAAATCGATACAATATACCACATAATAAAATTAGATTATTTAAAGGTTGTGATGTTGTAATATTTACTATCGTGTAAGGGATGTAGCCAAGTCGTTATCGGACAGACGTCAAGGCTATTAGAAACAAGAATCAGGGAACACAAACGAAATATCTTTTTGAATCCAACGCAACACGACAACGTAGTGACTACGAGCGCATTCTTTCCAGAATGTTTAAAACGACCGTGGCTCTCGCTCGTTCATTCAACGATCGTCTGGCCCACATAGCCAGTTGTTTACAACACGATTCATCCCACTGCATAGTCGTCTCGTACCAGTGCACTCGTGGTGCAAAGACCTCGGTGCACAGGACGATGCACCCTCGGCCTTGTCCCAGCTTCTAAGCGCTAACCCCTTCGCGAAGCTAATCGACGTTCGGAACGACTTCTTGAGAATTTTCTGCGACCACTCCGCGGTTCTCTGGTGCAACACGAAACTTTATGCAAATTCACATTTTTATAAACGAACAAATCATTGAAATTCTCTCTCTCTCTCTCTCTCTCTCTCTCTCTCTCTCTCTCGAATGAACAGTCCAACTAAGCTTTCGAGAATTTCCATCTGGATTTACATTTTAACAGTTACGAGTTTATTCAAAATATTCTCTTATATGCTCCCTTGTCTGTGAGACAAATGACCGATAAATTCCTGTGCGCTCAACCCGACTTAATTATATGATTCACCGTCTACGATAGATTAAAATAATTTGGATGCTTCATTAAGCTCGATAACAATGAAATCTTTTCTTCTTCGCTGAAAAGAAACAGTTCTTCGGAGAACGTCTCTTAAAATTATGATTTTTAATCGCGACTTTCAGATTTTCAAAACGAAATGATTTTCCGAACGACCTAATAGCTGGCAATGCAATTTATTCTCGTATAAAGCCGATTAACTAATGGATTATAGTCTAGAGCTCGCATAACAAGTTCAAGCGAGATACAATGTCGAGAATTCGCAGTGAAATTTCCAGTCCGCGAGGAAAGTTGATCGATATATCTCTACGGGGACTTTCCCAGATGAAAGAGAAGAGATAAGTAATAGTTTCCTTACCGTTAGAGTTCGACGGACAGAGGGTGTCCATAGGCGAACACACTAACGAAAAGAACGCATACGACGCGCAACGCGACGCGGCAGTTTAGCGGCGATCAAGCGTTACCGAAACCGCGACGTATGTATTATACTTGCATAAGGAGGCTTAGCAATTCAAATGGCGGCTACCGGCCGATGTAAATTGAGGCGTGCAGCCGAGCTTTATATGTATTAATGGGTCAGTGGCATCGCACGTCGAGTGTACACTGAACCTTGTCCGAGCGTTGCACTTTTGCTGCGGCTGCACTCGCCGCGATGCACGCTCTCCACTCTCGTCCTGCAAAATCGTTTCATAAGGAATCCCACCGATTCATCGCAATATTCAAGCACGAACAATTTTTACCAAGTCCGAAATCCTCGTACATATTCTTACATTCCAGAAACTTGAGAAAACATTCTGCCGCGGTTCTAAAATTATTTTCGAAAGAAGTTTCGAAAACGAATGAATTATAAAATTTTAAAGATGAAAGAATATTTCGTGTACCTTTGTTGTACTGATTTCCGATATGAAAATATTATATAATTTTGTTAAACAAATTAACTTGAGAGGAATCACTTAAAGCGAGGTTCATTAAAAAAAAAATAAATGCGTACGTATAATTGGCCTCGTTAAAATTGTTCCATACAGTGACGCAATTAATTCCTCTTCTTTCGTTAGAAAATATATAAGTATGCAAAATGGAATTTGTTTTATTTGATTTGCAACAAACAAAAGTGAAATGGAAATTTATTTTTCTTCTTAATACGTTTAATAGGTTGACGTTGACGGTAGTGTTATAGTATTTCTAAATTCTTCTAATGCTTTTACCGTGTTAAATTACATGTACTCATTTTTGTCAGAAATGCATCAAATTCGCTGTTTCACATCGGTCCGATGATCTCCGAATCGGCTCGAGCCAGCGAGAAAGTGTGCAGCCGAGAAGGTGAAGCAAAAGGGCGCCTTGTGCGCCCTAGATGGGGTCCCTGCCCTTAACGTCGAAGGTCGAGGACCTTTCAACGACTAAGCTGTCTCCCCCCCCCCCCCCCCGTTTGTTTTTTTTTCTCCCCCCCCCTCTCTCTCTCTCTCTCTCTCTCTCTCGTTTCTCGCGACGCGCCGCGCCAGGCCCTTTTTGCGAGCACCTGCCCGATAGACTCTTACCGGACCAGATGCCACTGGATCGACGATCTCCCAACGATAATTCGATAATGTCGTGAACCACATCAGCCCCGACACAATTCGTTCGCCGGCGCGGCGGACCTCTGCCGGATCACCCTTCTCCTTCTCGCGTCGCGTCCAGTCGTCGGGAACTCGACATGAACACTCTTGATCCTATTACGATCCTCTTACTAAGAGGATCTTAACAAAAAACTGCTCTCGTACCTTGGTAATCTTTTTTCGAAAAATTCGCGAGATGCGTCGGTGCATCCTGCATCGTCTGTAGGCTCGCTTCGCTATCATTTATATTCTTCTACTTCTGTATTTTCGGAAATATAGGAGATATTCATCGTAGAGTGTGTGTGTGTGTGTGTATTCATTTTTGTACAAATCGGACTGATTTTAATTATTTTAGTGCGTAGAAAATTGTCTGATTAATGAGACTGAAAATTCTACCAGGAATTTTATTCGATTCGTCATAATTCGATTTGATGCACTTACCACGAAAATGATTAGCTGTATTTTGAAACAGTGGAGAGACTAAAAAATTTCCCGACCATATTACTTTCGACGGTATAGGTATATGCAGGCTAATCATCTTTTGAATCGAATGAATAATTAAGATTTCTTGGTAGTCGGAATTATTCGTATCCATATATGTATAGCGTTTTCGTGACGAATAAAAAATTGGCCCTTTCATTTCGCGGAACCCAGACGCTTCTCGAAAACTGTCTTTGGCAATCTTTGCCGTTCTTTGTCTCGGGCGAGGGGAGGGGCGAAAGGGGGAGGCGGGGAGAGGCAGAGTGACGTCCTTCCATTGGTCGATTTCAATCTCCCGTTTGAATATTCCATTTCTTTCTGCTGGAAGCGCACGCGTTGCATTTTCAATAGCCCCCGTCGTCGCGTCGCGTCGTCCCGAGGTTCAGCCAGTTTCGTCCCGACAATGCGTCCAGTTCAAGCTCGAAAAAAGAAGAAAGCTCTCCCGGGAGGAGAAGATGCGACTGGTTGTTGCCGACGAGCCGCTGCCATCCCATGGACCCCTCCTCCCTTTTTGCATTACACCGTGCGAATACCGTAGTCCTCTATTTCGCAGTTCCGAGGACTCCACGGAGGTCCTTCGCCTCCTTCAAGGGATCGACGTCCCGGTCACCGACATCGGGTGCAGTAACCAAGGAGTAGGTTATCCGCGGACCTTCACCGCGAGTTCTGAGGTCGAAGACCCTACGGTACCTTCGAGACTTGATCGACTGCAACCCATCCGCTGGGACATGGCTAATAACTAGACGCCAAACCCTTATTTCAATTTATATTCTCGGTAGTCAGGCTACAGAAATCTATCCTTCGCGCTCACCAAAACGCAAATTTTAATCAAATTTTCCATTGAAATTAAATAAATGTGCATGTGTAATTCCTGTGTCTTCCTATGTATCCACATATATCTATCTATCTCGACCCTCGAGGGAAGAAACGAAATAAATAGGTACATATAGTGACTCCCAGAAATATTCGGACACTCTTAAAAAGCCGATAACTTTTTTACAAATGGACTATACGATTCGAACTTTTTTGGGAAGCTAGAGCAATTAGTTTACTACAGGATGTACAATATTAAAAAAGTTATCGCCTTTATAAGAGTGTCCGAATGTTTGTGGGAGTCACTGTACATAAGATTGCTCCGGTTACGTAGAATATACGACATATCAGATAGCCGCATGTAAATCGCGCGAGAAGTGAAATATTATCGAGGGAGGGTTCGTTTCTGGCCATTAGGCGAACACGTAGGCGACCTTCAAACATGGAATTGCGGCAGGCCTAGGATCGCCGCGCCGGAGAATCTCATCGAGGAGCAGCGTATTTCAGCGATTTCTTTTTCGGAAGCAGTGCAACCGGGGATGGTCGTCGATCGGACGAGACAGAGGGTGGAAAGTTGAAACGCAACCCCCGGTGGGCGTTGCAAGGGTAGTTTAGTGGCGGTCGTCATGGAAACTCCGAAGGCTCGACGTACACTGCACCCCCATTACAGACCTTGAATGAGAATCGAAGGGCAAACCGTGGACGAGGGTATACTGAACTTGCGAGCGTCATCTTTTCCTGCTGCTTCGAGATTTTCTACGTTCATCGTCTGCGTTTACCTTTTCTCTGTCTCAATTTCAACCGTCCAAACTTCATTTCCGGTTTAAAGTTGCAATTCTTAAACGTCTTAATATTACTGACAAGAACGTGCCACTAAAAATATAGCATTCGATTAAAAAATTTCAATGTGATCTTCACAGAACGCACCAACATATCTCTATCGAATTGCAACGAACTGGAATGGGATAAAAATGAAATGAAAATGTTCTCGGCGCAACGGTTCGATCTTGTAATTATCGAAAAGCAAATTGTGCAATTTTAAATTAAACTTTCAACGTTTCAATCCCTAGATTTCAATTTCATTTGTAAGAATTTTCATGAAGCATGTGAGTAATATAATACAGAATGTTGATACAGTTATACAATCCGTTTCCATTATAATAATATATAGTTTTTTTTATATCCAAAAAATTGTTTCAGACGCAGTTTTCTTCTTTCTTGAGAATGATCCACATAGGGATTGAAACGTTGAAAGTTTAATTTAAACTTGCACAAAATTTGCTTTTCGATAATTACAAGATCGAACCGTTGCGCCGAGAACATTTTCATTTCTTTTGTTAACAATCATACGATCGAGAATAGTTAAAATATTTGGAATGGAATAAAGTTAGAACTCTAAGTTTTTCATACTACTTCGATCGAACTCTGTTTTACCAGCTCTCGTTCTTTGCCCTTGAAACAACAATCACTTTTTGTGTGAAAAAATGAACTAAAGAGTAACTACCACTTTCCAATGAATGAACATGTTGAAATCGTTCCGGTCTTCGGAATACGATTCTGAGAGCTTGAAATGCAAAGTCGAAGAGGTAGAATTAAGCGTCCAAGGCCACTGATATTTGCCACCCCTTGCTGTTTGGAAATCCCCTCCAATCGTTGATTTACTTAGATCAAGTAAATATACCATTCAAGTAGCAGTTAATTACAGTAGTGCAAGTAGATAATTTTTTCCGTTCAGAAAATGGGTGTATGCTTTCACATAATCGACACGGATCGTTATGCCGATCTATCAGATAACGGGAAGAAGAATCCTGGTTCGAATGGCTGCTAATTAGCGGGATTAGACCCCCGTCGCGATTCCGATCCTGACCTTAGCCTTCGTTGTCCGAGCGAGAGAACGAGAGGAGGGCGGGAGGAGAGAAAGAGATAGAGCTCGGTTCAAGGAGAGAGCCGGGCGACGAGTGCCGGAAGCGCGTGGCGTAGACGGCGCGGCGCGGCGCGGCGCGGCGCGGCGTAGACAGTCGATGTCATAGAGAACGGTTTGAATGTTGCACTTTATCGATTGCGTGGTAGGACGGTGAGTTGCTATGGCTACACGTATACACCCCTAAAACCACCTTCGGCCCTCGTCGTGCTCGCCCTTTCACGGTATGCAGCTTTTATAGGGTGGTTTACGATGCATCCCCCAATCAGCCCTTCAAGGCTACGCTGACTGGAGGATCTTGATCTTGAACAAAGGTTTGGCTTTCGTTTTCCGCTGTTCTCTCTCTCTCTCTCTCTCTCTCTCTCTCTGTTTTTCGCTCGCATCACGGAACAGCATTTCAAGAGCAGAAAGCGCGACATAAACCAAAGTGGATGCACCCCTCCGTGCACCGCCGATCCAGACGCATCCCCGCAACGAAACGCGATTAAAATGCAATCGCCGTAACACAGCCAACGGCAACTGTAGTAAATTCTTACATGAGGAAGAACGGGTAAGTTTACGCGTCGATCGGGATACAGTGAACATCATCCGAGCTTTTCATGTCTCCCGTGGATGCCCTAACCGTCGCGTAGGGGCGTTCGCGTTTTTCAAGGACCCCGCGACAATCGCGGGCTTGTTATTGGGGATCTGCCGGGATTTCGCAGTCGCGAGGGGACCATGCAAATATTTTCGCCGTTGACGGTCTATTTGCTAATTTATCGCCGCCGGCAAGTCACTTGGAAAACGCTTTCCCCTGCTATTTTGCGTTATTTTAGGAGTATTTAATGGCCTCGTGCTGGTTTGGAGTCGCTCGTCGTTCCAATCGTCGTAACTGCTGCAGCTAAAGTTTAATTATTGGATAGCGGAACTTTATGCAAAATCAAAATACTCTTCAACAATTGTCGTAAAAGAATGAAATCAACTTTTATTTTATTCCTGCTGCCCACAATCAGTGCAGAACATTTGTATTTTGCATAAAGATCCGCAGTCTAATGATAATATAAACGTGTACGCAGATGCACGATTCAATGATCCTAGATCGGAAAGGGGGGGGGAGAGGGAAGGTGGTAAATTAAAACATATTTTAAAACATTCGATGCATTTTAAGATTGAAAATATAAGGAAGAGCAGAAACAGTAAAGAGGAATTGCCAATCGGACACGCATTAGGAGACGCCATAGGACTCACCGGCCAATCCGGTGCGTTCAAATGACACTAAGTCTAATGCGATCGTTCGTCGAGCACTCGACGAAACAAGGAAAATAGCATGCAGCCTCCCCCCTCCCGCCCGCCAGTGTGAAAGAAGCCAGGAAAAAGAAGAGGGGCAGGGTGCAGTGCTCGAAAGTCTGGTCGACAAGACCTGGCCGCAGACTAGGGTGCTGAAAATTAAAGACGAATAACGGCACACGTGTCTCCGAGCCGAGTGAACAAAGCGTCGCGATCGAATTAGGAAACGTCTTTGTTCGGAGATGCGAAGCGTCGAGGGTGTCGCGTGAACTGAGAGCAAAAGAGAGAGCAAAAGAGAGAGAGAGAGGGGGGGTGCGAGGGGGAGAGTATGTCGACCCTTAGTTTCCTCAGGGTCGAGGGATTCGCGATCCAGGCTCGAGGGGTTGCGTCGGCTCGTCTGGAGGGGTAGCGGGACCAGAGACGGGGTCACGAATATATACCGCGTCGTGTTTCTCCCTTTCTGCGGAGTGATTTCGCACACCGAGGGTGCAAAAACTTTGGAAATTGGGGCGAGTCGAGTTTTCTGACTTCGACGTGACGCCGATTCTCGCTGGTAGATTAATTTTCTTCAACATTCGACTGAACTTTTTTGTCAGATCTGTCACCCGGACTTTATAAACGACGTCGGGACGGGTTAACTCGTCTCTCATGCACCATTTCGCTTCTCCGCGAATTGTGCATTAGCATGCAGTGTTTTATCTCCATCTTCATTTGGCAGTATGACAAAAAATAATCAATTATCAGAATCAGTGAGAAATATATGAAAGGATCAAAAATGTGATATAGGTTGTTTCTCGGTAATCCAACGACGAGTCTTTCCGTGCACCCGCGCGCGACGCGGCGCGTGCAAGAAAGCGACGCGATCAGTTTGTTCCACGTGCCGTGACCGTCGTCAGGGTAACGGCGTCCTTGTCCCGCGCAATCATTCTCGGAATCCGGAATCCGGAATCCGGACTCCAGTGGAAAGCTTCGCTTTCGGTATTGTGTGTAATCGAACGCAAACCCTGTGGCAATGAAATATTGTTTCCATTCGGCCGCGGCCTGGTTGACCTTCAAATTTCCTGGCCATTTCGGTCGAGATACCATCACTGGTTCAATTTTGACTCTTCAGCAACATTGTTCTCAAGTGTCGAAAAACAATTCCAACCATTATTGATTCATTTTCTTAAAGATCACTGTGTTCGGGAGCATCGTTCTAATGTGAAAAAATTGACAACCAATTTATACAACAATTCCAATACATCCACGAATTTATAAAACGAATATATCGAGAAGAGAAATGTTTTCGATTAATTGTAGGCCCCCTGTGTTGACGGCGGAGGTACGAACAGCAAGATTGATAGTTAAGGGTCAAAAATGATCCTCGGGCGGATAAGCGAGGGGGGGGGGCAGAATCGACACAGATGTGTGTGTTCCCAGTAAATTACCGTTCCTCCGGATGCTTTCGAGTAACTTATGCAGCAATCGAGAGAAAATCCCGACGGAAAGACAATCGCGACGATGTATTATCCGGCCACATTCGGCTCGGCTCAATGACAATAACCTAAATCCCCGGAGGATCAGCAAAGTGATCGTCGCGCGCACATTTTGGGGTCAGTAGATGAGGAGGAGAACGTAGGCAGCACGTGCCGGTTTTCGTTGTCAGGGCAACGATGACCTTGTCCCGCGCAATCAACCCTGGAATCCTATCTAAGTGCTCTCTGTTCCGGTATCTTTGCCAATCTCGAAAGACCATATGGTGATAATGCGAGTTCGCGGCTTTCGACAAGCAGAACCGATTCTTTCCTTTATCGTTTCGCTTATTGTTTCCGGATCTCCGTCTGTTTCCTGCCGTCTGTTTCCGTCAACACGTTAAATCGATAGCATTGATATTCGATCAGATTCAAGTTGCAAAACTCAACAGGCAATGGGAACATTTTTTTCTTTCTGCATTTACAGCAAAATTGTAGTAGATGAAATCCAAAATTGTTGGATAATTGTTCAAATAGAAAAAGTCTGATTTCTCCTCTATTAAAATCGTCAAGGGAAGAAATAACATTCAGTTTGGTTTCTACTGTCCCTTGCAATCGATGCAGGCAATTTTTATTTTTTTCATAAAGAAAATATAATAAGTTAGTTAAAATAGCTCTGAGTGCGAAGGGTTAATCATTCGACTATGTCTTATTTCATCCACTCGCTGTTAAAGTAAATGCTTAAAATGTCGTTTCAGTACAACAATTACTTGAAATACTACAATAATGAAGATTTAAACCCTCTTAATGTTACTCGACAAGCATTAAAGCGCGGAGTCCGTTATCATCGTCAAGGCGAATCTGATCTCGTTTCTATCGATTTCCGTCGTGTCTCGGTTGTCCACGAATCGGTCAGGTTCGTAATCGAAAAGAATTATCCGGTGGAAAAAGAAGAGGTAGTGTTCTGTCTCCGGCTTCCGGTTTCGTACGTGCCGCGAACGAGCAGCATGGTGTTTCAGGTATTAGAGAGCACGGTTTCATGGGCAAAGAACCCGGTGGCGGTCGCTGATATATAGTCGCTCGGCGCTCGGAAGCCCGGAACACCGAGCGAGCTCGGTGAAGGCTAAATGGGGTGAAGGTCTCCGGGGTTGGAAGTCCTGGCAGGGTTGTAGAGATGCTTAGAGAGGAGGATCGAACTTGCTGCCGGAAGGTTAGCAGTCTGGAGTGGGATACCCGTCCAATTCCGCCTCTTCCTCGAACTAGTGATTCTGTTTCGAGGATTTTCATCACGCAGAATGCGGTTATTTTTCCGATTATTTTATCAAAATAAAGAACGAAAATGTGAATTATATAAGAGTCTATATTGATTCGTGTACTCGCGTGTACCATATGTATATTGTTACAAAGAACAATGGAACTCAGTGTTGTCAACTGCCTGAAAAATGATGACAGCTGTTGGGATCGTGTTATGCTTTTTATCGCTTTCGCAAAGATGTTTTAATTGTGTTCCTATATCGCGATAAAAATTGGACTTTGTGAAATGGAGTGATAACAACGCGAAAAAATACAAATACAAATTAATAACATTTATTTACAGAATTGAATTATAAAAATTGATGGTGAATTGCGCAAGAGTGTATTTTCTCTAATCGATAATTTAGATAGCAGATTTGGCTCCAGTTACGCATTTCCAGTTTGATCATTTTGTTTAGCAACACTCCCCCATTTTTCTAATATAATATTTTATCTGTTGATCACCGATTTAGCCGTGTTGATTGATGAGTTGTTACTTAGAAAATTTGCTCGATACCATCAATGTCAGTGCAGTATCATTTATCGGGATTGAATGGTTGGGGAGCCTTTTAATCGGATATTTATTAGGATCAGCTTTCGTGAGATTAGTGGGTTACAATCTTCTTGTTTGGACCCTTCGAAGGCGTTCGTTAATTATTTAAGGGGGACTGTCCTTCAAGGTATCTGAAGCATGTAATTGGATTAGTTTGGATCAGTGTCAGTGGAATCATTCCGAAAACCCTTGGCTACTTCGAGCTACGGATGATATACATTCTGTTAAAACATTCGTGTACGTTATATGTATTTTGAAAGAATTCAACGCGCCACGTAAAAATTAAGTAGAATAACCCCGTGACTGATCAGCCATATGTACAACATATTTAATAGCTGAGATCTATAGAATCGTTTTATGTACTATGTTATATGAGACTGGTGAGATTTCCGACTTTATGTCCCAATCAGTATCAGTATGATAGAAACAGTGGTAACGAATATTTTATTAATAACAATTTATTCAACCACTTCTAGACCATACGTTGCACTTCCAGATATATTTCTATCTATTTTAGCTTCGGTAAACATCAATACAATGCTGGTAGCGTCACGGAAGGAAGATTTTAAGAAACGTCACTGCCATAAATCATCGTTGCGCTCGTCCTTCATTCCATTCTCCCAATTTCGGCGATCGCCACGCGTGGATTGAGTTAGTCAGTTTTACGACTACGTCCCTAACCTAGGCTAAAACATAAGTGAGGATGCAGTGCCACTGCATGAACTGGAAACTCTCTCCCCCCCCCCTGTGTGTTACTCATTGCTCGGCTTTCCTGTCACCTAATACCCGCATCAAACGCTTATCTCAGAATGATAACGTTATATACTGATAACAGCAGGATCGTTTCACGCAGGTGTACAAAATGTCTAAATTACTTATTGTATTTTACATGAACAATAATTACCAATATACATTATTATCACCAACAAATAATCTTACCTTTTGTTTCAGGTGAGTAGCTGCCTTTGATAACGATTAAAATGGTTTGGACAATCAGGGGTATCCTGTAGTAAGTATAGTCGTTTGAGTTAGGGAACTGCTTTCGTTTTATTTTAATTATCACAAAAGTGTAAATAATATGGGATTTTCTAGAAAAATCGTTGAAGTATAATTTTCTTTATCTCTCGATTTTTAAAACGTCTACTGTGTTTTCGAAAGCTCGAAAAATTTTCTTTTGCTAGAAAACCCTCCATTGCGCATTCTCATTTCTGACGAACGGTCCATCAACGGTCCGGAAATTAGCAAAAGGTACGGGGTATGGGCTGCTTTGTGTCTCTGTAAATCAATGAACGTGATTGAGTTTTTCATTTGGACAGCGTTGAATTGTTCGTACAGGTATTTACTAGGTACGCACTACACACACCGAAAGAGGTCGACCACGTGTGCTCGTGGCTCGTGGGTTACACGTGCGACCCAGTGCGACCACTGCGACCTGTTGCAAAGCGCTCCGCGATTCCTGCCGCGGTCAGCAGATGTCAGACAGCGACGCGACGCCAGCACTTTCTGTCGGCAAAGTCGTAAACTACCAGCAAACTTGATTCGTTGGCTCGTTCGTTTGCGGTCTGACTTGTACTGCCACCTACTACTTGCTCGGAACATACGCTTGCGGCTTGCCCGATACGGAAGCTACCTACTTGCTTCGGTCGGCTCTTATCATTCGTCTCCGCAAACTGCTTTCGCGCAATTGATTGCTGACTGCTTCGGCTGTATGCCGCTTCCAGAAGCAGCATTTTATTTTTTAGATTTCATAGTTCATTTTTGCTCGTTCGTCTCGTGTCTCATTTTTCGATGAATTCTAATTTCGCTTTCGTATCAGATTTGCGATTCACTTTTGAACATCTAAATATCTCTTTTATTTTTCATGACATAACAAATGTTTTGACGGACTTCAAAAAGGGATTTTCATAAATTTTCATTAACTCCCAACCGTCCCTCATTTTCGTCAAATTGCCATAGTGGTAACAGATCGATGAAATAACAAGGTAAACAGCTATTTTTCGACGTTTTTCACATCTTTCTTTTTCATCTGACAACAAAACAAAAAAAAAATATATATATATAACAAATAAATATATATAAAACTGTAAAATTGACACGGGGAACGGGCGAGGATTAAAACAAGTGTTTGTGAATAATTTCTACGTTTCGTTCACAACCGTATTAAACGTTATAACGCTTAATGAAGGTAATACTACCAATCGCCTTACTTCCGAGCAACTTTAGCGTTGGTTCAGTTTATTGGAAAGCTCCGAGGGTAGATGATGTAGAGCAAGACGCTGACTCTAGGAAGCTCATGTGTGAAAACAGGGCAACAGGAGGGGGGTGGAAAGATTAAGGGTAGTTAGTGGTGATTTGTCGAGGTCGTTCCGCAGTTTCTTGGCTGGCCGCGGGGTCAACGCACGTTCTTCGAGCCGCCGCGCCGCTTTCCGTATTGTTGACGAAGTGAGAGGGTAGGCGGTCGGATTAAGTATCCTTACCGCAAAAGTGGGTTGCGCAACTGCATTGCTACGAATCGTGTGGCAACTCCAGCAGCAGCTTTATAGAGGCGAACACCGGCGAATGGGCGGTTTCGCTTTCTTCAATGTCCGACGCTAACATTCTTGTCTACCCGGCTCGCTAGATGCCAGCGAACCCGACCACGTGAAAGTCGTCGCGATGCAGTTTTCACTTCTCCGAGCGCAGCTGTCCAACGTTTCGTTTTTGCAAAATATGCTTTGGTTATGGGCAGAGTCTATTTTTTTCCGGCTTGGTTGACGAAGTCTGAGTTAAGTAGAGTCGATTCCCTAACGATCGTCTGCAGAAACATGTTCTGCATTGATTGTGGGAAGCAGAAGTCAAATAAAAATTGATTTCATCCCTTAATAGCTTTATTGCATTAAAAATAATGGATTTCTTCATAAAAGCATGAAAATCCGCAGTCCAATGATAATAACGGGGCGAGTAAGGTAATGATTAATTGAATTTTAATTGAGAAATATGGAGTTGAAGATAGAAGAATTGCCCGTCGCGATACGTGGCGCCGCGGGTGGCCGTCCCAGCGACTTGTAGTGATTTCAATGCACCGGCAAGCGCGAACGGTGCTCTTTGGGATGATGTTAGCGGCCGTCCGTGTGTGTGCAGTGTGCATGCGCGCGGGCTGGTACGTATCCGAGTATGTATCTGCTAAACGCGTGGCCGCCTGTGTACACGTACGTGGTCTCCGCACACAATCAAGCCAAAGTTCAGTCACTCCGTAACCTCCTTTCGATCGAAACTATTACACACTAGCCAGTGACTCTCAACGAGAGGGGTTTTTACTTTCGTTCTCGTTTCTTCCGACGATTCTTCTTCCGACACGTTCTTCCTAAAACTGGCAGGAGAAAAATTCATTTTGGTCTCCGTTTCTTTATCAAAATAATCTTCGTACGATTCGATGAAAAACTGGCGTTTGAACGTTCTACTCTGGCGAGCTCTAAGCTGATCAAAACCAAACGCGTTCACGCCCAATCATTTTCCCGTTCCGTCCTTAAGAATGGCAGCATCTGTATGTACTACGAAAATGTGAAGAGCACTCTGATGAATTTTCGAAAACGAATGAATTATAAAATTAAACGATACATATGGAAAACATGAAGAAATATGAGTGTATTATAATACATATAATTTGTTCAAACAAATGAACTCGTGAGGAATTACTTAAAACTGAAAACTTAACCACGTTAAAATCATTTCATACAGTGACGCAATTAATTCTTCTTCTTTCGTTAGAGAATACATATGATTTAATGACGAGTAGACGGCGGATCTTTAAATCACAAAATGATGTAACAGTATTTTTAAATTCTTGTTATAAATGCATAAAATCCGCTGTCTATCGACGATAGTTGGATGCTCACGCTCTACGAACGTTTCATCGTCCACCGATGTCTATGCAGCCAGCATTGCCAGCCAGAGGTTCGACCGATCAGAAATTTGATTAGAAGATAGCAGATCTGGGTGTGCTATTGTCCTAAAGATCTGCAGAATACGTCGCGTCATGCCGTCGGGATTAGACGTTATGTCACTGATCGAATATGCGTGTAGATCGGTGGCACGAGCCCAGGACTCGGGACTCGGGACTCGGGACTCGGGACTCGGGACTCGGGACTCGGGACTAGGGACTCGGGACTCGGGGGGCAGAATCGCTCTGGTCCAGAACGAACTGGTGTTCCTGCGGTCCCGTAATATCGGTCAGAACGCGTTGCACGCGCACGAAAGTAAAAGTAGGCGGGCAGCACGCGCTGAACAGCTCGAAACACGTCCTCGAACGGTCGCTGCACCGCGCGCGAGGAGTTACCCGGCCTCCGTGTTGTGCAACCGGTCCGGTAACTGTAGTTTAGTTTCGCATTGCCTTTCAAAAGTTTCTCGAGTACGCCATGGTAATCCCGTTTCGTCACTGGGTCACCCGGGGAAACGTGTCGATCAATGGTTAATCTCACACCTGAATTCCTTTCGCCGCACTTGGATCGGGCAACGTTTGCACGCGCGCGCGGCGCCGCCGGACTGATCGTGTAGATTCGTACATGGAATACTCTTCTGCAGGAGTGTCTACCGGTGTACCGATCAGCGAAATCGACTAGGAATTGAGTTGTATAACATAACGGATAAAGACAAAGATTGTCGTACAACCGATCGCCGAAGATGCGCGTGGGTGTCCGTCATGGATGAGTTAAGTAAGCCGTTACCGAACGTTCGGATACGTTCGACGCCTCGAACGAAAGGACAAAGAGTTGTGTGACCACTTTCTCTGATCGCCGCGCCGCGCCGCGCCGCGCCGGGCCGGTTGTGTGACACTTTCTTGGATCAAGGATTCGCAGGCGTTACGTTTGCTTTCTTCGAGAACTCTCCACGTGTAACCTCGTTGCTCCTCCCGGAGCGGCGCGTCGCGCGGCACGAGGCGCGACTTGTACTCCGTTTGTTCTGGAGGCTGGTGAGCGTCAGGCTTTTCGGCTGATATTTAAATTGATGTTGATCCCGGCAGCACCTAGAGTAGAGGATCTAGGCGATCATGGTGTCTTCCATCAAGGCTAGCTTAATAGGATAAGCAGTGAGGAATAACGAAATTGGACGAGATGAATGCAGCCGTAGCCATCCATCAGATGATCCAGTTGGAAGATCGATCGTGTCACTTCACTTCCAGGGGCTTGTGGAATTCTTAATAGTGGATGATCCTTTGAAAAATTGGTTGATAGATCGTTCGTAGCCAAATTGCTCGATTGCAAGCAATCATTTAAGGGGGTGGACTCGTTTTAAGGGTGTGGGGAGATGTGCCTTCACATTTCTGGAAAGACGAGGATCTGGCCCCCTTAAAGACGTCAGAGCAGTGGTCCGAGCAGGGCAGGTTCTGCGAAACCAAATGGCAGGGGTTCAGGGACATATCGTGGGTTTGCGGGGGAGGAAAAAATTCGGGATTTGTGGCGTCTGGCTATCATCTTCTCGGACGTCTCTTCCCGGGATGGAAGCTCTTAAATGCTCCCTGGCGTGTACGTGCCAAGCAGTTGTTTGCCCGGCCGAGTTCGCGCAGTCGAAGAGGTCCTAGGGACACGCCGCGCCGCGCCGCGCCGCGCCGTTCCACGTTCCACGAACGGTGGCTGCGCTGCTCCTCGGTGAGAGCTTAGTCGGTCGTTGGGTTGCGTTGAGCAAGCCGAGAGCGAGCAGCAGTCACCTCGATAGCGAGTGTTGAACCCGCGGGAATCTAGGCCGGCGCACTGACACACCGCGTATACGAAAGGCGCGCTCGCTCCTCTCTTGCTCGCGGACACACGTACGCTGTGACGTACGGAAAGCGAAACTTTTTCATATGCATTTTCGATCTGTTATTTTTCGAAGCTCGAACCGGAAAATACGACGGATAGTACGTCGCGTCGTCCGAATTAACGTTCGAGAATAATCGGTGCGAATGTATTTGCAAAATCAAATATATCGATAGTTGTAGATTGCATAATGTAGTGGAAAGAACGGGATTGGAGACTCGGTGAAATTCGATTTCGTTTCTACTCCTCCGACCTGATAATCCTCGAACGTGCGAGGGCTAAACGTTCTATCGTTTTCTATCTAACTTTGAATTACTTAGAATCTCAGAACATTAAACTTATTCAAGTAAATTAAAAGCATTCAAGTAGTTATTTTATTCAGTTATGTAAAAATTGGAGTGCAACTAACTGAAGGTTAAAAATGGCGACAGATACCTCTATCGCAAAGAACAAATAAACGTTGGCCGATTCAGCGACGTGCTGATGAATGACTGATGGGAGTGTATTAGCATAATTGCTCCGATAACGGTAGATTGTACAATGTAGGACGAGCGGATTAAAGGCTATTCAGAATTTGTTGTTTCTTTCGGTCTGTCAGCTGTCTTCGAAAATCACGACGCAGCATGATTATATTTCCACAGCAAGTGGCATTAGAGTCCCACAATTATTACACCGCACCGGTGGGAAATGAACGACCGATTAGCATTCATATACTTGAAATGTTATAATTCTACGTCTTTCACACGGTTTGCCGCGGCTAATCCGTTGCCGCGATTTAGACCTGCGAAATCGGATGATTGCGCCAGTGTCTAGACAATTGAACAAAGGACTCGGTAATTTTTAATAGAGCGTGATTAATACATATATTTCAGTGTAGGAATTCAAGTAATTCTGTGCTGTGTCTATCTGCGACTCGCACCAATATTCGGACACTGTTGAAAACACCTTTAGATAATCTTTTTAATCTTGGATCGTACGTTTTGAACTTTTTTCAGAAATTATAACAATTGGTCGCTACGCAACGTGAGAAAAATTTTTAAGTTGTCGGAATTCCAGGGAAAATACTAAACGTTGTATTTTGCAATTTTTAACCAGTTCAATTTAATAGTGTGGACAATCGAAGCAGTCCGACAGTTCTCAATGAGAGTAAATGTATACTCGTCTATGTATATTTCGGATGAGGGAAACGGGGATTTTCGAAAATTGCAGGGTAAAGAGCGTTCGCGACAAAGCGCGGAGCCGCGCGAAGAAGGATAAAGGAAACTCGAGATCGAATACGAAATCAAGAACCTTGGCGAGCTGTATGAAAGTGTCTACATAACAGGCCGGCGCGGCCTGTACACAGGCAAGATTTAATGATCGATAATCAGAACGATTTGCTAATGTTCCACGGCAGAAGGTTACAATTTTAACAGAGAAAGAGAATGTGGATACATATATCCATGCGTAATTACACGGTGCGGCGCGCGCTGGACCAGACGCGTATGTTCCATACTTGGGACAGATTTTTCCGGGAATAAAATCGGCGTTTCCGATCGGTCGCGAATTTTCTAGCGATGATTAAAGGTTCTTCGCGCGCGTGCACCCAATACCGTCATTGATTTCCATGGAACAGCTTGAACCGGAACGACGAGGAAAACCTAATTGGAACTCGCGATTGGAAATCGATTTTCCTTTTATTCGTTTCAATACCCTTTTTGGCGATTGGAAATTCTCGATGATTGTGTTACTAATCAGTTTTGGAAAACACCCCCGACGTGGAAGTCGCTTCCGCGAAATGTTTGCCGGTTAACAGAACCCTTGATTTGTATGGAACAGCGTTCAGTATTTTGTGTTTTGTTTTTAATTTTTTTGTAAAATATCAAGTTTTCCTGATTCTGTAGAATTTGATCAAACTCGAATCTAGGTGTTCTCAACGGTGAAACTGTCGGAGCCGTAAAAGTTTCAGTTTTCTGAACATTTCATTATTTTAAAAGGCGATACAAGTGATTCTAGTGTTAAGTAACTTTGAAGTTTGAAGTCACGTTTTTGAAGTGAAGTTTCTGATAAAAACGATCGTAGCCTTGAACCGCATGAAATAGTTTCCACATCTCGTGTTGACGTTCACGTTAAGTTCGACGGATGACAAGATCGAACGTTCGAGAGGATCGATGTATCGTTTCCAGCAACTACATGATCCGTAAACCGTGGAATGAGCTCTATTATATAATTCGCAAACTGGTAATTGGAATCGATTAATCGCGGGGAGAATTCGTGCAGAGGGAGGGGAAAGTGAATAAGGGGTGGAGGAAGAGAAAGAGAGAGGGAGCAACTCTCGCACGGTTGTTGTTCGTGTGCGCCTGTGCCTGTGCCTGTGCGTGATCCCTGCCAGTTACGCCGAAAGTGTCCCACTAATGCGAGGGAACAACGACCTGGCGCGGCGTGTCTCTCTCTCCCTTCTCTCCCCGGCCGGCCTCACTCTCTTTGCGTCATCAAACGCCTCTAATAACGCACTGTCGTTGTCACTCGGCTCGATAGGAGCCCGACCTGTTTCGCGCGAGGACCGACAACAAGTTTCGCTATGCGATCGCATTCGTTACAAGCATTCCTCTGTAAACGCATTCCGACCCTCCGGTTCCGAAGGCTCTCTCGACCCTTCAAATCTACGATAAACTGACAACATTTTTCTTATTTTAACGTTTTATCGCGATCCCCCTATCGCACCATTTTAATCCTAAAATGGCCAGCCTCGTCCACGGAAACCTCGGAAATTGAAAAACTCTTTTCAATCCCTATGAAATTTTCTGTCCAACAACCCTTAATAGAAAATTAAGATACCGAATTAGGTCTGAAGCTTTAATATTTAAAATTTATTTCTGTCATTTTTTTAAACATACATTGAGAAAGAAAGACAGAGTTCTTGGATGTCTAGTTATTTCTATATTAAATTAGCGATACTATGGTTTGTTTATCTGCTAAGATTTTTTTTCAGCTGCGTGACTAAGAAAATCAACTATCATAAACCGTTCAAGATATTTAACTTTGAGGGATTTCATAATTACTTCACGAGACTTTCAGCGGGTCACGTGACTTCTTGCGCATGCACGTTGTGTTTCCGAACTCGGCCAGGCTAAACTATATAAGTCGCTATAGTGTAACGAAAGTAGCCTTGCCCAGTCGGGAATAAATTTCCCTGTCTAATATACACTATCTAATATTTCTATTTGGTCTTTCCACGGTTCTGATCGCAGTTATATCACGGTTGCTCTATCGTTCGGCTTGTGTAGCGTGAAAAAGCACACGCGGAGCGCTCCATTTCGCAAATCGATCCCCACGCACGGTAACATTTCGTTTCCGCGTGGCTCTATGGTTGACGATCCAACTTAATTCGCAGCTGACGCACGGACGTAAAATTTCGCGCGTCGATGCCAACCGACGTATATTTCCGTCACTTTCGAATAAATCCGCTTCTCCTCTGGCAGTAACGTCTCTTGAGCCCCGGCCAAATAACCTTCATTGATAGCGAACCAACGATTAAAGCGACTCTGTCATCGCGTGAAATACATCGAGTCTGGCGTTACCACTGAACAGGAACTAATCTGCGTTGGGCGTTAGACCGTTAGACGATGAATCGAGGGAATAATGCAACTTGCCGCCGATCTTCAGAACGGAAAGTCGGCGGAAACTTATCTGGAAAATTGCATTCTCTTCGATACTGAATCCATTTTTCTTTCTTTTCTTATAAAACTTGCTATTGCAAGTCTCAATACTCCTCTATATTAGGAATTAAAGGATTAAAAGATTTTGCATATAGTAACGGGGCTCGACCATCGTCACGCAACGTCTTTCATCGGCCTGTCCAGTTGGTGTCAAGAACCCCGCGAGACCTCAGAAAGTGCACCGGGACCAGATGCACGTCGATCGAAGCTCGTTAGAAAGCGCCAAGGATAAGACCACCCACTCCCGACGGTGCCGATGCAGTTCGTAGTGGCGATACTCTTACGAAATTCATTAGCGGCCTAAATGCAGCCAGGTAGGGAGGCAGGCAGGCAGGCAGGCAGGCAGGCAGGCATGCGGACCCAGTGTATACGTAGCTACCCCGGCCGGTTCAGGTCTCGTTATTAAAACGACCATGCAAAAGGAGATCGGGGGCTTTGTGCGAGCCGGAGAACTTGGCGCCTTCGCGGCTCCACACACCAATCGGTTAGCTCGAGCTGTTTATTGCCGATCGCCGCTTGTGCAATCCTCCCTGCTCCGCTCTCCCTCGCGTTAGATCCGCCGCGCCGATCGACTTAGAATCACCGTCCACTGTCGAACTGTCCACGTTTTATTCCCACGTTTCAAAGACGATCGGCCGAATATCGAATTATCAGGTCGTTCGGAAAGTCATTTCGTTTTCTCGATCTTTGTATAGTAATAACAAATGGAAATGGAATGAAAATTACTTTTCGGACGCTCCAATAGCTGAGGAATTTATTCATACAAAATGAACAAAATAATGAAATGGCGTAGCCAGCCACGGACGTCGGAGAGTCGGCTCCGCGCCGTTAGAATTTCGACAAGCCCCATGGTATCGGTGCGGGATCGGTGCGGGATCGGTACGGAATCGTCAATTCCAGCGAGCGACACGCCTAGATGCCGAACATCCCCCGGAGATTTGAACGCCTGTCAGCTGAAACTACGGAATCGTTTCCGCGACTCCCGAATCTGTGCAATTGATGGAGTTCTCGCGTTGACTTCTCTTCTCGACTCGATCCACATATCATCCCGAGACCCGCGAAATTCCCTTGGATTTCGTTGAAACGTTCACAGATTCCTGATGGGCTGATGGGTACGTTCTTTCTCGAATTTGTCTGGCACGATCGAATTCACGCGTCCGCGCAACGACTGCCGCTGCCGCGCTCCGGCTCGCTTTTCGCAAGTGCACGAATCAATTTATGGCCAGCCGGAGGCGATGCTCGTAAGTTGAACGCGGAGATAGGCGGTGCAGTTAGCGGCGGGTATGCAGAGCGGATTTGCATGCCGCAGCACGCCAGGCGAAAGAGCGCGTCGGGTTGTGAAACTTCTCGTTGCGCCGTGAAACTAACTTACGAGAGGGATCTTTTACGCTTCTGACTTCCACGGGTTCGTTGACTCTGCTCCTCGAGCTGACCGACGCGACGCGACGCGACGCGACGCGACGCACGACGTCGATCCCGCGGCATTTCCGATGGAATTTTATCACCCGGTTTTCCGCCGTGACAAAATCGAATTTTCAATCGAATTTTCCCTGGTTTCATCTTATCCCAGCCACCCAACGAATGTTCGAGACTATTAGAAGTCTTTTTGCGTTTCCTACCTTAACAGGGAGAGACTGTACATTAGCAGTAAACGGCGTGGCGGTTTCACCGTATTACGGATGTTTTTAAGGAAATGAGAACACAATTAGGTCGGAAGGAAATTGAGGACAATGGTAGGGTTGAAAAGATGAGGACGCTGCCGGCTCGGTAAAGAGTCGAACACCGTAAATGGGTTAATATGCGGGGTGTAGAATTCATTTCGTTTACTTAGAATGCCGTCAACAGTCTCCTCTACATATTTTCTCGTCTCTTTCAGTAGTCCTCGAAATGTATTGTATTGTAGAATCTACAGGATATTGTTCGATAAAAAATTTGTGCGTGACATTTTTACATAATCATTTTTCGCGACATACTAATCTTTCATTTGGAAGGAGTATTTACATTTAATACATATCACTTTGTCGTGAAATTTTCCTTGAACGTCTTCCAAGTTGCCTGAAAAATCGCAAAAGATCATGGAACAAAATGTCGTAAAGCTTATTCTGAACGATAAAAAATCGGCTTTCAATTTCCCTTGAGAAAACGAAACGACTTTCCGAATGACCTACTACAAACGTCTAATTTCTTCCAATATTTTCTTGCCATTAACAGCAGGTCGACGAACGAACGATTACGAATAGAAGAATTTCCTTCCGACAGTTCGCTCGCGACCGCGCGCGCTCGTAAAACTATCGAAACTAAAAGGATTTACGCGAACAATTCCACACCGACTACCACCGAGACCCGTTATTAAGAAACATTCGCGCTCAATAGTAAAACGAAACAGTCTACCGATCGCTGACGAACTGTAATCCTTCGCGAAGCGACCGATGCGATGGTGACTCGACGAAACATTTCCGATTTCTCGTAACCGGCGCGGCGACGAACTGTTTTGTCGTCGTAAACGCGCAAGAGAAGTGGCACGGTTGGGAAACTTTCCGCTTTTTCCGCGACGATATCGCTCGGTTGTCCGCACAGGACCGAATTTATCGCTAACATAAATTCGCGATCTTTGCCGGCCGGCAGATCTGAAGTTCATAAACGTCTCGGTTGAGTAATTTTTTAATAGCCGGTTCCACGCGTAACTGGCCGATCGATGGAGCGATCCACGGTGCTGAAAGTTTTATGTCTTTCAGTTTCCTTCTTTATACTGTTTGTCGTACTGTCGAGTCGTTTATTTATCGTTGCGCAACTTGGTCGAAGCTTACAAGTTGCTAATGTCATCGAAATTGTTAGATGCTGTAAGAGCACTTTCACAATCTACATATTTACACTCCCGTATATAAATCATCCGACTTTCTTATCTTCAATGAAATGGTAATTAAAGAGTACAAGCTTCCAGCTTGATTTTATTGTGATTCTATTTTGCTTAGATGCAGCTGTTATATATACGTGTAAATAATATTATTTGAATTGAATACTATTTGAATAAATTCCACCGAACAAGAGTATTCCACTGAAATTGAAAAAATTACGAAATATAAGAATAATTATGAGAATTTCGAAAATATAGGATATTTAGGTGAGAGAGAGAGAGAGAGAGAGAGAGATGTGATTTATTAATAGTCTACATCAAAATTTGAAAACTCGAAAAGATATGTCAAGGTAAAAACCGAAACCACCCCGTTGAAGGGGTAGCAAGGTTGCAGGGGAAAATCTTTACCCCATTGCCCTAGGCCTACCTATCCGACAAACAGGCGACTGAAGGTTACGCGTATAAAAATATAACGTTGATCAATGGAATTCTAATCGCGGGGGATATAAGATTAGTTGAGGATCACTGTACGGTGCAAGGCCTCGGGAGTGCATTGCGCCCCGGTGCACAGTGCACAGGGCGAGCGGGAGCGGGAGCGGGAACGGGAGCGGGCTGCACTCTAACGCACCGCACCGCAGAAGGGGGAGTAAACGCGGAGCAAATGTGTCAACTAGCTCCGTCACTAGCCCCTCCCCTTTCGGACTGTTCCATCCTGGTTTCCTTGCCGTCGCCGCGTCGGGATCCATTCTACATCCAACGGGCAGCGCCGCTGGAAATTCTTCGCTCGAATTAGATCTGTTTGCGCTCCGAATCGACTCCCGGTCCGAACACGCGAAACCTTCGATTCGTTACGAGAATAATTGAAGGTCTCCCCCTGATTCGCGGTGACCCCGTCGCCGTCGCGCCGCGCCGCGCCGCGCCGCTCGCAGTCCTGAGAGACCTGCTTCGAAAACAGGTGAAAACGCAAAGAGCTTTCCAGTACTTTCAAAAATGTTGCAGCAATAGTACACCCTCTCCTTGAGAAAAGCCATTTTAATCCGAGAGTACACGTTCCATCCAGTTTTATTTTGTTAGATTGATTTCTAAATCGTAACTTTGTATTTCAACGAGCATAATTCCCTTATTTCTGGCGAAGAACACTTATTTAATCTTACCAACTAATCTTGAAATACTTCCGGTTCGATAAAACAAAAACAAACATTTTCGGAGAGCATCGAATAAATCCATGTGTAATAGCTGCTCGCCCTCGAGAAAAATGTGATCCGCTAACGAGTCTCCGAAGTCTCCATTTTGCTCGAGGAATTTTTCCGCTCGCAGGGGTTGACGCGTTTCAATTTCGGCTCCGTGGAACCGGTTAGCGCTGCTTCATCTCCATCCCCATCCCCATCCCCATTCGACTCGCAGTGAAATTAAGCCAAGACCGACTCGACAGTCAGAAACACTCCCTTCCCCTTTTCAATTTCCCTCTGTCACGGGGTTGAACGCCGGCGACTCCCCCGCAGCTTGTTACGCTCGATTCGCCGAGACAATCGAAACTTTTAACAAACAGTCCTGAAGAATCGCACCGCGCGCCGTCTGACAAGGAGAGAGGAGAGTGCAGGATCCCTTCTTAATTTATCAAATTCTCCGGAAACTCCCCGAGGGAGAGAGATGTTCATCGAATTTGCGAGTAGGATTAGCGAGGATGTATCCTGTAGCATTGTTTAAACTGCCGCGGATCCGTTCGTCTTCGTCCGGGACTAGATCAGGATCAATTTCGCTGCAGTCGATTCAGTTAAATCCGAGTCGCCCGGCTTTTCATCTCGCTTTTCGGATCTCTCTTTCCCCCAGGGAATAGGAGGCTGAGCCTGCGACTGAAAGGGACGAGTGGATAGTCGGTTAGAGAGGAAAGGAGTGAGAGAGAACGCCTTTCGCGAGAAAGCCGGAGGACTTGGCGAAAACTTGTCCCGGAGATATTCCGAACCGGCAGTTACCTTCGTTTTTCTCGCTGCTCGCTCTCTCGCTCTCTCTCTCTCTCTCTCTCTCTCTCTCTCTCGAGCGCGCGCGCGCGCGCGTTCTCTCGCCTTCTCTCTCTCTCGCTCCTGTAGTTGACGGGATAACGCTGTCTCAGTCGGCCGAGCTGCGAGCTCCGCGAGGCTGCGAACGAACGCCCCCATTTCCGAAGGCCGTCAGCGGACGACGAACCACCGACACCGAGGACGGGGTGAGCTGCTTCTCTCGGGTCGGAATCGCTGGCCTTAGGCCGCGTTCATAATAGTACGGGATTATTGAAAGGGTTACCCAATCCACCACCTCTCTCTCTCTCGCACCCTTTATCGTCGGGCGGATTACAGCCCGGCCGCAACAGCGAACGCGTGGAAACGAGCGGAAAAATTGATCACCCTTAGGCGGCTACTTTCGTAACCGCAAGCTGCTTAATGTGAGAGAGTTACTTAAGCTATCGACGGATATAATTGTTTACAGGATGCGGATTGCAGTTGTTGGCTAATTTACTTAGGCCAGGCTATTTGCGCACGCTTCGCCAACGGATTGGGAAAGTTCTCGGGCAGATTAAAAGATTGCGATTCGCGCGGATAAACTAATAGTTTTATCGGGAAATGGAGCGATAAGGAAAAGATGAGCGTTCGGGGTCGCGAATGTAGGAATGCGAAAGTAATTTAATATTTTCGGAAATGAATGCAAGAAAGTGTATTTTGAATTGATTCCTGGACGTCGGGATTAGGCAGCGTTTGAGCGCGCGCGACGTTTGCTGTGGTGCACGGCTGACCCAGTCCGTAGTCCGTAACAGCGATTCAAAAATGGTCGTTGAAATGATGGAGAGGTCGCCTTTCCTTTGACAATCCACCGCGTATCGCGCAGGAGTAATATAGTGGCCGCGAGCGTCTAGGATCCTCGGCCATAAATTGATCCTTGCGGGGAGGAAAGGTTCTGGGCTGGCAATGGTTGAAGATGCGCGCGTGTGGACGGATCACCCCATTTCCCGATGGGTAGTTCGTCGTCTGATCGACCTTCGGAATCGAGGACACGTATTACATTGCGACTAAGGGGTGGAAAAGGACATCACTGACGTACGAAGACGAACGGTATTCGTGAATAAAAAAAGACCCGCGGATACACATTGTTTCGCGACTGATTTATACCGAACCATCCCGAAACCATTTTTGCCCCACGGGCTGATCCAATTTCAAGTTCGAGGGACGCTTCGCCGGGACTTTGAAACTTCAAGTTTTAAGCTCGGGCAGCGATGGATAAGAACGGAAATTCTTTCTCGAGAAATACCTCGCAAAAAAACCATTCGGACATTGCAATATTCAATCGAAATTGATTTTATATTGCAGTTTTAGTTGGCAATTTCCTCCTATGGTTTCTAATTATTCTCATAAATCTCCAACTTGATTTTATCAAGTTTATTGTTTATTGTTTTATTTTGATTAAATTTGCAAAATTAAATGTATAAATATACTACATACTTGAATAAATGTTGGAGAAGAGGGATAAAATTAGTAAGTACATACCATTTTGATTTCATAATCTATAGGTCTTTTAATAAGAAAAAATGGTTCGGTGACTTATGGACGGGCGTGGAGCTTCCGCTTACAAAGTATTTTTATCGATCGGGTTTTCGGAAAATGTGCGACGCGACGCGCGCGCGACGGTTCATCGGATATCCAGCGATGTTTTCGGAAACGTTTACGAGTAATCCGAGGTTCGCGCGACCCGTGGATGGAAGCTACAGAGGCCCCGGCTAATCATCCGTGCTCTCGACCTCATTTGTCTCGGTGAGCACGAACAATCGTTGAAAAATCTTCCCCGCGATCGCCGAAATGAGCTCCAACTTTCGGCTACGCCTCTTGGATCGCTCACCAGCCGATTTCACGGGTTGCCGGAGCTAACCTTCGACAAAGAGCAAATACTGAATGAACCGATCAATTAGTAACAGTCGTAGCAGACTAGCAAAGAATTTCTGTTGGAAAATTATCCGAACGTTGAATTCGTTTGGAAAAGCGCGCGCGGCTAATCCGGTTAGCAAAGTTTCTACCGGAAGCAGCGCTGAATTTGCTCACCTACAAACCTGTAGCTGACTATTAAACTCGTGTTATGACGAGCTGAAAACGGGACAGAACTGTATTCATTTTGAATTTCAGCTGGAGAAACTGCCGTTGCTTTTTAAATAAAAAATTTATTTAAATGAAAAATGTGTAAGCGTCGACGTACTATTTTCAACTTGCTAAAATTGCTAAAGAAATAAAGAACTTTTCACTTGGGGCTCCCGTTTCTCATAATCGGTGAAGAAACTTTTCATTTTTCATGAAATTGCTCGAAAAAACTTTCTTCCCACGTAATGACGGTTTTCGCAGCTCGTTCGCCGTTTGAATTCGAAATTCTCGGCGTCGAAAGTGAAGCGAGACGACGCGACGACGACGACGCGACGACGACAACGACGACGACGAGGGAACTTATCCGCGCGGCTTTGAACTTTCACCGTGTGCGAGGAGCGCGGTCCGATAAAAAGGCGCTTCTGATTCATTAGAGGCGACCCGTACGTGCGTCAGGGCGAATCACTATAGCCCGATCTCGCGATATATCTTCTCGCAAGTTCCGCAGTCAGTTCCCGCCTTCGCATCGCATCGCACCGCACCGTGGGAGAGCTTCATGGCTATTTCGCTCCGCTAAAGCGGCTTTGCAACCCCATCTCCCGCCGTAAAATCATATGTCCCCGATTGCGAAGGTCTCCCGGACGTTGAACCATCGCGGACGGGGCGAACTGCTTTTTCCCGGAGATATATCCGACTTTTAGGTCACAGTCAGACATAGCTGTGTCTCAGCGTCGCTCACGAAGCCGTTTCCAGATTAATCGTCGCTCGGTTATTACCCGATTATTGCTTCTTTCTTTTTCCTCGTATTGCTCACGCATGCGGGACCCTACAATATAATCATTCAGTCTATTTTTAAACTCTATTCCTCTGCGAATAGCCGCGTCCATCGATTCATTTTTCGAACGGAAAAACGGATTTCGACGATATTGGGATCGCATCGAAATAGAACGCGGTGACAGTAATTTGTCGGAGGCTCCTCGCAACCGGAAGTGCAAGGCGCTCTCGGTAGCTAGGCGCGCGTCGATCGTTGAAGAAGAATTAACGAACGCTCCCACCGAGAACGATCGAGGCCTCGCCTACTATGTATCTCGTTGCGAAAGCGTTCGGCTGCAGTTTACTTTCATCTAAATTATGCGGCTCTTGTACGCTCGCTACGAACACAGCCAGCGATTCCGCGTCACGTTAATAATGCACCGACTCGGCCAGTATGAATTATGATAAAGAGGCTGATACGAGCGGATAGGAGCGGCCCAGATACGAAGGACAGGCCGATGAACCGGCAAGAACGAAATTCACCAAGTGCTTGTCTGTCGCCGATACTCTTTCGGGCTTGTATGGTTCGTTTCGTGTTCGCCAACACGCCATCCAAGTATCCTGCCAAGGGTGAATAATACGTTATCAATCCTACTGCCACACCATTTTATCCACCCTGGTCTATTATCCACTTATCAGGCCTCGAAATTATTCATTTGCCATTTGCATCTTCAATCGTCTCTAACACCGTCGAGACTATAACCCGAAACCTTGAGCAACCCTTGTTAGATTTTTCTTCAATTCAGGACTCCAAGTCGTTCTTGCCTCCAAGGATTAATCCGTCGAGATCGAATGAAAATGGCGGAGGAAGAAGCGGCTTCTATTGGAACGATCTCACCGACTATTCCATCGAACCAAGGATAAACGACGTTCTGGTGTAGCTAGAGAGTTCTAGTTTCGATGAAGAATTTCGGAAGGGACATCTCCTAAAATTATTTTAAGCCTGGAGGACGATTCGAGGATCCTCTATATGTATGTGGAAGAAATAATTATTGATCTAATGAACTAGCCATCCGTGATTAAAATTGGACGTGAAAGTTTTCGAAGTAGCCACTGAATAATGTGAACATAATATTCAGCAGAGTGTCGCGGATTCTGCGAACCGCATTAACGGTCTCTCGATCACACACAGAGGGATTACTCGAACGGAGAAATTTTCCGGTGGACAAACGGACTGGGTAGTCGTGAGCCGGCCATTAATCGGGCTTAGGAGATATTCATTTATCCCGTTCCACCCCTGTGCATCCTTAATCGGCTCCAGGGCTGTGCCGCGTCACCCGAGAAAGCATGCAAGCGTGCGGCTGAATGCACAGGTTGACTCGACTGGTTGAGTAAGTGAGCGAGTGAGCGAGCATGACGTCAGAGCACGGTTACAGCGCCCTAGATTGAGGGAGGTCACCGTGTGCCAGGCCGACGGCCCGGCGAGGTCGTACCCTCGCCTCGGTCTCTCCTCGCGCCGAGTACGCTTTTCGTCTAGTCGTTTCTAGGTTAGGTTAGGTTACGTCTCCAGAACGTGGGAGGCCGCCGTGTGCAGCCTCGGAAATCCGATACGTTGTCTACTGTGCAAGCCTTGCTTGCCGGCCTCTAGGTCATCCAGGTATCCGTGGGGCCTCTCCTCTCTCGGCCACTCGACCGTCGTCGTTGTCGATTTACACGGCCCCTCGGCCCCTCGGCTCCTCGGCCCATCGGCCCCTCCGCAAGCCCGCCACGCCGGTCGTTGCACGCCACTTGCCACCCTGGATTTCGGGGATTGACGCCTAATGGGGGTGGAACAGCCTCGCTACCTCCCCGATGTTCGGCCAGAGGCAACCCTCCAACCGACTAACCACCCCCGAGAGGATTTTTAACTGACGACTCACTGACCAGAAAGCGCTCCGCGAAATAAAACTAATTTAGTTGATGAGCGGAAGCTGGGGAGGAAAATACACTCATATTTTTTATGAGAGAGAGAGAGAGAGAGAGAGAGAGAGATGGGCTAGGTCATCTTTGCTACCCTTGTTTATAGTACCAACGCTTTCGCTACCATATGTATATCACTATATCACTACACAGTCATATGTGGGTTTTTTGAATTTTTTTACTAAACTCGAAAACTAATTTTCACTATAATGTATTGATAGACTTCGTATTATTAATAACTGACTCATTATCTAACTGACACGTATATCTACGAGGGAACTAGTGTAAACATAAATTCTTCGACAGTCTACGATCTCTACATAGATCGATAGATAGTGTACCGACGAAGTTGTCAACATAAATTCGAACCCGAACGAAATAATGATTTCAATCAGCGACGCCGATACATACGACTCATAATATCCAAAAGGAAAGAAGTTCGAGCATATCAAAAATAGTGGTGGTCCCGTTTTATTGATAGATTATCGTACAGCGACGCCAGCCTGCATGGTTGCGCTATAAGTCATTTGATTCACAGTCCAGTGAGTAGACTGCACACGAATAGAACTTGTATGCAAATCAGCCTATGTGGGTTATTACTTGGAACGTCGAATATCCTTGAATTCACACCTATCGAACCACAAACTTTTCTATTGGCGCGGGCGGACGAAAGCCGCCGAAAGAACGGCGATTACTTCATCGTACGTATCATCCTACTTCCCAATAAATCCGCTATTAATCGTTTCCAATAGACATTTGAAAATACATATATTAGGTCGTCTGGAAAGTCGTTTCGTTTTCTCAAGGGAAAATGGAAGCCACTTTTTTAGGATAACTTTTATGACATTTCGTTCTATCATTAGCAAATTTCAAGAAAGGGAAAACAAATAAAATCTTGTTTTCAGTGGTACATAGTAGCCTTCCGTGGAATTTTATATTGTAGCAATTTTTTAAAAATTTTGAAGTCGTAAATGCATAAAGATCCGCGGTCTAACGACTTAAAAGAAACATTTCATAAAATGTTATTTCTTGCGCGTGCAATAATACCTCCGAAAATGGAGTGGTCAAAATTTCCGCGAGTTTATCACCGGCACGGGACAGAATTCGCAGCTAATTTCGCGCAAGCGCCGAGTCAGCGAAACGCCGATCAACAAAATGACACTCAACCCCTAGCCGAACTGGTATACCAATCGGGCTAGCAGCAGTAGCAGCAGCAGCAGCAGCAGCAGCAGCGTTCGATCGTGTGTCGCGGGGGCTTGTTGTCGGCGTCGGCCGATAAATCATAGCGTATAAATCACATTCAAGGAACTATCCCCGGTATCTGCAATCTCGATTGAGGGTGTCTGCATGGCCCTCGTCACGTACAACCGTAGCGTAAAAAGCACGTAGACGGAGGGAACACGTGCCAAGGCTCGAAATAGCGAGAGGCACGGGTGGCACACCGATTCGCAGATATGTCTGTTATCTGGTATTCGCGAGCGTGCGCTCCCCGTAGCCGATGAACAATGACACCGTCTCGGGACGATCCATTTGCGACGGTGTGTCCCTCACCTATATTTAGGACAATGTAGGATATCGGTTCGTGGACTTCCGCGGCCCCGACCACTGTTACACTGCTACACCGCTGGCACACATTGGCCAAATTGCGGGCCGTCCCACCGTTCGCTTCAATTGCTCACATTAGCGGTGCCCGAGATCCTGATCGATCTCCTCTCGACGATCGAGATCCCCGGAAAAGGTCTAATCACGGAAAAATCACCCAGGAAATTACTCCACGAATCGGAAATTAAACATTTCTTTCTACCCAGAATAATTCCATTCTATATAGTTTCTTTCATTTTATGGATGTGAAATTGATGCAACATCTCCTCCAATACCTAAATGTTTAGTCGTTGATTAGATACCAATTCCTATTTCTACCGCTCTCTACCGAAAATGTTCTACCTGAATTCCAACAAACTGGAAAGGAGCAGAAATTGATTTCCTTTCTTAATATACTTTATTGGCTGAAAATAATAAAATAGTGATCAGGGTGAACACGCATTTTGGGACTTACTTACGTCTTTCAGAGAGTCTTTTAATAATACATTCGAGATACGGTGGCAGGCGGTTAACTGGAATTAGCAGCATCAGCTCGAGTTTAGTCCCAATTCGTCGCTCGCGATCAAACTACGGGATTAAGAGGGAAGGGAATGAGAAACAGCGGTGGCTTCGCGATCGTTGGGCGACGCGACGGGGGTGAAGGGGAGAGACTTCTGTCAGTGGAACAACGTACCGCCGTGAACCCGCGACGACTCCGTGCACCGCGGAATCGCGTATCACGCGCGTCAAGTGCAACGATGCATTCACTGCAGATGCATGCCTACGGACACTCTCGCCGCTACGTGCATACGAGTGCACGCCTGCTCTATACCGGGTGTCCGACGCGACGTTACATACTTTAGAAGACAGACCATTCAGAATCCCGATTCGAATCTCGTCCCAGTGAACAGTGATTAAAATTCAGTGATCATTCTTGTCAATTTCATCTGCGGATTTATATGCATTTATCACGAAAATTTGGTGAAATACAAAACTGTGAAGAAACACTTGAATGTGGCACACTTATGATATACAGTCCAGTGTTTCTTACGACCAAAATTAATGATTTTTATCAGGAAATGAAGTCTCTGAAGGGGTTAGAATTTCGAGGAAAAATGGCGAACGCTCGGGATCGGGAAGATGAAAGATCAACGTAGCCGCGGCGATGTCTCTGACGTCAGCGGTACTAATCGCGCGCGTTTTAATTTGCTCGGAGGAAAACAATTACGGGGAGGGGACTTTGTTTGTTCGATTCGGCGATAGCGGTTATCGGCGCAGGATTAAAAATCAGAATGACGCTTGGCACACGAGGTGCATTATATGCTTACATTTGTTCCGAGTGCAACGTTCACCCGAACACCTCAAGGCTCCCTCGAAGAGAACGCGCGTAAACGCTTTTGATCGGTATCGACGAAAAAGAATTATGCACTCAAGGTACACGCGAATCGCGCATATACGTGGCGTCTCGCTTCGAAGCGACCCGACGCGACGACTTTGTACACACGAGAGATCGACGATAAACGTTATTGCTTAATTAGGAAACGCGTTTGACAAATTGTTACGGTTCCCGCGAACTTCTCTGCAACATTTCCTGGAGCGCTTGAGTCGCGATCAATAATCAAGGACGCCTGTTCATTTTGATATCTCCGATGTTTTATCAATCGCGCGGGACTTACTGATTTCTTCATTGTATTCAAAACGCGATCATCCGCATTTTCAACTTACCTTCTGCTCGTGAATGGACGCGCATAATTATGATGCGCGAGGACGGAATACGCTCAACGAATTTATGAATCGGTCGTTTCAGGAGGATATTGGCAACATTCTGGGAATAAAATGTCAAATTTGCAAAACGACCGCGTGGATGATATATTTTCAGCACCAGATTTTCGAGTTCCAAGTGTGCCGCCCGCCGCGCCGCGCCGCGCCGCGCCGCATCGATTGGTGCACAAAGGATACACATCTCGGGTTTCGTAGACGCAGTCGGCGCATGCAGCTGCGCTGGAAAGCGTAGGATCGCGAAATCTGTGCCCCGCATAAGCGTAAGTGGCAAATAATGCTCATTGTTCGCATGCGCCACGATCGATGCGCGATCAGCTCGGTTCTAATAAGCCGGTCGTCCCTTTCCCTTATTACGCTCCACATACGGCGTCGGATAGGCGTCCGCCGCGCCGCGCCGCACCGTCCGCATTAGTTCCTCCTGCCGAGCGAAACCCGTCTTGAGAAATCCCTTTTCCTTCGTGCTCCTGACCGCTCTAATTGAAAAATCGATCGGATTTCTGTAGTAGACCATTTATAAGGCAACATGTACTGGCTACTTTTAAAGCTCGGTGGGTTTAGCGTTAGAGTCGAGTGGGAAGTAATGTTATAGCGGCTGGAAAATGTTAATCGTGGATAGTTTAAAGGCATTGGCGATATCGGAGCTTTAGCTCGGTTGTCGACCGAGGCGGAGGCTCGTAGGGTACGTAAAGGTATGGCGGGGATCACATGAGCGTAACCCGTTCGCTTGTCAGCGATACGAGATAACAGGCGGTGGCTGCCTAACCCGACGATTTCACCATAAACCGGGCCTGATATTTCTGCTCGACGACAGCCCAGGCTACCGTAATTTGTCGCTGCCTTGGTCGCTTAGCGTTTCGCTCCCTTATTATCGTCGATTGCGCGGTTTCTGCGCGGCCCGATATGCTGCAACCGATTCCAACAGGTGTTGCATCCGTCCAACGTTTAACTCGACCAAGAAAAATCGAATGGAAAAATAATTGCGGCGCGGCGTGGCGCGGCGGTATAGCAATGGCCGGTGACTACTCTCGAGAGCGATATCCTCGACGAAGTGATGCAGGTCAGTGGCTTACTCCTACGCAGATGCACCCACACGGGAGGGAACTCGTACACATGCGTGCAGCACACGATAACAGGCCGTCGGAAAAAAGTCGAACATTGCTCCTTTGAGATAGACACTGCTCGCTCGTGATCACTGGAAAGATTGCTCTCTGCGAAGTAGCCGTTTTTGCGCAGCTGGAACGTGGTCCGCTTGCGTCGAAAGTAATGGAATTGTATGTTGATGTTGCTACGATAATGCATTTACAGTTTGCACGCTTCGATGCTTCGAATAACTTATCCTCTGCTGCTGTATTATTTTTAGGAACTGGGAACGTTAATTGTGCCAATTGTGAAAGTGTTCCAAGTCACTCTATTTAAAGAAAATCAGTTTATCTTATTCAGTTGTTTTACATTAATTTTTTTATATCTACATATTATATATTTAATTATATGGGGAAATATCATTTAGTGTTAATATCGTTTTCCTTTCAATATCTCGAAACAAGAAATATATCACTTAGGCCGCTTTATTTCTTTCGAAAAACAGATTTGATGCAATTACTACACACGCATATGTATAAAAGGACTGTACGTATATTTTCCTAGAGGTATTCCATTGTCTTTCTCGTGTGGTCCTGTGAAGTGGTATCTGGTGTTAGATCGTATTTCTGTCTCGTTTGCTGGAAATTGTCGGATAAACAAGATTAAGAATTAATGGTCGATTTCGACACAGAACGCCGCGCCGTAAAGTTAGCACAGAGCCGAAGGCTTTCCTAAGCGACGTAAGCAGGGGAAATCGAGGTAGAAAGTTATTACTTTTCGATGACTTTCTAGTTGCGCCCACGATGATCGTTGTCGCGGGGCTGTACACGCCGCTATCGGGTGCAACCACTTTATCTCTCTCTCTGTCTGGCTGTCGCATGGCCGACCATTCGCAACGGTGTGGCGCGGCGCGGGAGAATTTCGAATCTCGATTTTATCTGTTCGCGAACAGCGCCGCTGCCAACTACGAATTATGTACACCGTTGCATTGACGCAACCTGCAGATACCGCTTCGCTTAGAACGCTATCGATGATCGGATTCATTTTCCCCAGCACTTGAATCTCCTGTAAAAATATTTTTCGATCGATGGCCTCCTCGGTGACAGAAACGACCCTGTTTCCGTTAGTTTCCATCGAATACTTGTGCCAGTGACCTCTCTGAAACGTCTTCGATTCGACAGAAATTGCAATATAATCTTTTCAATTGTTTTCTCAGTTGATTGTAGGTACCGAAGAAAGCCAAATTGGGAGATTATGCGCTTCAGTTCGATATGAATTCGTGCTAGAATTTTCTGTACTGTTTGCATGATTTTCAGAATGATTTGCTTAGTTAATTATAGACGAATTCTGACGCGCTATTAAACGTGCGGGATAACTAGATGACGCCTTTACGTCGATGAGAATGTTGGGGAGTTTGAACACAGGTTCCAATAATTCATATCAGCCTCGAAATATACTGCTCTTATTGACTCGCTGACATGCCTGCGGTATCTAAAACCATCCGCTCCTAAAAATAAAGCAAATTAAACATGGATTAGATGAAATATAACTATCCAGCGATTGACATAGATTTTAGTAGCGACAAGAAAGAAATAGTTTACGAAAATTTTCTACCATCCGTTGTTCCTATTAAATCGTTCGTCTTGTTTTAATCCGATTTTCCACGATCCCTAACAGCTGGTCAACTACCTCCGACGCGACGTCGCGTCGCGTCGCGTCGCAGCGTTGGTAACTATTAGGGCGCATTAACATAAATATAGTCTACTTCGCTCTGTTAGTCCCCGTTTTAATATTCATGAAAAACCTTTCATAATTTCATAATATTTCTCTCTGTGCTTTGCATCGGGTTGGACATGTGTCCCAACACCTCGCCGAGGAACTGTACCATTATAATGTCCTAATATGTAATATAGCAAACGGACATCCGTTTCGTAACGTGTTATTACCAAGTTTTTGACTATTGAACGTTAAGTTTGATCACAAATATAAAGAGAATCTGGATATACATACAGATACAGATACAACAAGTAGAATGTAAAGCCGAAGAAAATTTTGTAGACAGAATTTTACTAAAAATAACAAATGGCAGGAGGTTGGTTACAAGTGCAACGGTGCGCTCCACAGGTGCAAGTAGATTTTTCCGAAATGAACCATCCATAAAATGATAGGAATGATATACATATGTAGAATGGAATTATTCTAATTCTGGGTCGGAAGAAATGTTTAATATTCCAGATGAAATAGGTTCGTGGGTGCCCGGGTAAACTTGCAACCCCTCGTACACGAAATTCTCGAGTGCTAGCGCACCCATACGTTTCAGAGCCTGCTATACAGCTCTAATAATTACCACCAGCTGGATATCAATTGAAAAAAGTGGACAATAGTGTGACCGAAAACGTTCGATCGGGAGCATGGTGCGCCGCGTCGGTCGCGATAGAATTTGAGCCGCTCTAGAAGGGTTTCGGCGCATGACGAAACGGCGCGGCGCGGCGCGGCAGCGGGTCGTTCGGGTAGGGGGTTGAGACGTCAGCGAGTGGCTGGAGGGTGAGGGCGAGACCGGAGGCCGCAAAGTCCGGTAAAAAATGGCGGCCGCCATCGGTCCTGAAAATCGGGAGGAGCGGAGAGGCAGAGAGCGGGTACGCAGCGGAGATGGTAATCGGAGCGGCGATACCCGCGCGTCCTCCGCTCCCGTATCAGCTTGTGTCTTATATTAGACGCGGTCAAAGTGCAACGTCCTCGGTTGGAGCACACGGGGTCGGCTGCGAGGGAGCTGCTTGCGGCGCGGCGCGTCGGCGCTGCTCGCTCTCTGGGAATATTTCGAGTCCGAAGATTTCGCGATTTGTCCACCGGAATCGGTTATTTGTATCGTCGGTAGAATGCGCGCGCGCGCGCGCGCGCATACGAGCTGCTCGCAGGGCCTCGCTAGAATCTCCCGTCGTTCGTTTCTCCTCTTCTTCGTAGAGTCCTCTTGGTAGCAAAGAAAGATGCAAAACGCGGTCTAAATCCGGAGAAAAGAATTCCCCGATCCGAGGCGGCCGAGGCGGCCGAGGCGGCCGAGGACTCGCTCGGTTTCGCTCGCAGCTCGGACCCGAGGGCCGAGACCGCGCCGCGGCCGCGGGTGAACGACCGCTCACTGGGACAACCAGGCCGTTGCATCGGAATCGCATATACGATGCATTCGTCACGTACCGTGGCCGTGTGCAGGTGAACGCGATCCGGCCGATTGATTTTTAGCCCCCCTCCTTCAAAACCCCCTTCCCGCCCTCGAGCCGTTTGACCTCTCACCCCCACCATTCACCGACCAGCTCGACGGTGATTAATACTTTTTGTTTTGAGCGGGATTAGTCGAGATGAGCTCGGGATACGAAGCGTTTTATGCGTTAAGCGTTTCAGCGGTATCTACACCGACGTTTACGAGCACCAACCCTGCCGGACAGAGTTTTATCCGACTGGTTCAACGTGTGTTTCCCGGGCAATTATTTATTTGTTGGTCGTTGCAATTTTTTTCGTTCGGTGGAAAGAGAGGTGGATGGATGATGTAGTGTATATTAGAAGAATGACGGCGGGAAATTTATGTCCATGTTTGTTCGCTTCATCGACAAGTTTGATTAATAAAAGCGTCCATCCAGCAAGGGTTAAAATATTCATCCTGTTGTTGTATTATATTTTTCTACCCCTAATTTTCGCACCTCTGTGTGCAAGCTGTGGGCCACTTTGGTTAACAATTCAAGAACTTTGGCTCACGCTGATGAATTCACAAGTTGTCAATTATTTACGTCGATGTTACATCGATCCCGAGAGAGAGAGAGAGAGAGATGTGTGCGACGCGACTTACAGTCTCATCCTCAATAAACTTGAATTTACGTATTAACCCTGAAGAAGCCTCAGGTGCATTCTGACCCCACATACACCCTTCGGTAATAAATAGCATCGTCAACAACGACAAATCATGAACCCACAGGAATAAAGAACAATATTCGAGGATAAACAATAACTCGGTTCTTTTTCGCAGGATTTTTCGTGAACACAAAGCTTGACCTTGTACCGAATCTTTTTTCTGTAGCACACATTACCCAACGCGGACAAACCGGGTGTTGGTTGCATAATATCTTTTGCCATTTTACGTAAGCTGACAATCGACCGGTGAGGCGTTCAAGAAAAATCGGACAACTCTGACGTATAGAGCTCCTTTTTTTATGTAAAGTTCAAATAAAAATAAATGTATACATTCAGTTTTCTCTTCTCAGAGTAAAATTCTTGAATACTGGAATGTTAAGGGTTAATTTTAGAGACATCGTGTTGTCTTCCTCTAGACTTTAGAAAAGTCCATGGGTGGAAGTGGAAACACGGCTGAAGAACCGCCACAAAGCGAGCCCTATTGCAACGGGAACTGATGCATAAACGTCGTCGCATATTGGAAAGTTTACGAGCCGGGGGACGCGCGCGCGCCGCTCGCCGCGCGGTGGTTAACTTTCCTGCGAATTCGATTACACTTTCGCCCCGTGTCGCTGTCATAAAGGGAGTATCGCTTGCGAGATGCCGATTTTCAACGGTTGCACGCTTCAGCAAGAATTTGTTGTCCACAAAATGCTCTCATTCGCGTATTTTGCTCTGTTATTTCTCATCTAAATCGCTGCACTTGTGAAATACGCACTGATAATTCATGGAATTATCAATCAGCTCTCTTCGATCCGGGGAATAATTGTTCTCAATTTATTTTTCGTGTCGCTTCTGTCCGAACTTCTTCCGACACACATATGTATTCTGTTTTTCTCAATTTGAGTAACAGCACCTTGTACTATCAATAATTGCGAGAGTCAAAAAGTTCGATAAATAAAATTGCTACTCGCATGTTTCGATAAAATCGAGTTCTCGACTTCCAAGAACACGGAGCTGTAGACAACGGAGGCGCATAAAATAATCAAATAAATATCAACGGTGTACAATAGACCGGTTGCAATCTAGCAAGTCGTGCCCGGTCCAGAAATATATCTCGTGTCAATAAAACGATTGTGTGCGATCACGCCATTATTAAGTGGCTCCCGCGCAAAGAATCAATTTGTTCGAGCGTCCAATAGATCCCCGATACTTGGCAGGTTTCCCACGGCGCGGCGACGGTGATTTACAAGACGCGGAGATACGATTCGTTCGCCATTAATGAATCGTATCCACGTAAACGTGGCCGTCGCGCGGGGAACAATGTGTTGTTCGCGATTATCGTTTAAAACGAACAATAGCGGCGTCGATTTCGCGACGTCGCCGCCGCGCCGTCGAAGATAAAATATATACATATATGGATGGCCTCTCGTAGCCCGGGCGCAACGATGGAAACGAAAGTAGAGAGAAAAGTGGGTAATAAAGTTAATTCAGTCCGACGATTCTTAATTTCAAGTATACAACCGTTGCGTAATATTGTGAAGCATTAGAAAGTGGATGCCGGTTACATGATCGGTATAGCACGCGACCGGGTGCGTGCAACTAGCCGGGATTTTCTTTTTCGATTCAGCCGTTTCGTGCATTTAGATGCATGCATTTCGCAATCCACACTCTCCGTGACTAATTAGATAAGAACGGTGCTCGGAGGCTCGGTAATTTCGCTTCGGCGAAATTCCGACGCTTTCGGGGCCTGCGAAATATTGCATGACTTCGAAAGTACCGAGATGTATTATACTTGCACAATAGGGATATCAAACGTCTTTATCGCAATTTCGGTTTCGTGCTTTCATCGAGAAAGTAGTTCTCTCGCGAATAAAAGTCTTGCCGATTATCTGTCGTACTTACGTGCGCCGAAAACGGTCTGCATAATAATAAGTGGCATTTGCGGTGGCGCGGCGGGTGAAGCTTGACGTCGCGCGTCGCATCGTCGGCTCGTGGCAAGGCTGTAAGGCAAAAGGTTGGCGGAAAATCGGCGGCTATTTAATTACCGGCCAATATCTGGCGCAGAATATGGGTAACTAGGTCTCGTCCCTGTTTCGTAACAGAACCGTAGAAGCGTAGGCCTCTGGTATACCCTACATCCAAAGTTGGAAATGAGGCGAGGTATATCCCGTGCTAATGGATGAATAGGTCAGGCCGGACGTCCAATTTCGCTGGATGTCGTTGAACGTCATCGATCTCGCCGGGACTCGATTTCATTCTCGAGCGATCGAGAAGTTCGAGGAAATGGAAAGTACGGTGCGCGTTGCGACAGCCTCCACTCATATTTCGTCTTATAAAAATAAGACGACGATCTTAAATTTAAATTCATGTAAACTCTGATATTGAGAAATGCAGAATAACACTGTACGCGCGCGAGGTCCAGAGTTTAGAAAACTTTCAGACCATATATCCAGCTCTTCCGTAGGAGAATTCTTACGAACGTGCACTATTAAATGAAAGACGGTACACCTGAAAGTTGGGGGTTGAAACAGCGTTTCAATTAACATTTTGGGAACCTGAGTGTACGGGGACAAAATTGCAGTCTGCAAGGTGAATATGCGTCGGCTGAATATGCGGTGCGGTTTAAGCGGATTAATTTGCCGGTTATGGCAACAGGCGATTAATCGGTATCGATCACGAGACCGTTCCATGTTAATCAATTAAGCGGGGCCCGGCCGCGGCCAGGGGATAGTAAATTTTCTGTGTTTCCAATCGCGATCAAAACGTGTTTCGTCAGCACGCCGGTCAATTTACCGAATCGAATCAGATGCTGGGAGTCGGTGACCGGTGCACATACCAACACGGCTCATTGAGCAATTGCATCTGCAACGGGGCGACGGGCGACGCGCGACGCGCGACGCGCGACGCGGCAGCGGTGGCTGCGTGTGCGCGCGAGACCGCCGCGCCGCATCTCGCTCGACTCGTACCGTACGAGCCGCGATTACGCGACCGGCGCGGCGACGCAACGTTTTCGAAACACCTCCGCAACTTTGCGGTCTGCCTTCGTTCTCTTTTCTGCACCCGATCCCCTCGTGGGAATATATTAAATTAGACGCGTAAAAGCAGTCCGATGACTGTGCGTTCGAACCTAACGCAACCACCCTTTGTGCAATTATCGGCGATTCCATTTCAGATTTTATCGGCAATGAAACGTTTCCATGGTGGCTCCAGGGAGCGGTCGCAATTCCTTTTCCATTGCCCACTGCACTTCAGGCATTTTGATTGCGCGTCGAATAAAGCGCCGAGCACCCTTTTGTAGTTTCGCACTCGTTCAACTGTCGATATGCCCAAAATGTTTCTTCATTTTAGTTCATTTTAGTTTACCTGTGCAACCATGAGCACGGCGAAACCTTAAAACGGCGAACTTAATGGTCTCCACACACTTTCCGCACGATTCAATTCGATGATCGAGCTTTTAGTCGAAACTCCAAAAATATAATACAAATACGGATCGAAGCAGAGGGTGAAGAAAAGGGTGCGGCGTGGCGCGGCGAAAAGATCCCGGGAAGTGATCACGCGATCGCCGACACGAACGGAAACGATCGCGGCCGCAGCACGGGTCAGAAACGCGGAAATCGACCGTACCGCAACACGTAATCCGGCTAAAAGGCGTTACGCTACCGGATAGTTGGCAGTCAGATAAAGTTCTTTCACCCGGGAGCGTTCTGTCGTAGCTCGCAACAACGGCCACGCGCGTTTTCACCGAGGCTGATTGCCGGGCCCGTTTATCGAGCTGATCGATCCGCGCCGTGGATTTATGCGAACGGGCCGCAACAATTTTCTGGTAGTCAGTTCGCTCGTGCGATATTTAGCAGCGGCGTTGTTTTCGCCGGCACAAAAACTGCGATTCGCCCTCCAGGTGGTCTTGATGCGGAATCGCGATACCACGCCGCGCCAGCTTCTATCGTCTCTCGCTTGCACGTATTGTCGGCAGACACCGGTTAATTCGGATGTGGGAGATAAATGAACCGTGCGCCGGGCCGGTCGCAAACCGGGATGAATAGCGGTGCAACTGGTTTCAATGGAAACGATTTTTGCCGGCTGTCTCTCGATTCTATTCTTGCTGCAATCGGCCGCGTTCAGACGGCGGACACGCGGCCCGAACCGATTTCTAAATTCTCCACTCGTTTGCTTCTATTTGTTTCCTCGCGTTCTGCGCAATGTAATAGCACGTTTACTGGACCATTTGCAGCGGCGCGGCGCGGCGTTTGTTGCGGCACTTACCGGGAATCCTAAACGAATTATTTGCCAACCGTTCCCCCTACCAATACCGACACAATACCTATCACGATTTTTCACCGCTTTCGTCATTTAACGCGATTATTTTTCTTTCATTATTTGCATACGCCTGTGCACTGTGCACGAACGAGAGACTTGCTCTGCTGTAATGTGTAGATTTTAGGCGACCGTTTTGGATTATAAAATAAATCGTCGTAAGTATCAGACATATACCTGAGATTTATTATTTAATTCATCGTTTGTGTAAGCTTATCTAGGAATTTTCGACGTGGTCCTGAGATAGTCGATTACCGATATTAAACGACATGGAATATACACGAAGCGACGAGACGTCTCTCTATGTCGTTAACAATGGCAAGAATAAATCACAGAAATGTACAACAGGAACAACCATTCTCATATTTGAGAGACTCGTTATGTCCGCACTGGAATTGTTATGAAATAATTCGAGGTTTCAAGCATCGCAACTCGCCTGCAAGCGGCAACTGCGTTCTGAAAATAGATAGTTCACATATTGGTCGATGTAGCAGCGACGAGCAACATAAATCACTGTCCATTAACATTTAAATCCAGAACCGGAGAGAGACGCTTCGAGTTCATCGTATCACGCTCACGTCGTCGTCGCGACTTTTTTTTCCCCCGAGCGCAAGCGATGGGACTCACGGGAATCGAAAGTGCAACCTGCTCTTCAAAAATTTCCCCGAGCGCGAGCGCTGGGTAGCTGTTGCAACGGCCGTGAAGACCAAGTCCCACGCGAGCGAGACTCCGGCGCGGCGTCGTCGCGCGTCGGGTACGTTGCACCGACATATCTGTTCGGGCCGGTTGCATATCTCTTCTGGAGCCATTGTCTCGATGCAAGTAGGCCCGCATCAGAATGCAATAAAACTCTACCCCTCTGCTCGGCCGCCGCGCCGGCCGATCGCACGTGGGCAGCTATGAGCGCCTGCCGCTTGCCGCCTGCCGCCTGCGCCTGTGCGATTTTCATACGTTCTGCTTGCACCCCTCCGAATTTTCGTCACTTGACCCTTATGTCAATAATCAAAAATCTTTTCGGTGAATTTTGGCAAAATTTCACTTTCAAAATGTTCAATTATAGGGAACATTGAACATTTTTATTAAAAATACTATAATATTAAAATCATCACCGTGAAAAATCGGCTTGTGGTTGGATCAATGAAAAATAATTCTCAGGAAATAAATATCACATTGCAACAGCAGAATTCGGAAAGCAGCTAGATCTCCGTAGAACGTGGAAGAAAAATAAGTGAGCAAGGGGACCACAGGTACCAACGAAGAGATTCGTGCCACTACGAACAGCGAGAAGATATTCGCTGTGATTTACGAGTGCGTGACGCTGCTGGCAGCGTTCTTCAAAAATGGACAGCTCACAAAGGAAGTGCGAAAACCGCAGTCATAAAATTTGGCCGCAACCCGGTAACTGCTTCACTTGAATCGCCATCATAAATTTTCCTTACCTGACGATTCCATGGCGTTCCGAATCCATGGCTCCTGCGGCGAGTGTTGAAAATTTGAAGACTTCCGCTCGGAGAAAACCGGTGCGCGCACTAAAAACAACGGCACTTCTAAAAATTTATTTCTCCAGGAGAAACACGCGGAGAAACTCTGTTCAACTATAAATCTTGAGAAATGAATAAAATTCTGATCACGTTTTAGATTTTCTGCAATTCAACTGGAAACAATGTTATTTTCCTGACGAACGTATACAGATAAATGCACATACTTGGCTTTTAGCTGCGTTTCATGATGAAAATTCTTTATGCTAATTTTCCAAATTTTCACCTCAAATATTGAAAAACCTCCCTTAATATTTTATACAATATTTTCTAAACAAATTATTTTTTTTTAAATCAGCTCAGACTAAAAGATTCGTCACTCAAAGACGCACAAATTGGATTTTGAAATTTCCGTCTAGGCTTAATAGTTTCCGAGATTTTTCACCTCGACTTTGAGGGTTGTTTTCAGCCCCTTAACATAAATGTCGGCAGCTATAAAAAAAATACGTGTAATATATTTTTTTGAGTTCCATGTCGTACCAAAATTTCATTAAAAATGCCAATGCCGTGTGTAATTTTTACGATATTTACGATATTACATTTTAAATATCACGAAACAAGAAATACACATACGTACGACTTAGACCACTTTCATAGTTATGTTTGGAGCTGGGCAGTGTCGAAGAACAAGGAGCCACGTAACGAGAATAAAGTAGAAAAGTTTAGCATGACGATCAGCATCCGAAGGACGACACCAGCCATTAAGTTCAATCCAGTAATTGCTATCGCGTGGTTCGTTGCCACACTATCTTATCGCCGACACAACTACCTCTGAATTACCCCTCCCAATAGTTCGTACGGCTCCCTCCCGCGACGCGCCGCACCGCGCCGGCCGTCATCTTAAGCGCTTATCGTTCATTGCGCTTCTCCGATCGTTTCGGTAACTTTCCGAAAACTTGTTCTCGGGAACTACTTAGAAACGAACAATTATACATATAAACCAAGGATCACCACGGCGACCATTGTGAAATCAAACCACGACGCCTTTACGTGTCGGGGAAGTATTTTTTCGAACAGAGGGGAGCGAGAGAAAAAAGAGAAAAAAAGAGGAAAGTTCGTCACCGGAGGATTTCCTCGTTCCGGCCACAAGGTTGTAAAAGAACCAAGTCCTCTAACGAAGTTTGCCGAACGACTGGAGTCCAGCGTGTTAACTCCGTCGCTCGAGGATTGCTTTCACGAAGGGAAAAGTTTTCTTTCCACGCTCCATTCGCGAGCAGAATCCTCCGCTTTCCTTTTCCACGGCAATCCGACGGAGAACAGAGAGATTAGCTAACAGGTGTTCCAGGTAAAGCTGGCAGGGTCGATTACACGCTCTCCGCCCGCTAGAACCCAGAAACCTCGAGTGATAAATCTTCCCGAGCCGCACAAAAGGGATCCCGGGAAGCACCGGTTTAACTCGGGACTTTTAACCACGAAAACGAAATGCACCGAATAACCAAACTGCCCGAGTGTCGTAAGTGTCGTACCAGCGAGTGTGCGAAAACTTCCCCGTTATTCTCTTCCTCCATCCCCTTTTTTAAAATTCAACCTTTCCAGCGTGTTGTATTTTACTTCGATGTGCACCAATTTAGGGCACAACAAAAGTAAAAATGATGCTCAGATATCTCCGCATCGAGTTCGACCGAAATTGTAGCGCGATACGTCCGAAGACTGTGGCAATGGAAAGAGATAATTAGTTCGTATTCGAAACGGAGCTAACAATGAAGAGCGGTGGAACGATATTGGAAGTCTCCTTGAACGTTTGAGTTCAATCATGTCGTGATTGTATGCTCGCCGGCCGTAGTTAGGGTAGGTCAGGCGTTCGATTATATTTAGAATAGTCACGTAGTCTGACAGTCTATAGCATGTAATACATTCAATTCGAATCGTTTAACGGATCTGCCGGATGACCATGATCTAGACGTGACGAAGCCGTCCAATAACGCGCGCAAATCGTTTACTTCGAAGTCTGGCGAATCAAACAATTAACCCTCTCGGTGATCCTGACATGGTTTGTCCTATTTCGTAAGCACGCGACAAGGGTTCCAGTAATTTCTTCCCAATGAACGTTCGCGGTACGGAACGTGTTCTCTCGTTTTCCATAGACATCGGGCGACGCGACGCGACGCGACGATCGAACGATTCTCAAGATCTGGACCACAATCCGATTGAGTGGTTGGAGAGATTAGGGTGAAGTTCCTTGATTCAGGGTCCGGGAAGATCGAAGCGGAGCGTCCATTCACCCGGAGAAGCGGGAAAAAAGCGGGGGAAAAAGTGAAAGTGAAACTGTAGGAGCTTTGAATCTGAAAGGAGCCTATGTGGCGCTAGAAACATTCCCGTTAGCCGACGCGCGACGTTAGGACGTCATGGCTGCGACACGCTAACTGTGTATGTATTCAAGGCTCTTAGTTAGGGCAGGTTAGGCTTGGACAACGCCTAGTTTACATCAATTTCGTCACAAATTCTTACGTACTCTACCAATTTTACCTAACTGCTCATTTTACGAAGCCCAGCTCAATTTTACATTTAAATTTAAGAAAAACAAACTTTAAGAAAATGCGGAAGAAAACAAGGCAAACATATTTTCAGTAGCAACGAGAGGGTGAACAAAAGAGTCCGACAGCGTTCAACGACCGCTTAACCGGACCGATAAGCAACCATCACCGTCCCCGCGCGATCATTCGTTCGGAGCATTATCGAAAAGCACTTTCGATAATTCATCGACTTCGTTACACCCAATTAGGTCAGAAGGGAGTATGTAGTCGGGTTTATCGTGTAATGCAATATGTGCCTCGACGACGGGCGAAAGAATGGCTCGATTGCAAAACTAATAGGTCGCTATCAATCTAATAAATATGGCCGGTGTCTGAATTCAATTAGACCGACGCGCGTCGCGACGCGTCGATCGTGTTGGTAGACAAGAGAAATAGCTAGAGTTAGAATCGCAGCAGGTTGGTCCTGACCTACGAGCAACAGTCGATTAGGGAGCCTAACGTTCAGGTCTGAGTACCGCTCACCTGTGATCTAACTTCTACTTTCCGTAGACGCAACCCACGTGCTAAGCAAACGTGTAAAGGTGTAAAGGTGTAAAGGTGTAAAGGCGTAAAGGTGTACACGTATATGTGTAGGTGCGCGAGCGTGCCAGTGTCTGCCAGGGGTTAAACTGCTTTCACTCTCCGAGTGTTAGTGAGCCAACATCGTGGCAGGGGAACGCGCTATATCCTCTGATTCTGTATCGAGGAGATCAGTGCCGTGTCTTGTAGCCCCACCGACGGGCTTATATATGTTGCTAAATCCTTTCTCTTTTAACGGAATCGTAGCGTCGTCTCTGATCAATAAACAGCGGATTTTATGCATTTATCGCAAAAATGAGTAGGTGTAATTTCAAACAGTAAAAACATTAGAAGAATTTAAGAATACATACTGTAATATTATTTTCAACCTATTAAACGCGTATATTGTGTTTATATGTATATGCATCAATTTTATATGTATAGTATTTACATATATTTATATGTGTGTCTATAAAATATGTAGAACACCAGCTGTTCGCGACTAAACACGCCTACAAAAATGGCTATAAATGCGCAAGCGGTAAGTACGAGAAAGGAGTTTATGAAATAGGAGAAAGTTGATGAACTCGGCGGATACGGTTTTATGACTGGTTTCCCTCCATTTGAGAATCCACGTGGCAAATGCGCCTTTGCCACACCGTTAGGCTAATTACACGCGACTTCGAGCAGCATTGTTCTACCTTTCGTTTACCGTATAAACGTGGAATTTTGATTTAGCGGGTTATATTTGGAGCGAGGTTGAAACGCATAAAATAGGACCACCCGTTTCATGGTGACCTCCTCAATCTCCGACTACAAATACTTTGTTCTGCGCGTTAGGTCCGCGTCCGCGACAATACACCGGGACTCCGTCAGCGTACACGCGTGCACGCATAATAAAGGCTAGGCCAAGCCTCTTCTCACTGCCGATAAAAATCCTTGATCCTAATGACGGGTCAGCCGTGCCAATTGGCCATAGGAATGAAACGGTTGTGCCTTTGAGGATGCTTTCGCGGCAGAAAAACATTCTTGAAAATCACGATCGCCCTTTATCCATCCCTGAACAACGGAATTTGTGTTCTCGAGCACGTGGCCAGTCAGAACTTGTAAACCGTAAACTAACTGCTGTGACTTATCCAAACAAATTCAAGTTGCATGGCCCAAATTAAAAAAGTTATCTTCCCTTGCAACCCTTGCCGTATATTAACGAGTCACCTTCGCGAGAAAGCTATTAATCAAAGTCTAACAAATACGACTGTGTTACGCCTTTCTTTTTAAATTAAATAAAGTTTGATTCGTTCGTAATCATTATTCTGCATTGATCGTGTGGGAAGCAGGAATAAAATAAAAAGTAATTTCATCCCTTAATGACTTTGTTACGTTAGGAACATAATCAGAATATTTTCTTGAATCTTTCTAATCTGTTACTGTTTTATATACATAAATGCATAAATCAATTTTCTTTTCTCCTGTAGAACACATTTTTGGGGATAAAGATATTTTAATCGGTGCGACTGTAAAGAAAATGTTACGTACATTAAGATCTAGCGTATGGCACTTGTGGGGGACCTAGCGAACCCTTCGCAATCCTGTTGGATGTTTTTGATTTTGGTTTGTCGTTGAAAGAAAATTTGATTGGTAGCGAATCGCACCCTGACTCCGTTAAGAAGCTGTATCTGGTAGATGGAAGGGGTATAAAATTGAATCGGGGTTAGAAAGTAAAATGTCGAGGCGCGTCGGTTTGAAAAATAAAGGGGGGCGCGAACTCGGTGTGATACACCGGTGTCCATCAACGGTGGAACGCGCAGGCGCCGCGAAGTCGCGGCACACCACGCCGCGGCGGACTCACTCGCGCACCGCATCGCACGCCACACACAACACACCGACTAATAACGTGCAGGCTTCGATTTGCAGTTACCGCGAGGACCACGCGGTCGCCATAGAGGAAAGCAACAGCTCCGTTCTTGCCCGCGTTAGTCGTGTTTGTTGCGTGCGCGCGCGAGAGAGAGAGAGAGAGAGAGAGAGAGAGAAAGAAAGAGAGAGACAAAGAGAGAGAGAGAGAAACAGAGCACAGAAAGAAAGAGAAAATAAAACGACAGAGAGAAAGAGTGAGAGAGAAAGAGAGAGAGGAGAGAGAGAGAGAGGTTAACCAGCCGTCCGTTAAAAGGGGGGAACTGTTTTCGAACGACACGTCCGCTGTCGCCAGAGCCCAGTCGACAATTCAAAACAAAGCCCGCGAGTTTCGCGCCCGGTGTCTCGTGACCGCATCACATTGGTGCGATAGTGAGTTGTCAACGCACAGTGGCGAATTGTTCGAAAAGGTTCGCGCGGTTGACTTGTCCTGGTACATACTTCGGCTCTCGCATGAGCTCGTGTCGTGTTATGTCAGTCGTGTTCGCACGTGAGACCACCGGGAGGACTATCGGAACGTTACACCGTTGACAACACCGTAACGGAAACGATAAACCGGTACAAGATTCAGTGCGAGGACGCGGGGGACAGTCGTCGTCGAGAAATGACCGTGCAAAAGTTCAAACCCCGCGGGAGTGCATCGGAGGAGCAACAGTCCGGCGACATCCTGACACCGTCCAACGAGCCGCTGGACAGCGACAAAGAGCAATCCGGCCAGATCTGTTACCGTGGTGCACCTCAGGATAGCGAGAATCTGTTGGGACGTGTATTGGCTGGTAAGCTGAACTGTTTGATCGTAGAGAGCATGCTACCGGGCACCTAGGATACATTCATAGCCACGATAAAAGTCTATTCGAATCACTGTAAACTTGAAAACACACGGGGATCAGAAATATTGTGTGACCGTCCGCGTAGCTGGGGTGTCATCGGTTCGAGGAGGCTTCGGTAGTGTCGAACGAAAGGAAGAGTTTATTTTCTCCGTGTTGTCGTCGGATGACTTGGAGTCGCGGGGTTGCGTGTATGGTATTCTAGCCAAAATGGTAAAAACATTCCTAACGTAGCCGTAGATCGCGATTCAGGTAGGAAGGAATAGAGAAAGAGGCGGTTTCACTTTCCAGCGGGGTTGGAATGTAGGTCGCGGGGCCCGGGACGAGGCTAGTTCGTTGCCCTCGGTCGGCGGCCTTCCACTCTGCGCTCCGGCAATTTTTCTCTATCCTTGTCGCTCCTCCGGTCGCTCTCTTCGTCCGGCCAACGGTTCGCGTTCCCTCTCTTTTCGCTCGCAGTTCTAGCCTAGATAGCGAGTCTCTCTAGTGGTGCTCTCCCACCCTAGGCTTCTCCCCCAGGCTGTCCCCCTCTACGAGAGATTGCCTTCCCCACTCTCTCCTCTCTCCTCTCTCTCTCTCTCTCTCTCTCGCTCTACGTTCGCGAGTGCTTCCACGTATCCTCTCCTGCTCTCCCACTCGGCGACGGTCTCGCTCTGGCCTGAACTCGTCGTGAACTCGGCGTATGGAGAGGCAGTGTCCGTGTCTCTTTCCCTCGCGTTGGTCCGTAGAACAAGAAAGTAGGTCGGTGGGGCCTTGGCGCGAGGCTAGTTCGTTCACCCTGCCTGGCCCGTAACTGGGGCAAGATGAAATTAACCGAGCGGCCCGCCACCTCGCCCCACCGCCTCCTCTCGCCTTCTCCTACCTCCGTTCGGCAAGTAGAGTGAACTCCGCGACTCGTGTGGCCAATCGCCGCCGGCCCGGTTCAACAAACTCGAACTGGGTCTCCCTGCCGACCCGCTCGTCCCTCGCCCACCCTACCCTGCTGAGTAGTTTAGCTACTCGACCAACCTCCCCACCCACGGCTATCATCGAAGGTCACCAACACATTCTGCTCGCTTGCTCGCTCGCCCTCCTCTATTCTCTTCTCGCGTAAAAGAGAGACTGATGCGCGGCTCTTTGTACAGTTACAATGAACCGTTCATAAGCGTTTGCTGCCTACCTTTTTGTTCGCCGGCGACCTCCCCTCTTTGCTATTTTCACCAGGGGAACCTGAACACCGCTGTTTTCGGCTGTCGCATGTCGCTCCAATTCTATCGCGTGGCCTAAGCGTGCGCTGCGTAAACGGGCTTCTAATGAGCCATTAGGAGTCTTAACGACGATGGGAGGCGGCTGTAGAGATACACGTTTGCTACCCTTTTCAGATCGCAGATGCTAGACGAATACATTGATTTAATCAGGTTACCGTAGCGCGCACCTCGTTTCGCGTTGCGAGAGAGCATGCTGCTGGCTGCAAGGGAGAAAGAGAAAGACGTTGGTGTTTGTGACGAACGTGCACGCATACGCGTCACACGCACGACACGGCAAGGCACGAACACACAGGTCCGTTTAACCGGCTGAGAATTCTCCTCGTAGGCTCCGTTACGTAACCTCGCGATAGTGAATTACGTGTGGACTTCTACCTACTCTCGCGAGCCACCTCTCCGTCTCTCTCTCTCTCTCTCTCTCTCTCTCTCTCTCTCTCTCTCTCTCTCTCCGATTTCTTTTCTGGCCGATCCCTCTCCCGCTTTGTCCCCGGAGAAAGTACATTATGGCCGTGCTGCTGGACCGTGATCACTCTCGCTACGAGCCACGGAATGCTTTCACCGTTTCCCCGCGCTGTTCCTCGTCACGGTGCATCCGCTGTCGGAGAGCACTGACCTGCCTCACAGAGCGTAACTACGCGGCACTACGTTGAGTGCGTCGGCTAACCCGTTCTACCTATCAATTGAATTGTTCCGTTCCGCTGGTCCGTCGAATTCAGTTTGTCATGCCGATGCGACCACGACAGAGATCGGGCCGCCCTGATGACGATGTCCAAACGCTGGGCAAGACGCGTGCTTGATCTCTTTCCTCGGATCGCCAGCGACTAGACGCGTAATTTTAGCAATGCGCGACCCGCTGTCGCAACGATTCCTTCGGACACCGCGTGCGTTTGCACCTTGGTGACGAGGCACGGTTCGAGGGTTACTCGCTGTCGTCGACGCGATTTCAGAAGATGCGGGATTTCGGCGACTCGGACCCGCGGATCGCTGTTGCGCCTGTAGGAGGAAGGGGCGGGGGTAGGTGAGCGCCATCGACTACTTGGCGTGTGCAGCCCGCCACGTGGTTTTCGTAACAGTGTTACGATGATTAATGTGTTCCCGAGTAATGTTCCGCTCGGTTTCAGAAACGTTATTCGCGAGTTGCCGTAACACGCAACACGCTGGAATTAGACTGCATACCGTCGCGCCCCCGGGTCCCGGGTTCAATCTTCGACGCGATCTCTAGACCGCGCTTCGGTACCCTTTGCGTCGAGCCACGATCGTCGTCGGGCATGAAAGCGCACCGACTCTCGGAGTTCACTAATTTCGGGAATCCTCGCGATGCGGTGGCGAGAAAAAGGGCGAGGACGCGGCAAAAGATAACACTCGAGATGAAAAGGCTGGTTTCGACACCGAGCGCGAACTCCGTTGGGCATTTTCTAATTGCGCTTGTGCTGACTACTGGCTAACCTCAAAAGCAAAGCACACGGGCAATGGCCTGGCCTCCTCCCGGTCCCCAGTGACCTCGATTGATGCGCCGTGTCCTCTCCCCCCAGTCCACGATTACCCCGTCCTCACGCCCCTCCCACGCTTCTCGTTCCCCAACCACCCCACCAACTCACCACCCCACCACCCCACCACCTGAGAGGAACGTTGACTCGACATCGCCCAATCAGGGGCCGGTTCGTCGACTCTCCGAGCTGCTCTTGGGGTCGTTCTAATCTCGCAACGTACCTACGCCACAAGCCAAACCGACGAGAAGCCCGATAAGAGTACGACCTCCCCTCCCCAACCCCTCTCCCCTATTCCCCTTTCCTGCTCAACCCCTCGCAACCCCGCTCCGCCCTCTAATCACTCGTCTCTTTTTCTCGCCTTTATTTCTTTCGGGCGATTCGCGCTGCGTGCAGCGCTCGCGATCCTCGATTCACTTCGCTCTCGCTTCTAGAGTACCACGCCAAGGTGAACAACCTCGAACCGTGTCGGTGCTGTTATCGCCCGCGAGCTTGGACCCTTATCAAGCCAGCGCACGTTCGCGGTTCTTCCATGGAGTTCGCTGAACCGCTTGCGAAAACTGTGTCTGCTCTCTCGGTCAGCGGAGCGACTCGACGGTTCTCAAAGCCGCTCTATCAAAACCGGACAATCCGATCAAACTACGACGATTCCAGGAAAGTTCGATATTCTGCAAGTTGTTATAGAATCTAGTCGGGTAACAACGTCCACCAGCGAACTTTTGCAAAAATGTTTCCCAACGGAAACGTAATTCCGTTCTAATTCTGGCGTTTCGAAAATCCTAGAGCTCGGACTCGTAACCACCTAGCCTGGCCTTCAGCCTCGCGACTATTACACTCGCCAGGCTGGGAACTTTCGAACGCCGCTCGGAAAAGGACATCGAAACGCATAATTTCGTGCCACGGTTGCAAGCGTCTTCGCTGTGATTCACGGCTCGCTTTCACCCCGTGTGTCGGGCGTGTACGTTACCTCACCGCGGAATGCGAATCGCGAATAGAGGATGGTTCGCGTAATACGTACGGTCACGTCTTTTTCTCTCTCGAACGGTGCCGCCGCGCCGAGTCCGATCGAGTCACGGTTCACCGAGAAGAAAGTAAGAGTGATCTGACCAGGAAGTTAAAACGCCGCGCCGCGACGAAGGCGGTCCGGCCGGATGCCGATGAAAGGGACGCGTTCCTCTTTCTCCCGGGCCTCGTTCTCTTGCGGATTCACACGCGCCCACTTTCTCCGTCCGTCGGATGCTCTTCGGGGGCGAGATAGACTTTCTCTCTTGACGGGTGTCTCGTTAACTGGTTCCCACGGAGTCAACACTCTGAAACAGGGCTAGCCCTCTAATTCGCAAGCGTTCAATTCGTTGATATTGGAAATGGGTGTTAATAAAAATAAATGTACACTTTTACTTTTGAAATAAAACTGTTCTTTATTTCGGAACAGTTTATTTCTTGACGATGAAAAGAACCTAAGGTCCCGCGGTCTGGCACTGGAAACAAAGTATCAAATCTGACACCACGAAATCTGTTTATTAATACGTTTCTCAGATTCTCGATTCATTTTTGACAACGAACAATAATATCGAATATCAGGATCAGAATCGGAGCGACCTTTCAGCTTCACATCTTGCGCCAGCGAAGGTAGCATTCCCATCAAGCGTGTCGTAGCGAGTTCAGCGAATTTTTCCAATTCCAGAGAGCCAGATCGAGCCAATGTGATAATGAAACGTACGATTACGGGTCTCGCGTATTTTACGGAAATTCGAACAAGCTTCACGACTATTCGCACAGTCAACCCCCGGAAACTCGGTTGAGGAGCCAGGCTATGGGCAAAGGGTGGTGGGTGGCTGCTGGGGCGAGAGGGTAGCAGCCTCTAGGGCAACGACCTCTGACCCACCAGCCAGCCCCGGTATTCCTACTCCTCTCCCCTCGCCGCGCCGGCTGCTACGTATAGCATTTCCACCAACCTGTCGCCCTGTGCTACAGATATTATATCAACACCGTGGCCATACCCGTGTCTCCCCGTTCACCGCCGCACCGCGCCGCACCGCGCCGCGCCGTGTCCCTCTTCACTCGAGAGCTCGGTAATTTTGTCCCCTTGCTCGCTTTAAACCCTTGATACAGCAGCGAGAGGCGAGCTTCTGCCGCGAGGCGTTTTCGCGCGCGAAAATGCGGAGATGTGGCAGGATCCGTGACACGTGCCAGCTCCGACGTCCGTTGCGGACCTCTTATCCTCTAACGGAGGCTGAAAGGATCTATGCGGGTATAATTGCGGAGAGCGGTCCGTTCCGCAATTGAATTTCTTCGCGACGATGTCGACGAGGCAAAGCAAATTGTATGCAATAAACGTATCACTCTGTTAAGCCTGAATCTCTATGACGACGGCCGAGTGTTCTAGAACCATTAGCGCGACCACCGGGTTATTTAAATTAACGGAAAGCCGTTTTGCGCAGCTTCGTTGTGTTCAACCGTCAAGTTGCTCGGTAGACGAACGTACAGGGCTCAAAATATCGTTCTATGATAAAAGTATACAGCCGTGTACCGCTATAGAAACCCTCTAGAACTGTTAGCGAGCGGGTCAGCTAGAGAGCGACAGCATTAGCCGGGTCCCGAAATCCGGCCGCAATCGATGCCGTTGGAGTCGGTATCGCGTGCGCGTGCACAAAGCGGAGCCGAAAGCGTCGACACGCGTGTACGAGGCCGCGCCGCCATCAAAATATTCCGAGGGCCGATAAAAGCTTCCTCGGTGATAGTAATTATCGTAATTCATCGCGGCCGTGCGTGGACCAAAGAGCCTGGCGCGCGGGGCGGTGTGCCGTGTTGGGGATGGGGTGTGCGGGAAAGGGGAACGGAAGGGATCAGCAGGAAAAAGCGGTGCGGCGCTTTCCACCCGGCAGTTCCGCCGCGGCACATTGTGGGGGCAGGGTGGAACGGCCTCAATAACGTAAATTATCCCGCCAAACGTAGGCGGACCGTATATATCCGTGTCGAGTGGCCCCCGCGAAAATAGCAGAACCATGGACCGTCCGCTAGAGAGAGGGAGTGAGCGCGCGTGAGGAAGGGAGAAGAGGAGGAGGAGAATCGGAATCCCGGCCGGTGGGGAGAGAATCGTAGGAGGGAGTTAAGAGAGAAACAGCGCGGAGAGGCGAGAGAAAGAGAGATCCGCTGGCCTAGTTAGGGTGAGTGCTACCCTCGCCGGTCAACGACCCCGCGACCTCGGCGCTCGCAATCTGAGCGAGTCCTCTCCTCTCCACCCACTCCACCCTCTCCGCCTTCTCCTCCCCGCAACACCCCGTTCTCCCCCAACCGCCCCCGCACCGACACCGACGAGCATCACTTTCCGCGCGCATTTTCCTCGGCCTGATTAGACCACTGGGTGCGCGCGTTTCCCACCTCGATAATTCAGCCTTTTCTGAACTCCTCACGCCACCGTGCCATGCAAATATCCCTGGCCCCGGCCACCGCGTACCGCACGGGGCGGTGGGGTGGTTTTCGGGTGAACTCTTGCGGGATCCTCGTTTTTTTCCTTTTCGGTTTTGACGTCATCGTGCACGCCGCGCCGCGCCGCGCCGCGCCGCGCCGCCTCACCCGATATTGTATTGGGAGTATTATCGCTGGTATGTACTTTGTTTGCTCGCTGAAATATGGGGATTCCCTTTGTCAGCCCACCGAGTATCAAGGAAAACGCGGTAGACATTGTTTGCTCCGAGCTCCGCAGGTTTTAACAAATTTTTTCTATTGTTCCATCCGCGCTGGTGGATTAAAGGACTCCCGTTTTTCTCGTATATGTATTGAGTTTTTCGGGAACCGTGATATTCGAGCGAAATTTCGTGCGTCCTTGTATTAATATTACGCGTCCAGTACATTATGGTTAGCGTGTGACAATTTATAATATGCATGTGGCCGAATTTTGATAGTTTATAGTAAATCGAGGGATCACGGCTCATACAATAAACAACTGTTATAAAAAGATACGAGCCCTGCGCAAGTGTTAAAGTATTTCGAACATTAGAAATATCAATTCAGACGTCTACCACTACGTTCCAACGTCTAGCGTCGATAGGTCCGTCGATGTTTTTCTCGTTTTACAAGAACTGCTTGCAAAAACTGGCTAATATATCACTGGCCAGCCCCATCGAATGACAATAAATTTCTGGGGAAGAATAGTAAGGACCAGGACCGAGGCACGCAGGTCGATCGCGCGTGTTCGGTCTAAAAGTACAAGTGGGAAACGCGGCTGGGGAAAAGAAAGCAATTAACTCGTTCACTCTCGCTCCTCGGGGCTTTCGTTGGGCAATATTTCACGAGTTCGTGCTCGACATCTTTTTCGACCGTTGGATTCTCCGGTGTTCCGACTCGGTCAATAAAGAAACAACATAAAAAAAACCCCGTTCGCCACAGTGGTACGGTGAGGAAACACCGAGCGAAAAGCCGGAGAGACAAAAAAAAATGGTAGATGGAAGGAAGAGACGCGTTCCAGTGACTTCCAAATTAGGAGGGAACCTGGGGAACTGAGAAAAGTTGCGAGAAAAAACGTGAAACATTTTACTGCTTTTTACGAACGCGCCTGTGCCGCCTTTCCCGTTAATCCGCCTTCGCTTCGCGTCGACGTAGGTACGTCGCGCCGCCGTTAAAAATAAGGGGATGAAAGAGCCTGGAAAGAAGGGTGCTGCCAGACTCTAATCCTTTCGGCCTTTACGCGTTTACGAGCGGGCCCCTGGTTGTCTGCGAACGGTTTAACGGCCAAAGAAATTGACTTTGCGACTCCGCGAAGGAGCCCAGCTTTTTAAACCCTTTACCGGACGAGGCTATACCCCTTTTTTTTTACCCCGACTGACCGATATTGCCACGCACGAGAACCCTTTTTTAGGGACAGGCCTCGTCTGGAATTGCCCTACGCCTTTTTCTTTATCGTCGCCGGAAACCCTTCCCTTCATAAATCATCGATTTTTACCTCGGTAATCGTGGAAACGCATTGTGCGAAATTTCCACTTCCGTTTACTGCCCTACAGATTTTATCGGTGCTACCCTCAACAGGCGACAAGAATATTCATGCCCGGCAAAGTTTTTATCGAGGCTGTACTATACATATACGGAACACTGGTTTGCAATTCCACCGTTTGTAACAGGAAAAGATAAATTGCCCCCGGCTCGGGAACATCGATTTCACAATTTTTCATCGGACCCGTCTATACCATATAGGTACCTACTCGATCATCAATAAATTTCACTGTCGCGTATTTATCGATCTGGTAACGTTTCCCGCCGCTAGATCTCCAAGCTAATTAGACGATAGCGAAACAGAAAGTCGATAACGGGCTGGTCTAATCACTTTCTCGAAACGGCGTTTCTCTGGACGTTTGTCCGATGAAGGAAGAATTAAAAATATTCTGCTTGAATGATTAGAATTGGGTTTCATCGAAGAAATTGGTGATTTACAGTATTGGCGTGCCTCGTGAATCTGAACAGGATCGCGTGGCGACGAAAAGCCCAGAAAATCCGCGCGTCCAATTTCTGCAATACAAACTGTCCCCGTTTCCGTTAAGGCACTTGTTGAAACAGTATCAAAACCGGCCGAAACGATAACAGGGGCCGGGGCTCGTGATCGGCGTCTGATAACGGGATATGTATCGGGGTGAACGAACGCGGTCGGGAAACTATGGTACCGTCCTTGAGTCCGCGTCTCCACTATAATTAATAACAATCTCGCGGCGCGATCGGCACACAGACTGCGAAACGATCGTTGCGCAACAGATTTTGCGACAGTTCGCGAACGCAAACGCGAACGGCACCGGGATTAACGCACCCGCGGCGCGGCGCACCGTAGAAAGTGTGCGAAATGCCGCGACTTTCACATTCACCGGAGCACCGGCAATTTGCTTTCTGCGTCAATGCAATCCCGACACGATTCCGTCCGATCAGTCCACTTTCCCGGCCGAAATCGATCGTGCTGTCGCGTCGTAACGCTACTTACCGGAACGTTTAAAACCGATTTTTATCCGATTACTCGCCGATTACTCGCCGATTACGATCGATTCTATCAAATGTTCGAACATATGATTGAAAGGAGAAATTTCCTTACCGAGAATCAGCGATTTCTGCGAATTCGAGTACATTTCATTTTAACCCTTTGCACTCGGAGTTATTTTTTAATTTTTCTTCTGACTTAGAATCGATCCTTTTTATAGGATTTTTTTTTATTCTATGCATGTGAAACTGATTCGAATTACACGTGCAATACTGAAACGTTTAGTAACTCATTTAGTACAATACAAATTTGACAATACACAAAATAGTACGAATAATGGGTGCAAATGGTTAAATGAAAATTTAAATTGCATTGTCTGTCTATCCGATGGACGCCCGATTCTCCGCGATTGTGTGACTCGCTTGAATTGTTCCCAATCAAAAGAAAATGTTGCAGCAGAAATATCAGGTCCGTCGAAAAAAAATTAACGCTAATATCAGCGTGTTTGCGAGCAGCGAGCCGATCGGAACCTTTCACGACTTCGGTGAACGGTACGGTAGCCGTCAATTACGATAATCGACGTACGTTAATCGAGGGTGTTGATCGGAACAAACGCTGACGGAAACCTCGAGAGGAAAAGAGAGAAGTAGAAGCAGAGAGAGAGAGAGAGAGAGAGAGAGAGAGAGAACACTAGATGACGTGTGCGGATCGCAGAGCGATTATCCTCGTTCGATGTCGACGAACCACTTGCTGCACGGATTCCGGTTCCGAAGGACGCGGGCGCCGATCCGCGACCAACTCCTCGCGATCGGCCGAGAAATCGCCGATCGCAATGATTTTTACCAGGCTCCCATTGCATCTCGTTATACGCTACTCGTCCGGCAAGCGGTTTGTGCAATATGCAAATACGCCCGCTAACGGTTAATCACCATCACCGGTGAGTAACGCTGCGCCGCGCCGCGCCGCGCCGCTACGGCGACAACCAGACACGCATGTTGCTCGTTTTTGTTCATCCCCGCTCGCAATCTTTTTTTCCTAGCGCGTGTCCGAACGTAGTTGCACGCAACCAGCGCGCAGCGCAGCGGTCTTCTTTAATTAGATAGCCGTGCGCGAGATCGATTATACATGTTCCTCCCTTCACCGACGCGACGGCTAGTCACTATACTTATCCTTATTTTTTCCCAGCTGATTGATCGAGCTTTTACTTTTACAATGTTGTTTTGTAAGAATGCTAGCCAGTGTCCGTTGGAAATGAGTTCACACTACGACTTACTAGACCAAGCCGTAAAAAATTATATTCTGCCAGAAACGCGAATACGAACCAAAAAGTTAATGAACATTTAAAGCAGCTCATTCCGTTCAAAAGCGTTTAAACGTCCAAAGCCTGCGTTCGCACAACATCGCCACGTTTAATTATCAAGAGATGAGACACAAAAAAAAGGAAAAATTAATAAACCCGATTTGAAGTAGCTGATTCGGTTTAAAGAGCGTTCAACCTTCCAAAGCCCGCGTTCGCGCAGTCGCCAGAGTTAATTATCCCCGCCGGGACAATTTCGATCAGTTCGCTCACGATGTCTATAATTAGCGCTGGTTGGAGTATTATTTTAAGCGCGTCGGTGTAATGTGTCTAATTTGGCCCCGCTTGTAATTTGTGTTTTCGGTCGCGACTTTTTCTAACAATACGAGAGAAGGCATAGCTAGAGAGAGCGAGAAAGAGAGAGAGAGAGAGAGAGAGAGAGAGAGAGAGAGAGAGAGAGAGAGAGAAGAATTAAAAGAAAACCTGACGCATGCTAGAAGACGATTCAAGTGACGAATCACGCTTTCTTCCTTCTCGAAATAGACTCGCCGTGTCAGGTTTTCCGCCCCAGCGTAGGACGAAGGGTCCCGGGATGCCATATTACTCCCACGCGTCTGCCTTCCCTCCACACACGTGGCTGATCTGCGAAACATCAAGATTCTCCTCTTTATTTGGCCGAGCATTGCATTTCCGGCTTCAAAACTACTCTGGCAGGCGATTGACGGAGAATTCTAATTTCATTGCATTTCAACGAGTCAGAAGATGTTAAAAAAGTCTAAAAAAATATGAATGTTACGCCCTTCTTTTTGAAGAAAATAAAGGAAATAAAATTTGACTCTCTAGCAGGAATAAAATAAAAATTGATTTCACATCCCTTAATGACTTTGTTACATCAAAAACAACGTTATATACAATATTCTTGAATATTTCTAATGTATTATATTTTATATTCCACCCAATGTCTTCGTAAATGCATAAAGAACCGCAGTATAATAATCAACATTTAAGCATTCAAATAAATGTAGCCATACAAGAAACATCAACTTTCTTCTCTCTTCCACATTTTTGCGGATAAAGATCATTGCGACTGTAAAGAAAATGTCACGGCAAGGAGTTTATCCGCGGCTGTATGAACAGATGGTCATATCAATTCGAAGAAAGCCATAACTTCGACCTGTCCACTTCCGAAAGTGATTGCATCGTGCGGTAGATACGCGGCCATCGTAACGCAAACAGATCTGTGAGTGATTGCTCGTCGATATGTCCCCGAGCCGCACGTAGAATCCATTAATCACGTCTCGATCGCGAATTCATGAGGCCCCCGAAGCTTCCGGGGATAGTCGGCTCGAATCGCCGCGCGATAAAAGTAACGAGGAAATCGGCTTATATTAAATTTCCCGGCTTTGCAAGACAGATATCTCCGGGTGTAATAAAGATACCGTGTCCTCCCCCGCACCCGTATCCTCTTTCTTTTGCTCGTTCGACCCTAGAAATCCCCGGGGTTGGTGGTATCGGGTCGCGGGGTCAACGAACTCACCGCGATCCCTAACCCAGTCAACCGCGTCACAATTCCCACGTTGCAACCCCCGCCCCCCTCTCTCTCTGTCTCTCTCTCCCCCTCTCTCTTCATTCTTCTGTCGTGTCTGTTTATGCGTTATCGTCGGATCGATTCCGCTGAATTAGAACACGTACCGTTCTCACCAATTGTCTCAGAATCAGCCTGTGATCCTTTCCGATCAGCCGGTGTCTTTTCTTCCTTGTTATATTATATCTAGTATTATTGTAGATCTTTGTTGGATCCGTATATTGGACCTATATGTATATCTATTGGAAAATAATCTATAAATTGTTCGCAACCGAGAATCAAGCAACCAAGAGAGGGAGTGGAGGGCGGTGGGAGGGGGGGGGGGACTTACAACATCCACAATAGACTCAAGCGAAAGAGCGAGACGAGAGACTTCCTCCATGAATTAGAAGGGGAAGAAAAGAAAATGAAAGAAACTATCCCATGACCGGGTATCAGCATGCTCGAGCCGTGCGAGTGTGCAGTTTTCACTTTGCACAATCAGGCCGTGCGTGCATTCGGTCAGTGGAATCAGTCCAGACGCGCAAGAGAGGTTTCATCAACCGGTGCATTATGCAACTATTTCATTAACGCGGTGCGCCGCGGGTCTTTGACCCGGGGCCAGGAATAGAGCGGTTCGGTAAAAAGGGGGAAAGAATAACGTCAAAGTTGCCGGAGCTTTCTCTATTCGCGGCCGCCCCCCTTATCCACCGATCGATCTGCCATTTCGCTCGACAGTGCAACTCGCACACCCTCGATTCGTGCACTCGTTTCGCCTTCCGTCCCCTTGCGTAACGGCGAACGATTGCGTGTTGCATCGGCGCGGCGCGTGCATACACTACGTACCGTGTGCTGTACGTGTGCTACGAAGAACAGCACCATCGAAGCAAGTCTAGGACCTTTTATTAGATTTTAGAATTGGAATCCACTTAATCTCCTTTCGCCAACTGCAATTCAATAAAAGCTGCATTATATTCCAATGGTATGCAGATTCGAGAGAGTATTGCGTATACTAGCATAATTCCACCTATTGAAAAATCAACGGCTGGCTTATTTCTGAAGATATGCCATTAACGATTTCCGGGATAACAGCATATTCGTGCACCCCTTTGGGCTAACGACTACCTACGTACCAAATTTCAACTTTCTACGTCTCCTGTGTTCTCAGATATTTTTCTAGATAGATTTCAGGGTGTCGTTCATAAAGATACATATCTCAATGTTTCAACAAGATTTTACAAAGAAAAATCGGGGATGCTCTCGTTGAGTGGATTTCTGTGGTTCCAACGACTCGTCGCAAAGCCAGGCGAGATCGTCTCCATTTTTCAGCGACGTCGAAGGGCAGAGAGCGAGAAAGAGGAGGCCGAAGCGTGGCCCGAGGCGTCCTGTAACCATGAAGTTTACAACACACCGGCTGTAGTGCTTTCACTTTCCGAAAAGCACCGATTGACATCACCGTGGCACGCCGCGTTGTTATAGTTGTCGTCGTTGTCCCAGATTGCCTCCGCGGATCCGTTTGACTTCCGGCAAACGGGCTACCGCACCGTGCCGCGCCGGTTTCGCAAGCAAATTTATTTGGTCCGTCCGGTTCCCTGCGATCCAACCATCGAATCAAATCGACTTAAACGGTTCAATTAACCGGCTCGTTTGTCGAATCGTCCTGGTCGAGCGTGCTCCCTCCCTTCGACTGCCCCACATCCAGTCGCGCTCGATCGAATCGGTTTCCGTAAATTCACTCCTCGCTGTTGCGAAACGATCAGTATTTTTCCTCCACCCAAAACAGTTGTTCGCAATGATTTCGGATAATTAAACCCCCAGGAAAAATCCATTGCACAAGCATCCGTGGGCGACACAAATAGTTACCCCCTCAACGACAATTAGTTGAATGAAAAATCAAGACGAGCGCCGGGCTAAAGAAGTTGTAAGTCATTAAGCGTCCTAAATCCTTATCCGCCGCCATATTGGTATGCGCGACGTCATTGGCCAGAGGCAACCCCGTTCTTCCCTTGGCTGTTCTCGCTGCGCTTGTCCCATAGCGGGACGAGGTAAATCGAAAATTTCCGAGGCGTTTCCGCAGCGATCCTGTTGATTCTTCATCCGGGCCGCGGATGTCGTTCGCTCGAAAGGTTCATCGAAAGAGGTCGAGACGCGTCGAGCGACATGTGGAGGTGAAGGAGAGAGAGAGAGAGAGAGAGAGAGAGAGAAGAAAAAAGAAAAAAAAAGTTGCAATCATACATACATATATCGAGGTCGTTCGCCGCTCCACTTTCCAGGCGTCGATATTAAAAATTAGCGCGGCTTGGTCCGCCGGCGATTAAGGAGGCGACGAGGCAGATTACAGGGAAATTCTTTGAAGGATAACGAGAGTGAAGAATCCGGGGCGGTCTGTGGCAGATGCGCCGCGGGAACCGATTTTTCTTCGTTTCCTCGCGATCGGAGGAGAAAGGACGTCTCTCTCTCTCTCTCTCTCTCTCTCTCTCTCTCTCTCTCTGGTTGGTCGTGTTCACTTCTCCGTCCTCGTCTATCCACGCGATGGTCCTTCTCGATCTTTCCGCGCGGACGCATGCGTCAGTGATCTCTCAAGGCCTTCGCGCATTAACGCTGAGTGCTGTTTGCTTCGTCCCACTTTCCTTAGCGCCCGGTCAACGACCCGGTAGGTAGGTGAGTTTCCAAGGTGCACCAACACCGAGCACTCGTCCCTCGATTCTATTCCATTCGAGAATACGCTGGCGCAGTGTCTCTCAAGCACCTCGGTGTCTCACCCTGGAATCGATGCTCATCCCACTGGGAGAGCCACACTTTTCTCGCAACTCTCCTCATCTTCTCTTCTCTTCTCTGCCCCTGCCCTGCCCCTGCCCTGCCCTGCCCTGCCCTGCTACTGCCCTGCCCCTGCCCTGGCAAATGGCATCTCATCAACCAGCCGGAATTGGCCGGAACATGTTTTTCGGTTTAGGTCGGTTTAAGCGAGCTTGGGAATTGCGTCCGGTTTTTCTTTACTCCCGACTCCGTGCTTGATGAATCGAGCTAACCTCCTGTCACGAGACCACCCCGGATGGAGTGGACGTCCTGTTTCGGAGACGAGTAGCGCTGGGAATTACCGTCCCCTAACTTCATACAATCTGCATCTCTTTCGCTACGTGGCGGACTCGGTTCTTCTGTCCTTTTATTCCTGACTTCCTCGTCCCGTGTCAAATCCTTCCTTCTTTGTTGCGTCGTCGACGTGAGCTTTGTTGTAAAGAAAAGAAAATATTTTTTATTAAAATTGGGTTTTTCTTAAATTGGGTTTTATTAAAATTTACCTACAGAAAACAGAAAACAGAAGACAGAACAGTACAACTTTTTTCGGGAAAACTGTGTCAAATTGACACGAGGGTTGATCGAGGGTTAAAAATTGAGAAAAATTTAGGGGATGATGGGGAGCGAGGGTCTTTCAACTCCACGGCAAGTTCGCACGCGAACGACAATTGCGAAACGGTTCCGCCACGCTCCGTTGCGAGGCGCCACAATCCTTCTGCGAATCCCGGGCCATTAGTCGGTACAACAGGAAATTCGCGACTCGTGAGTCGGTATCGGGATGTGCAAATTCCTCCTGATAACGTTATCGCGTAATAGATACCAGGAGGGCCGCTTCCGTGCCGGAAGCGTGGAATGCGCGGGATCTTTAAATGGCCAGGTGGGCGCTTGCACCGAGAATAGTACAGGTATAGGTATAGGGGTTCGCAGTTCGCATACCTGTGTGTAAGGACGGTGCGGCAGGTATAGGGATGAACCAACGGGAAGTCGATGAAGACTTGGACCTCGTAAAAGGCAAACGACTTTTGCCTATACTTTGTTTGATAATAGGCGAAATTGAACGAGGGAATGCTTGGCCTTAGAAAATACAAAAGGGTTTTACGACTTCCTGAAAAATTTTATTTTCTAACTACAGTTAGATGTAGGTAATCACGAACAAGTTTACCTTTCTCATAAAGGAAGATAACTTTGTTCGCTTACTCTGAGCAAGAAATTACAAATTCAAAATGAAATAAGTTCAAAAATGTAATTATGTCTTGCAGAAATTTCAAAGTTGCTATTTTTATATGCACCATGTAAAGTTGAACTTTCGGAAATCTGTTCGCTGCCCTCCACTCGTAAACACGGATAAAAGTGTTCAATTATGCAAGAAGAGCAACACGGAAATAGCGAAACAAGAGTGGCTTATTTGCGTACTCGAGATAACAGTACTCCAGTAAAATTGGAATATAAATGTTTCCAGCGAATCGTTAATTTTTGTTTGCTAACGTTTTATGTTTTTTCTTTGTTACAGGTAAGTTGATCTTCATCCTACTGCCGCGTGTCCCCCGATCCGTAAGTAACTTATATGTACATTGCACGCTAATCGCAGATTAAACGATTCACTCGAATCTGAGGGAAAATCAGTTAGAAGAGAAAGTTCATTTTCTGCAAAACGTCACTGAATATCTCGATCCGGACCACTGTGCGACGTTTTGTAATAAATTCCGGGCTTGTGAAACATTGGCTGTCTCCGTGTACCCTTCGGGGACCATACTAGCCCGTGCATAGTCACCCCTTCTAAAAGGTGGTTCATAAAAATGCTTGGGCAAACATGGTCCGTGCGTCATCAGTCCTACGCAGGAAGCGGTCACAAAAGAGCGCACGTATCTATCCAAGAAGGGTCACTTAGAGCAGCGCGCTCGGGATAGCGTGGGTACGGTGACGCTTGCGCAAACATCCACCCAGCTCGAATCCACCCCTCCTCCACCCCATTCATGGACATCAACCCTCGAGTACGCGTTGCCTACCATTAGCGCCAACAGTGTTCGACACGTTGTTATTAGTGCGGGTATGTCAACGATCGTGGCTTGCGATGATCCGATCAAAATCGAGATCATCGATCCGAACATGAACCCTGCCGGCAGCTTCGACCCCATAGACGTGTGCGAGGCCACCATCGCGATCACTGAAACGCAGAATCCCGAGAGGCGTCAACAGTCCGTCAGAGGTTCGTCTTTGATTTCCTTTCGATCATCTCTCGGTGTTATGTCATCCGGAGTCTGTGACATTATCGCACACGTCATGCTGCATCCCCTTATCGAACAATCTTGCTGGATGTTTCAAACATGGATCGATCAAATGATCTTAGGACATTGTGCCTCTGGAACACGCAGCTTGTTGTTTCCCAATATCTATACTCAGAGTTGTTCTTGTAGATCGTTAGAGGTCCAGAGACTGACAGACAGTGTTTCACGATGAGATGGAAGTTATTTTCATCTTAACATCCTCGCGACTTGCTGCGCGCAGGACCAATATCGTAGATGATTAGCTGTTGGTGTCTAGACTACATTGTGCAATCGAATAAAATACAGTGTTGCTGCCATTCTGATACAATAAAAATTGAAAAAACCCCTGGAAGCATCAGTTTTCTAGGTGACGGATGCTGTAGAATTTTTATCCAGTTTCTTTACTGGGCCGTTAAAAAATAAACACGGTGAATAAAGCACGAGGTGCAAGTTCTCGCCAAGAGCCAAAGGAGGAAGCGGGGAGGACCTAAATAGACATTTTATCGCATCGTTGCTGATCCCTCGGATATTCCCGGGATCGTTTCGCATATGCAGTTACCCCCTTTCGTTGGGAAAAGCTTTGACACTGAGGCGTATCGATTTTTCCTCGAGCGGGGCTCACGTGCTCATTGACATTGACATTGCCCGCTGCCACGGCCAGTCTACCTGCCACCTAGCGTCAGCGAACCGATGCATATCTGCCGAAGAACTTGCACGAAACGCTGTCCGATGGCGCTGCCAACGTTCGCGATTCACCGCCTCTCAGCGGCGGCGGCGGCGGCGGCGACGGCGGCGTCTATGCCTCTCGACGTGTTTCCCGAGTTCACCGCCTTTACCCAGGAAAATGACCCCCGGGACAACACGGCGCGGCGGCGCGGCGGAAGCAATCTTCGTAACGGCCTCCGCTAACTCGCAATCGAAGTGGCGGAATTCATTTCTGACAGTCGTTAGGCCACCGTTCGAGCAGCCAATTCGGCTTCCAACTTTCTCGAGTTTCGTATTAGTTCCCAAGGAATTCGGAGCTGTTGCGGACTCGACCAATTAGGCGACCAAGCCGCTGAGTCACCTGCCCACTCGATCTACCCAGGTCGCATAGTCATTCGAGTATTTTCACTGCCCCAGCAATGTAGCCACTTGGGGAGTTTGGCCGCTTATGCAATTTAATCAGCGGAACACGTCAAAGTGTACCGAAACTGGGAGTTTACGATGCTCGAGGACTTACCCCCAAGTCCCCACTCCCATCCAGTAGACGATGGCTGCTCAACAAGTTAGGATTTAACAACGGAAGCGACGAGAATCGATAGCCCATTGAACGCCCCCGGCGAATAGGTAAGAGCGGCATGTTTTCGTGGAACGAGAATGTGCCGATGGCCGACATTTTTAACGGCACGACGGATTTCCCAACACGGCCTGGCCGAAACGCCCAACGGGGTCATTGCGCAACGGTTTACGTCTCTTTATCCAGACTAGAGCCCTGGCAGCATTACATAAAAGCATTTATCTGTCAGGAGCCAAACTCGAGTCCTGTTGAGCGACGACCACGATCGGCACGCCGCGCCGCGCCGCGCCGCGCCGAGCCGATTTCATTAACCCCTGCATCACCCATTCCTGGGTCGACTGTTCATTTAATACTAATCGCTGCCATCAGATAATTTCGCAATCAAACGAGAACCTGTCAAGCAGGTGCTAAGCTAATGCTGTCATCGCATCCTCTAGGATCGATATTGATGTACCGCCAACGTCGCGTCGTAAACATCTCAGGAAAGTCGTAAGTTTCCTTGTTTGGCGCACTTTCTCGTTCCGACCAGTCGGGAGCTTGTTCGCGCAACATTGACGGGATCGTTATGCCACTCGCCGTTTAATCCGATTTTAATCGAGCCGCTCAGGTGTGTAGGCGCGAGCCGGACATCTGATCCCGATGGAAGGCTACAGTCACCGCGGCCCTGAGTCCGACGAAAAAAAAATCACGTAATAATAGATACGAGCGTGCACCAGCGCAGCGGCGACCTGACTCTCTTGTGTTTCGCAACGCTTCACAAAGGCTCAGGGCCGTTGTTCTATGACTACAACAACCGCTCGCGAGGTCTACGCCCGCTATCGAGGTCTCTTTATCCCTTCGCTTCGCTATTCAAAACTCGCTGTTCTGCGTCCCACATAATGTGCTCGAAATGACGCGACTTCCGGGACTCCATCGCCGGCGCTCGTTACGATTCCGAGGCACCGTTGACACGACTTGTTCCCACTGTGCTCCTTTTTTTCGTAACGGTGTATACCTTAACCCCGTGGACGACGATCAGGAATGATCCGGTGAGATCCAGGTGAGAATTCTTCGGATCGATGAATCTTGATGTTGTTTGACGAAGATGCATCGTGTTTTGGTCTTTGAAGAAATTGGACGAACAGAGAAGTCCCGGAGGAAGCCAAGTGGCGCGTGTGTGTGTGTAAACAGGAGCGGCCTAATGAGTTGACGCAACGAGAGGCCTGATTGCAAAATTCTTGGTTGCGTGGTGGAATTCGGGGAAGCCAGTTCTTGCAGATGCCTCGGACGCGTCACGTGCTGGCGCGTGCACAAGCGGAGAGCCTGGACTCTCGATCAGGATGATGAATCGCGTCGGGACGTCGCGTCGCGTCGCGTCGCGCCTGTAACTGGGACGAAGTCCCCGAGGCGCCTGGCGAATCGTATTCTCCGGGGAGTACCGCATAAAAACCGAAAAGATCTCCACGGCTACGAGGAGAGCGAGGTGAGAGTGCTTTCACCTTTCTCCCCGGTTGTCTTTCTCTCGCTTGCACCACCCGGGACTTGCCAACCGGCTCTCTATCTCTCCGGCTTGCTCCGGCGCGGCGCGGCGCGGCGCGGCGTCGCTTTTACTCTCGATCGCTGCTACCTGCTGCCGACTGTACCTCCTCGGAGAAAGCAGGTCTGACCTCGTCGCGTTTCCGACGACATTTCTTTCCCGGCGGCTTCTTTCACTCCCTCCTCGAAATTTCCGCCGCGTTCGACTCGTGAGCTGACTCATCCTCCGGTGAGTTATGTCATATCTGCCTCCAGATAGACGAGCGTTCAGTGGGTCACACAGTCGACGCCAGGGAACCGGGACACTGATAGCGTTCGGGCTCGTTCGGATTATCTCGAAGGTCCAATTTCGAGTGAACAACGAACGATCGTAGTTTATCGAAGAAACTGAATCAACGAGAATCCTTGATCACCCCATTTTTTCCCAGCCACCGTTAATGGGCTCACTTCTTTGTATAGATTTACGTATCGCGGCGAGAGAGATGAATCACGCGATTGAATAACTCGTGCACAATTTCTTAATCATTAGACGTATCGATAGACCACCGGAGATTGCGGTCGAGGTATTTGTGGTCACAGGTGGAATGAATTCCTGGCTAATTACAAAATCCTTCGACGAGCCGCTAATATCCCTTTACACAACTCGAAAACCTTCGCACTCCAGTCCCATTAGAGGAATAGTTATCGAATCGAGCGCTTTCGCCGTAGCCTGACCGCAAAGCGAAACCGTCCGCGTTCGTACACAAGCCCCAGCGCGATCATCTCGAAGCCATAAAAACTGTCCAAAAGCCTTCACACCGGGAGTCAACCGGGACATCGGATCGGTGCGATGGTAAGCCGATTGCGCCCGACACTTTCACTGGTTGGCCAGGGTCTGGCTGTCTCTTGACCTCAAAACGAAACTGTCTATGCCTCGCCGCACGATCTAGAAACCGGCAGACGCGTATCGAGGAATCTTCGGCGGAAAGAACCAACAGAATCCTTCGAACCTAACGCGGCACTTTCACTGGCTGACCGGGATCCCGCTGTCCCTTGACCTCAAAACGAAACCATCCTCTCCGCAAGCCTATACAAAATCAGCAGAACCGATGGGCACAGTATCCTCGCGGTTGAAGTCAACCCGAATCGTTTGGACCTAGCGCGGCACTTTCACTGGTTGGTCCTTGTGTCTCTTGACCTCAAAACGAAGCCATCCGTGGATCACGACCAGCTAAGAAGACGTCCGAATCGTTGTCACCTGGTCCGGGAAAAAAAAAGTGAGAGCAGAGGAGGCCAGGATCTCGAGCGAGTCCCCTTCTAAACGCGCGAAGGCTGGCGCTAAAGAGCCGGTAACAGGAATTTCGTCACGAAGGCTCGCGAGGCGGCCGCTTTTACGATATACCCGGCTTGTTATTGAGCAACGTCAAACGGGCCTCGGCCGGCCTGGATGTCGGACGGTAACCCCAGCCTCAGCCGAATCAAGGCCGGCGCGGCGCGGCGCACACCGACAGCTCTTACTTTCACGCGTTAGAGATGCCGCACTCGTTGGCTGCTCGCTTATATCAGCGACAGAATGTTACGTGGACCATTCGGGGACCTCCGAGGCTGATCGCCTCTCCCAGCCCACGCGACCCTCTCCAAGATTTATGGCGACTAGCGACCAGTTCTCGAATATTCTTCGACGACGCGACGTCTGAATCCGCTCGCTTTTAACGGTCTGCTTCGCCGCGGCTAGGTCTTTTTAGTACCTGTTTGTTCAGACACTTTGTCGTTGGGACACCTTAATGACCCTTCGAAGTCGTTGCAGCTTCGGGCGATCGGATGAACTCGGGATTATAGAGGATCGAAGGCCTGAATGAAGCTATACGAAAGACGCTGTTTGTTCAACGTCATTTGACGAAGGAAGACATTCACGAAATCACCGATGTCAATCGCTATTAGCAAATAGGCCGAGCTCGAAGCCTACGACCCCGATGGCCTTCCTTTCCGCGCCGGACCAGAACGACTTGCGAAACTCAGATTATTTTCGATCGTCCACCTATCTACTCGAATCTGCCTGGCGTCTACTTCTACGAGCAGCTAGCGAACAGCGCCGACCCACGATACGTCGCGCAACGTTGCTGCAATCGAATGTGATGGATCGTTTCCTCTTTTCGATTTTATTCCGCTTCTTCGAAGCCTCGTCCTACCGAGAGAACTCGAAGTGCACGAGGGACACCGAAGTCAGGGTTCGTCGGAGGTTAATTCTATTCTAACGATTGCAATTAAGCGCCGTGTTTGAATCTTTATTAAATCTGACAAAGAAACTGCGGATGCTCGTGCAAATGCAGAACGAATAGAGAGCGGATCTTTGTGCAAGATAAAAGTGTTGTACCTGAATTGCGATAAACTGAATTTTTATTGAAAATAATGTAACAGTATGTTTAAATTTGTCTAACGGTTTAACAACTAAATTTAGTTGTTCATTCAAACGTCAATTCTTGATTCAAACAATCGAGCGTCGGATTGAGCTCCTGGAATTGAAATTGCGCTGACGAGGAAGCAATATACATCCCACATATATGTATACGTATAGTACATAGATTCGATGATAAAAATGTAAGAGCTGGTAAGAAAAATTCGTTGGAGTAAAAGGTATGCTACCTTAACCGGCCGGTCTGACGAGTGAATATCTCATGCCAGCACCTACGCTTCCCATTAATTCTGTCGAGCCATTACCACCGGAGGCCAGGTATGACTTTATGCCAGCAGTTTCCCGAAGGGCGTAGACGAAAAAGGAATAGAGTAGTCGGACATTCAACATGCCTATCCAACGTGGAGATTTTCCACGGGCTCTTCTTCATAAAAGCCGATACAAACGATCGTAGACTTTCGTTCCGTTGACCAGGCGGCAGGCGGACAGCAACGTCGGTAAACACCGTGACGATCCTAATCGCTTGCGCAATGCCTGGACGCCCTTAATGAAATTTCAGGTCGCCCGGTGACAAAGCCGGTCGTTGCCCCTGGCTCGGTTACGTTCCACTTTGAAGCCTCCGTGTTTCCTGATCGCTCTTTCCTCCTGCACGGTTTTCCTGCCGGTTGTTTTGGCTAGACTCGGCTCTCTGATTGATGCGGGTGACCCACTCAACCGGTGCCGGCCGCCATTCGAACGAATCGCTCGTTTAATCTGCGATTCCGTCCCGCGAATCAGGTTTTCTTACTTCACTTTTTCCACCGAACCCATTTAACGCACCTTCCACTGCCAGTGTGTCAGGTCATGCGATAAATAATTACTAGACTGCGGATCTCTATGCATTTATATGCACGAAAATTGAGAAGACTCTTTGAAAACTGTGTAACAGAGTTGGCAGTATTTACTTCTGGAATGACCTGATACCTCTGATTTATTATGTACAATTTTGATAACGAGTGTTCATCATTTTGTGATATTATCATATATTGGAGTAAGTACTACATTATCCAGGAAAACGCAATTTCTAAATGTTGAAATGAACACAGTGTACAATAACAATAGAAAATTGATCGAGCTATCAGTGAACCACCTTTCCTCGTCTCAGAGAAGGTTCCGCGCAACCAGGCGTCGAAGTCTCCGACGACGTAAATCTCCCGGAAGCATTCGAACCTGTTTGCGGCGGTATAGCAATCCCGCGCAAACAAACCAGCGCAGCGCGGCGATTCTTCGCCTATTGAGATTCGGTCGGTGACGCAACCGAGTAACCGGAAAGTTTGATCAGTCATCCGCAAGGACCTGGCACGTGTGTCCCGGACCGCGATTCCGTTATTCCACAGGATTCCGTCTGTGTACGCGTCAAGGATGCGAGTATTGTGTGCGTTAGAACACGGCGAAACACGCGCCACAATCCTGGACGCATAAATTAGGGATGTCTAGGGATGAACAAAGCGAATGTACATACAAATGTGCGTTGCTATGAGATTCTTTAAGATGAATGTGCAGGTTGGATTTGAATATTGGTGAGGGTATTTTCCGATATTCTTTGAGAGGGGGGCTCACACACACACACACACACACACGCGAAAGAAAATTTTACAATCTCCTACGATTTAAAAAATCGTCAGAAAATGTTTCGACGCGTTAGCGAACCTTCCGCTTCGTTCTGGAGAATTCGCGACAGTATGGCGTCGTTTCGCGCCAAGCAGAGTCGAACGGTGAGTGACCTAAGCTTCTCTCGTCCCTGCCCCTTCATGGCGAGGACATTCCGTGTCAACGCACTTGGCTCGGGCCGCGTGTCCTCGTGCTCGCGCACGTGCACGGGTCGCCCCGGTCGCGTCCTCGCGAAAATGTGACCGGTTTTCGGCCATGCGGCTTCCTCCCTAGCTCCCCAAGATGCTTAACCCTTTTACCGGCATCGGACCAATCTATCGGCCCGATAAACCCCCACTATTTCTGTGGTTATCAGGAAGAACGCCGCACGTCACACACATACTTTCAGTTTCGAGATATTGCCGTTTAAAGTTGTGATCACTACTGCTTCGACATGACGTAAAGCTCAATGAATGCATAAACTGAAATTCTTTGAAATTGTGACATGCGGAGTTTTCCCTGGCAACCACAGATTTATGCGTAAACATGAAATCAATCCTGTTTTTGCATATATTCCACCTACTATCTACAGCTGGCAGTATTAAAGAGGGTTAAAATAGAGGATACCGAAGACAGGCCGGGATACTTTCCCACAACTTCGGCGTGCGTGTCGCGAGCCCGCGTTCGTTTCGCCGGGTTCATTAAGACGAACGGTCGTTCGCGAGTCGTCGGGAAATGGGAATGGGAAGTGCGAGTTCCTTAATGGGGCCGGGACCGTGTGAGTGCAGTTCCGCGGCTAAGACCTCCGATGGTGCTTTTTGCCGTTGATTAGCGTAACGGTGAATCCTCGGGCGAGATCCCGCGGTAAGGCTGCGCGTCGGGAAATGATCGCCGGGACTAGATTCGCGATGTTATTAGCGCGCGGGCTGCGGTAATGCGCCCAACGCCGCGCCGCGCCGCGCCGCTTGTTCCTAAGCGGCGGTGAACCGAGGCAGGGGCGTTTAATATTTATGAGATTTTCTAATTAATATATTGCCTCGCCGCGCCGCGCGGTCACGGGGAAGTAATCAGATTATAATTGTTCCGTCTATGGCGGGAATTTTCTGACGTACCCGCGGAACAAGACTTTTTCGAAGATCCTTCGAATTAGAAATGTTTGAAGAAAAAAGTGGAAACACGATTTTATTTACGAGCGAACAGACCAAAGGTTAAAACGATGGATGTCCATCGGTCGTCGGTCAAGAAGGAGCGAAAAAAAACTCGATTTGTGAACGCGGAAGTCTGGCAGCCTCGGACAGCTTCTCACTTCTAGACGGAAAGTCGTTTCTAACGCTGGCAAACGAGGTCACGGTGACGCGGTGGCAAATCCCGAAAGTAACGTCTCTGTAAACAGTAAACACTTTCGTTCGCGTCTAGGCCCTGTGGATTTAGGCTGAGCCGTTTACCTCCTGACCTCTTCCATCGCGTTAGATTCGTATTATTCTCTCTCTCTCTCTCTCTCTCTCTCTCTCTCCCTCCGCTACTTTCTCTTCCCAATGGAAAATCGCCTGTTTTGGCGTGTCGTTGCGTCACGTATCGACTCGGTACGCATTTGCATCGTGAAAATCCTCGGAAAATGATATTAATATGAAACTATGGATCAGTCTACCGAGATCAATGCCGACCAGTTCAAGTCGAACGAGAAACCCAAGCATCGAAAGAAGTTTCGCAATCATCCCGTATATCACGGTAGACTTCGTGCCATTAGATCTAAGGACTCCGGAGTCGAGCCAGCCGGCTTTATCCTGTTCCTCTGAATATCATTAGGTCACTCGACCCTGCCTATCAGTTACAAATCCACGGTAATCAACACAAAGACCAGCTATCGACTACAGTCAGCTTAGCAACCCTTCTCGGCACCCTGCTAATCTCTGTGATCTAGCTATCGGGTGACGATCCTGTCTGCGAATGCAGTTTAAATCCCCTGCTCGTAGGCAGCCTAGCCTCATCTTGATCGGGTCTTCTTCGTGATCCAGGTTCTTTCCAAAACCGTCTTATCGGAGGACCTCTCTCGGACCTTCTTCTCTGTTAGGAGCCGACGCTGACAATGGCGGGGCAATTCCTCGCAAAAAAGGAACTTTCGCGGAGCTGAGCGTGGGCATTGGCATTTCGTCACTGGCCAACCGACCAGGTTGAATAACCGGCGTTACGTCACTGCCGCACGCGTTCGCAGACGCCTGGAGGAAAGAGGGGCAACAGTGCCAACCAGAGAAAGAGGAAGAAACGGTGGGAAGAGGACAGAGGATCGGAGCGGAGCAAGCAAGGTGGGGACTATGGAGGTCGATCACCTACGTACGGGAGTCAGTGACACCTTCGTGCGAGGACGCTTTTTTCCCTCGCCTCGATACGCCCCGCCTCTCCTCTCTCACTCACTATAGTAATCGTCGTAGAACAGAGCCCGCCAAAACCTCGTCAATGCCGACTACTCAATGACTAGACGAAATGCTTCCAGCGTGACTACGCTCTGCTCGCCTAACGATCGATTCAGGTTTTCGGCTTTTGGTCTAACGAGATCAGAAGGTCAAAGATTTCGATGGGGAACCGTAACCTGTTTTTGTGTGGTCGGTCCAGTGTTTACCGCTCCCCAAAGCTCAAATAGGTCAGTCTGTTTTTCAAGATTCTAGAAGCTTGGTATCCTCTCTGGGTTCTTATTCTCGGGATTTTTAGGTAGTCCTTGTTTAACCTAGTTACTTGTTAGCAAGTCCACGTTTATCTCAACTGGATCCAGAAGCATGTGTCCTGCGATTCAATCGAGCTACTTCTAATTCGAACCGAAGACGATTCCTGACGGTCCCGGTCGTTAAAACCGCGCGTGAAGGAATGTCCATCATGTAACCGGAAATTGCACTATCTATATAAGTAACAGTATCCCACACTAGCATTACCTACTCGACTGGCTGGTAATTGATTCCTCGGTATCGGTACAGCTTAGATCAGCCCCCCGAACGGTCGCGCAGCAGTTAACATCGCCTCGAACAGTGAATCGAAAGCGATCGTATGGGAACGTCCATCAGATAACGCGATCCTCTAAAACTGAACAGGCCTGGGTCCAACAGGAAAATCACGGAACATCTAGAAAATCCACATCGATTCTCAGCGACCGTTTTAGAAACACGTGTTTGGGTTCTCGGAAAATGTCGATGTTTCGAGATTCGAGAACTTCCTAGGCACACAAGCGTCCAGGAATTCGAACGTCGTCGAGGGAGATCATCGATGGAGGATTCCCGGTCGAGTTGGATGGTCGTCGACCTCGTTTCCTCGGACGGTATCAGCGTTCCTCGAAGCGCAAGTCACCATCCGGCTCGCGAGGATCGTTCGGAAATTATTTCGCGCGATTCGATGACGCCGTGGGCGGTTTCCGTCGGGTCAACGTCCCGTGTTGTTGTTCCTCTACGGACACCGAGTCGAAAATACCGGGCCAGGCATCGGTGAACGGCGCGACGCGGCGTTGGTCAAGGTCCCACGAGCCGGAAGAACCGAGTCCAATGGTTTCGTTACCGTTCGTATGGCGTATGGGAACTGCGTAGTTCCCCTTGCTCACCACCCCTTATCGCGATACTGAATCGCCGCTAGACCGACGACCTCTCCGCTCTATGAACGTCGATCGTCATAAGAACTGGCATGACACCAAGCTGCAGGCCACGCGACGCTTCATTCAAGCAGTAATGAATATTCAAACGCTCACTTGGGTCGTCTGCTTCGCGTCTGGCAGCCCCAGGGATCTAACGATCCACGACTTCCGTTGTTTTGGGTCCGCGGGCGTGGGGGCTGTGCCTCTTCAACGTTCGAAACGGGGACCTGGAAATAGAGGATCAAGCTCTGACTCGCGATCTTCTACGAGAAAATCAATTTCAAAGTCCGGTCTCGATAGCCTTGTCATTTCGACAAATTACACGAGAAAAATGATTGGATCTTGGTCGATTAAAGATTAAACCCAATGGCATCCGTCGAAACTTGAAGTGATTTTTTATTTTTCAAAGTGTGCAAATATGTTGAACTCCTGGCGAAGCCGAATTAAGAAATTTTCCCCCCTCGACGGCCGGGGCCTGATTTACGAGGCTCGCGTAAACAGCAAACAATTTGCGGGTCGGTTTATAATTTGGTAAAATTATAGTGCGAGGCTGTTTGGAAAGTATTACAGGCTGGTCGCTGGTCGCTGGTCGCTGGTCGCTGGTCGCTGGTCGCTCGTAACGCTTCCACTCATAGCTTATTCAGAGGACGATCCTCGAAAAACATTGTAACAGCTTCCGCCTGGCACCATAAAATTTCGAAGGACCGCTAAAACGTCCGTCGAGCCGATGACCGGCGAAGGTCGACGAATATGGCGACCCTGTACTTTGGATCATTTCTGGCCTCGGTCAACGACGTTACGGCAGTCGACGCAACGGGTTGAACGTAATAGCCCGCGTTTACGTTTCCTTTAACGTCCGCAACGCTCGTAATCGTTCGCCTCTGACACCGCATAATCAAATGAATCGAGCATTGTTTCTTCCGGTGAGAAAGTCTCATCCGTGATAACCGATGCAGTCGAGATTGCGTTTATTATACCGTCGCGTCGAACATTTACACACCGAGAGATGTTCGTTGTCGCCTAGAAAAATTACGGAAGTCCATGACTAGACTGCGGATCTCTTTACGCATTTATATACATATATTTATAGGAAAATTGCGAGTAGAAGAAATTTGAAATTGTCAGAAAATTTTAAACATTGAAAATGTCAACGTATGATTTCTCATCTACATATTAAAACTATGCAAATCCTTGCCCAAGGGTTTGTTTTATCGATGTTTAGCTGATCATTGAGGAGAGATCGAATTACTTTCGTTGGGAAAAGACGCGTTAAATGTCGACGAATTAATTGTCGCGAACTGGATCGGACTCGTGACTCATTCGACACTAATTAAGAGCCATTTTACACCTCGCCGTGGCGCGCCGCGGCGTTGCAAAAGATGGTTGGCAAAAAGAACGCCCGATTTGCATAGAATGATCCGCGGCGCGGTTCGATATTGTTCGCGTTATCTGCGTAAACTCGCTTTCATCGCAGCGGCAGGTGCCCTTTAAAGGAGAAGTCGGGCAGATCGCGTGGGTGGGATCGACGAGATCGAACGCTCGTTCAAGCTGGATCAATCGAAGCGGGTTAATCGGAATCGAGAGCAAGCCGCTCTCGGTTGGAGCTCGGTTGACAAGAACGAGGCGAAACCGAATTAGAAACGTGAGAACATGGGGAATCACGATGCATCGGACCGCAAACTTCATTTTGAGACTCCTGCCACGTAGACGCATAAAAATAAAATGTCACCGCTAGACAGCGGATTTTATGCATTTATGGTAAAAATGGGTAGATGTAATTTCACAACAGTAAAAACATTAGAAGAATTTAAAAATACTGTTATATTATTTTCAACTGGGACAAACATATCACTCTTCTAATTCAGGTGGAAAATTTGTATTTTGCACAAAGATCCGCACAGAGCCGCTTATATCACCAAAATGGGTAGAGAATGTCAAGCAGAAAAAATATTTAAAGGAATACAAAAAATATTAACTTGGCTATTGTTTAATAAATTACAATGCGTGGTGAATGTGTGTGTGTGTGTGTGTCAGCGAACGCGTCAAAAATTACGGAAATTACTGTCGAAGGTTTTTCTGTTTCGTTTGGTAACGGTATCGAGAAAAATGTGTCGGAACCATTTCGAAAAGAATTATTATGCTAAACGGAGAGTAGATCAGCTCGAAAGCAGAGCGTGTGCGCGGTGCATCCGCCGGTATGCTGGCACGTGATTCGAAGGAGGGCGTTCACCCGGGGCCAACGAAAATAGGGGATCGATTTCCGGTCTCGAAAAAGTCGATGAATCACGGGGCTCGACGAGAGAGAGAGAGAGAGAGAGAGAGAGAGAGAGAGAGAGAGAGAGAGGGCGCAAGAAAACGGGAAGGTAGGCCATTTAAATTTACGCGGGGCTGTGCGCGTTCGTGGTCCTAAAAATAGGTCGGCCGGTGAAGACGCGGTTGACTTCCTCGTTCATTGTCGCGAATTCGGTTCGCCTAACTGTAGATCCGTCGGTGCACTAGCCGATGCACACGCCGCGCCGCGCCGCGCCGCGCCGCGACCGGAGAGAGAGGTCGATGCATCGTTAGAGTTTAGAGGCGAGCAGCAACGCCGCGCTCGCCGCTCGCTGTTTGCTGGGAGAATCGCAAGAGGACCGTTGTGTACTTCACGATACACATTCCACTATTCTTTCAAAACTAACCACGAACAAGCTGACTCACCTAACACCGCGATCCGAATCTCTTCCTGGAACAACGGCCGAAGGGCATTAAATGGAACGTGCGATTAAAATTGCGCATCCTTCCCCGGTTATATTTCATCTTTATGGACGGCTAAATTCAATTTAACGTCTTTACTCGCGAAATACAAATTCATGAGCTGCGGTCACAGCTTGCTGGACTCGAGACCACCACCTCGGCGCGATATGAAAATATCATCCGCGGGATCTCTTCTTTCAAGACGAAGCGCACAATTAGAATTTTCATATTTTTCAATTCAAATGGAACTTTATATGACTCCAACATGAATAAATTTTTATTCTGTAAAACAACTACTTCAATGCAAAATATAAATATTTACCGAAGGCTCGGGAATAGCGCAAAAGCCTCTGCATAGAATATTGCAAAAATTCTGCGATCCGTCTGACCCGAAGCAGATCTTATTCTTATTGTACAGGGAGGAAGAAAATAGTTTTTCGGAGCTCCATCAAACGCGGTATCAAGTCCATCGTCGGAAGACGGACAGGTAACCGTTGCGTTGGTTTCAGGCCGTCACCCGCCAAACAGTATAAATCATGCTCTCCGGGACACGCTAAAATCCTAGCGCGTTATCTCGAGGCAGGATCGAGCCGAACAAATAAAACGACGACATGCAACACAGAGTTCGCAATTACGGCGGGGCCGCTATTAACTTAAAACATTTCCTACGATGATCGCGACCTCGAGGCTGACCCGGCGGGCTTAATAACGCGTCGCAGCGAAATATTTCACGGCCGGGATTCCGTTACCTCGGGAACACCCGTATACACGCCCCGGACAAGGATCGATCGGGCCAGGCCTCGAGGAGAATCGGCTCGAGTTTCTCACGGAGCGGAGGAACGGAGAACACGGCGAGCGGCGCAGCGCGGCGCAGCGCGGCGCAGCGCGGCGTGGATGCAGTCAAACTGTCAAACGAGGCAGTCAAACTGTCTCGAAAATCCGCAGCGAAACGCCCGGCGCAACGGCAGCTTCTTTCTAGTCGGGCAGATTTACGGGCCGGTTGATTCCCGTTCCGACGAAAGGATGCGTCCCTCTTCCGGACAGTTAGACCCAGGGAACACACCGGTGATGGAAGCCTCTTCAGAGCGGCCCGGTTGCGGTAACGAGCGATCGTTCGCCCGCCGCTCCGCGCCGATAGGCCAACAGCCGTCGTGAGTCCACCGTTCTCGTTGGTCTCTGCTCCGCGTTGCGTTGCGTTGCGTTGCGTTGCGTTGGCGTGGTCCCGCATTAGCATCGATATAGCGAGGGTCAGGTCGGGTTCACTGAACCCGATGCATCGCGCTCAACAGCCGTGCGCCGGTGCACCACGCGAGGAACGAGCGAAGAATGAAAAGTGGCTGCACCGGGCACCGAGCACCGGGCACCGGGCACCGGGGCTTTAGAACGCCACACGATCGACACCACGCCGCGCCGCTCCCGATGATGATGCTCTGGCATGTTCGAGCTGCTCGGATTCCTCGCCTCGTTCTTGCTGCTCGGGAATTTTAGGGGATTCATGCTCCATCAGTCATCCCGAACACCTTTTATATACACGTCCAATTTTGTTAGTTACCGTTAATAACCTTTTCCTTTGAATATCTCGAAACAATAAAAACATACACATGTATATGTCACTTAGTAAATCACTTTCATAATTATTCATAAATGGTGTTCATACGCGTCCTTTCATAACATTAATTAGCGTATACTCGGAAGACAGAAAGGCTAATAATTCAGATGACAATGGATCAGTTTTTTAGTAGCTATTTCAGTTGAGTTAAGGCGACCATTTGTGAAATGAGTTTAATGATAGGGGACAGTTTTGAGGTTGTTTGACATAGGGGTACAATGATTGAAGCAGATGCGCGCAGCTAGATGTACATAATAGTTCAGCTCCACTGGCTGGATCAGCAGTATTGCTCACACTTATTACTATTTAAATATTTCAAGCTGCTTGGAATAAAGCGAGGCGCATCTGCGTAACCGGAATGACGAAATTTCCGGTGGTCTTGCCGTTAATTAGCCTCAATTAAAAGAGGAAAACATCGAGACCTGTATTCTTTCTATTTGTACGGTTTTTGTGGACCATCGTCGAGTGCGCCGCGCCGCGCCGCGCCGCGCCGCCGCGCCATGGCCCGAGGCGTCTGATTGGTCCTTCGGCTGCGCCGCTGACCGAATAACCAAATTCATGCTCTCGCCTACTTTCGTCGTTATGTAACGAAACGCTGCGCTGTATCGTCCGACTCCGTGGCAGGGGTCCGACAGGGGCCCAAGAACGGGCCACGCGCGCCATTATTCTCCTCCGCGGTCCTTATTCTAAGCCTAGGCGTCGTCAAAGAAATTCGCGAAGCCCCAGTCTCTCACCGTACCGGTTACGAAATCGTATTGCGAATTTCTGATCGCGAAGTAGCACACTGAAAGTGCCAGCGAGATTCCTATCGAATACCGTATATTTCGTAGACAACGATCGTTCGAGAACTATGTATACAAGCACCGTGTAATAAATTCTTAATCCATTTTACATTTAAATAAATACATTTTAAATTCTATCGGTAATTATACCGAAGTGGACCATAAATATTGATCGTGGACACGGAAGCGTTTTATTTCATTCGAATTTGACAAGATTTTCGAATAGACGGAATTATGCGTGATCATAATTCAGCATTCAATGAAACATGCTAATAAGTGTATAAATCACGATCGAACGCGTTGCTAATCAAATATGTATACTTCTAACGTTTATGTGACTAATGGGTTGCGTACGAAACGTGATCAATGGTCTCGCAAAAAATATTGGATTGGATTATGCAAATCCGTATTTTTAGAAGAATAATAATTAATGGCATTAAAAGTGGATTTTGTAAAAATGTTCTCGGACGAGTAATTCGGAAAGTAGAGCGTTCTCACTGCGTAGTTGGCGAAGAATGGTCACGTACCCGATGACAGGTTTATCCGTCACGCAACTACCGTGTTTTCCAGATACACGCATTCGCGGATACTTTCTCCGTCCCGGCGCGGCGCGGCGCGGCGCGGCGCAGCGCGGCATTGTGTATTGTTTCGTGACACTCTCACCAGTCACTTTGTAGTTAGCCCGCGGTATGGAACAATAACCGTGTAAATGGCCACGTACATGGAAACTCGATCGTCTGACGAAATTTCAACGAGAACTGTTTCCGACCTAGATCCACTTGCCGCTTATATGTACATTAGAAACGCGGCGAATCTGAGCGGCGACAGTGCTATGTACCAGCAATCCGGCACCAGCGAATCCCATTTGACTATCGGCGTGCAACTTACACTATTTATCTTTCGGTCTGGGCTAGGCACCGTTGAAAACCATTATTTAGTTTATTAGGAAATATTGTTTACATTATGCGGATCTTTATTCATTTTTGGCTACAACAATTTTTCAGAAAATGCTAGAAAATAAAATTCACGGAAAATAACATTTTACACGATTCCACTTTCTTACTAATCAATTACTAAACGTTTGGGTATTGTATGAGGTACTACGCCGAATTTCGGAGCAATCTCGAGTTCTCGATTCCCGAGGACCATAAGCGATTAATAGCTAGATATTCGAGATCGTAGGTCGTAGGGAAACGAAGCGGGATCGTGAGTGAAATTTCCCGCAATTACATAAGTTGGGTCACTCGCATTCGATGCAAAACTCCGAGCATGAGCGTTCCCACCCCTCCGCGCTTTATCTTCCGTGGATGTAGAGCAATATGGTTGGAGGTGAGTGACCGGCGCGCGGCGCGGCGCGGTGCGGCGTCCAGTTGCGTTCACCAACCTCCCTCCCCATCCTGCGAGCAGGGTATCTCGCACAGTCCATGTCCCCCCTCTACGTTTCGTTGGCCGAGTATTCCCCCCTCTCTCTCTCTCTCTCTCTCTCTCTCATCTCTGTCCCACCTTTGCTAGAACCATCTCGCCGCGCCTTATTCCCCTTTCACGCTCGTTGCAGAACCTCAGGCACGCGAACCAGCGACAGCCCGCTCGATCTACGGATTGGACTCGATTACACTGTCGGTACTTATGAATTTAGAACGACGGATCTGGAGCGGCCGTGGCTCGTTGCGTCGCGATTCACCTAGCTCTCGACGACTTTGTTGCTTCTAGCACTGCCTCTTAGTTAGCATCTGACGTGGGATCTTCGATCCTTCGCCTCCATCCTCTAATCCCATTAATTCGGATTCCTCTCCGATGAGAACAATGTCCAGATTTCACGAGTCTGCGCTCTGATTTCCAGACGGTTCATTCCGCAGCTAGGTCCAGTCCGATCCTCAGCCAGCGAAGCTAAGTAAACCTTAGTTCAGTCTCGGTGTGAATTTCAACAAACTGGAGTGACTAAACTTATTCTAAACGGTAAACAATTGGCTTTCAGTTTCCATTGAGAAAACGAAATGACTCTTCGAACGACCTAATAGATTCTTCAAAATAAAGCAAAATAAAAATTGTTTCGTTCGTATTATGTTTAATAGATCGAAAATAATATAAAAATAATTATAAACGCATAAAGCCCACTGTCTAGTCATCGCAGTTCAGGTTTTCAAGTTTGGAGATCATAAGGAGTCGTGTCCACGAGATTTTTCCAAATCTATTCGAACGACGATTTTCCTTGCGGCGCGGCGCGGCGGCGCGGCGAGGCGCGGCGGATGATGTTCAACAGGTTGGTACAGCCGAGTGCCAAGAGCCAACGAAATTCTCTATTGTTTGTTTTCCTAAGAACGAAAGTAGTCGCCCGGTAGAACCACTTTCAAGCTCGCGATACGAAAGGTCCACGGAGGATCGGCGCGGCGCAACGCGACACGGAGGTGTGTTCGACCGTTCGATCTTATCGGGGCCGGTTCGTTGTTCTCCGTGTTCGGTGGCCCGTACGATTGGCCCAATTGGGGTCTAGCGTTTCACAGTTAAACGTAATGGGACGAACAATTACGCCCGCGGAAGAATGCCGATGGGGGAGCCGTTTACCGTTTCCGTTTTATCCGCCGCGCCGCGCCGCGCCGCGATGTTAATCGGGGACTGCTCGATCGCTCGGACCCGCGCTTCACTTTTACTCGGCCGAAATTTACTTTCGGCTGTGGCCGTTCGCTTGGTCTCGATTATTTACACTCCTCCCGCTGGCCGATCTCTTCGATTCTCTTATGCTTCGTCTACGAGATCCTTCTAACGTTCTACAGAAAAGATTATGTGTACATAGGTACTTATACAGTTCGAACAAACGACCATAAAGTGCTGGGGCGCCGATGTGGCACGAATCGCGGCATGCGTCCATTCATCGGACTAACGAATAAAATTGCCCAGTCCGAGAAAATGTAAAAACAATAACATACCTTCTCGATCAGAATGTTGGGACCCCTGCCGCGCAAGTAGACAGAAAGATGTATCCTGAACTACATATTTGTTTCCCCACACCGTCGTATACACACAGTGTCTGCTGCAAGATCTTCAACATCTAAAAACCTTGGCAATTTTGCTTCCCGAGACGTAACTTCCTCAAAGACGAGATTCCCTATCTTAGTCCTTGATACGTAGCTCCCTAGCAGATACCTTGAACGAAGACTAATTACCGAGGCGTCTTAGAGCAGCATCCTCCGTTTCTAAAATTAATCTCTGTCGAGGAGATACGAATCGAGCGGCGTGCTATCCGCGTTCGTAGACCCTGATCGTTTCGTCGAGATAGGATTCATCGAACGAGCGTCGATAGGGCGTCGAGCCGAAGAAGAGGCAGGACAACGATCCTGGCCAGGTTTTCGCTACAATGAACTCCGTCTAATGCGCGAAGGAACAACGTGGCATCGCGAACGTGTGCAGGCGTGCGGCCCCTTCTCTAACCGTGTTCACGCGAGCAACCGTGTGAGAACGTGTGCGAGCGTGCACGTGCAGCAACGACGAGCGGCGTGTGCTGCCGCTGGCCGAGGGTCGTGCCGATGACCGATCAAAGAGAAGTTCGCGTTGTGAATACGTGATACGTAACCGTCCAAGGCACACGGCCACTGACCGACGCTGTACCGACTCGGCCCGTGCATTGTCCTCGCGGAACAACGATACCGAACCGACGCGACGCCTCCTAACACTTTTGCATCGACACGGGACGCCGCCGCGCCGCGCCGCGCCGCGCCTTGGGTGCTAACTTCGACATAGAGCGTCGTCATTACTCGCCGGTAAACACCTGGCAATTATTTGCTCGAGATTTCGGAGGTGACACACCGCAGAGAATCGCGTATTTGAATTCAGTGGCCAAAATTTTTCAAATCCTTGATGACGTTTTGGGAAATCATGATTTTTCGGAAAACTGAGAATAGTTTCCTCGGGGAAATGAAATTATTTCTTTGCAATTTGTGTTTTATAGTATTCCTTTTTGCATCAAAAGATTCAGTCAATTAATTTAGTCAATTACATGGCACACGGTATCTCGCAGGTCGTTTCACGTCGCAGAGCGACCGCGCTTTGTCCGATTGCTATATTTCGCTCGGTTAACACTCCAGACATAAATCGCGACGGCAATGGGAGGAATATTCGTGGCGATCGCGATTTAGAGGCGAGCAGCGGGTACCGTAGGCAGCAAACGCGACGCTAGGTTTAATGTTCACCGCGGTTCACTGAACTACGGGCCGATACAGTTCATATTTCTCTTCGGTGACTGGTAAGACTGGTCGGTCGGTCGGAAAATAGTATCGCTGAAAGTTCCCTGGGATGCAACCCGTCCAAATGCGATCGGTCGGGTATCGCGGCGCCGTAGCACGGGCTGAAAAGTGGGATGCAGATTCAGTTATCTTGCCCACCGAGCGCGGCAGTGCGCGGGGTGCAGTGAACCCGTGAAACTAGCGGGGATCTCGATTACGAAAGATCGAGCCGTGTTTTCTGCTGTTTTCCTAGGCGAACAGATCCTTCGGCTATCCGGTTTCACGATTTTTATTATGTTCCACATTTCAACTAGAGAAGTTAAGATATGTCCCTTAACAGCCTCGGGATTCTTGAGCCTCTCGAGGTCGGCCTCCGCTTAGGCGAGCGTTGACTAACGAGACGGACGAGACCAAGGACTGATTAGACAAAAATTCTAAAGGCCAAACAAAAAGAAGTGGGTTCACGGTCGTTGTCGTCGGCGATGTCCTCGATCGAGCGTCCAATTCCCAACCAGACGGCCGATTGGCGGTGGTCCGACCATTCAGCCGAACGTTTCGTGCGCGATCAAGAGGAATTATTTCAACTCATTCTTAGAATCTGATACACTTTGCTCCTTGCAAGTAACAGCGAAATAAATGTCTCTTCCCAATTCGTAGACGAATTTTTGATAAGTCGCATAATGTCACCAGATATCAATTTTATATTTTTCTTTGAGAAAGAGAAAGGTGTTCAATCGTGCGTCTAATCTTTAAAGAGGTGTCTCTTTAGAAAAAATTATAGAGATTGTAAATATTCCAGGTCGAGAACAAATGTGAACGAATCAATTTTATTTTTGTAAAATCGTACGTTCGAGACGACGGATGAGGGTTAAAGAGGTTCGGAGCAAGAAAACTAGCTAAAACATTCTACGAAAAAGTGGTACATCCAGTGGTGTATACTGTTGATGAAGCGCACGTCGCGTCACGGCCCGGTCGCGGCCGGTGTGTTCGTGTTTCTGGGGATCTGGGTGGCAAGCGGCTCCTTAGTTTTTCGATTTCCTTCGGCGCGCCGCGGCGCGGCGGAGCAGCTTTCGATGAAAAAGCGAGTCTCGTCGAGCGGCTCTCGGCCGCTTCTCGAAGATTCTCGATTTCGGGGCATCGGCAACGAGAAGGAGGCGATGAACTCGGTCACCGGGCAACAAACTGCAGACCCCACCAACAAGGCTTTCGTCCCTTCTGTCTTTCATTCCCTCTCTCGGATACCGAAGCCGCTCTTTCTCGCGTCGAGGAGAATGCTACGCGCACACACCGGCCATGCCACCGTTTCGTAATGTACCGTCGCGTCATGATGCTTTTCAAGGTAACCGTGAACTTCTGAACATACGTTCCCCTACCACCTGGATCAAACATTTCGAGAATTGTCTCCGCGCCGCGCAGCGCCGCGCCGCGCCGATGCGTAACACGAAAATAAATGGGTATAAAGGTCCCGGGTCACTAAAATGCCGTACGTTTTCTCTGGTGGTCTATTTTCAACCTCATTCGTCAGTTTTCCTTCTTAATTTGTCGATTGATGTCGGATTCGTGAACGATTGACTTTCAAAATTAAATAGAGTAAGTAAATAGTATGTCGGATATATTGAATCGTACACTTTCCGTTTCGGTTGAAAAAGGAAAGATTTTAACCCCGCGGTAATATTTATGGGCATTGAACTGGTAATCCGCGTGTTATACATGAAAATGAACGTACGAAACATGTCCGACCAGATCATTAATGAAACTCGTTGAAATGATTTCCTTCGAACGTCGATACCAACCGCGGTAGAACTAGTTCAACGGTTACTGCTTTGCCCCTGAAGCTATTCCTTCGCTCGCAATAATTTCACCCATCTCCTCCATCTCTCTCTTTTCAAATATATTTAATAAAAAATCTTGAGCATCCAAAAGGCGGGTGAAAATTTCTCGACGAAACGTAGACGTCCGATATCCGATGGAGCAGACCGAATTCGACAACGGTGACCCAACGACACGGTTCGAGCGGCGGCATTAGGTAATTCGGTGACGAAACGTGACTTCTTGCTGGAAGACTATAGTCCCCCCATCTTCCTGTTCCTCTTACTTGGCCCCGCGAGCCATCCTCGTCACGCGTTGGATCGTACGTGAACGCCCGTACGGAATAGCGGTTCCTCTTGCGTTCTATAACGACGTCTCTCGAACCTTCCTCGTCGACGATCTGCTTTGCCCGAGCGAAACATCGTCGGACGATCTTTCCTCGCGCATGAACGACACAGGAAGAGATCGAGGATCGATAGAAAATGGGCCGCGAGCAGCCTGCCAGCCGGCAGCCGTCCGGCCGGCATCACGATCGAAAGTTCCGGATAATCGTGCGGAAGATACGCCCGGGATCGAGAGACTTCGTCTTGTTTCTCTTGGCGACCGTTATCAGCATATCCCAACAGGCCGTTAATATTACGTTCCGTGCCGTGAGCTAGAATCCCGCGTATGTACGGGGAAACAGGGTTAAGAGTGTCCGCGCGCACCGGCCGCTTTTCGTTTTGTATCGCGATCGTTCGAGATGAATCCTCTGCTGCGCCGCTCTATCCACCGCAGATTTATTTCTCCCAGGAATTCGGCGATAGCCGATCTTCTCTTCTGTGCCTGAAACTCTTCGAACGAGACGTACTCGAATCGTTTCAGCCATTCGTTTCGTTCTCGTCACCGTCTGGTGCGACACCGATGAATTCCAGATTTTTCGGAACCAATGGAATTTCATAGGAGGAACATAAACGAACGAACCGCTGGTTAAGCACGAGAGAGTGAAGATTATTCAGAATTCGTCTCAGAAAGCGTAGAAAGATCGAGTCCGTTTTCGGTAAAAGTTTTAGAAAGACAATTGCTTCGCATGGCGAAGAGTGCACGCGAGTGTACATTCACTGAATCTATTGAAAATAAAGTAGAACGATTAGTGAACGTTTGCATGCAACGAGCAAAAGTAAGACGATAAGAACAGTGGTAAACATACCGAGAACGAGGGGAACGTTGCATAAATATCCGACGTCGTATGAATACGAGTGAACGTTGAATACAGTCTCAGGAATAGCTCCCTAAAAGTGGATCGTACTATCGCCTATGGTATTATTGGTGCACTCGAACGAACAAAACTTGAATGCGCGACACATATCCCCAGAATAATTAGCAATGGAACGACTCTGGAAGAAGATTGCACCCTTGATGACTAGGTTGACGCGGCAATCAGGGTTCAGTGTCCTGCGCGTTGCGAAGGTAGCAACCCTTCCATTTAGAGATGCAGGCTGGCGAACAGCGGCTGGCAGGATCGCGTTCGAAGGCAATGGGTTGCTATCTTTCCCGGAAGAAAAGGGCGATGTCGAGGCAAAAGGCGGGAGCAAACGGCGCGGCGCGGCGGGCGACCAAGTAGGAATCTCTCTCTTGGGCGCAATTACCCGCGAGTGCATCTAGCTTCCACGGTGAGCGCCGCGGTGCATCGCGAGAACGTTTGAAAAAGCCTATAGCGTAACCGTTGTCGATGCTGGTGGTAGTAACCGGCGGTGCTGCCGGCGCTGCATAGCACGTTGACGTTGTTGCTAGTGTGGGTTACCTGGTTAGTGACCGGCCAACCGAGTTCACTGGCATCGGCCCTCTTCCAGGTTGGCTAATCTCGCGACGAACGGAGAACGCCTGCCTCCCCCTCTCGCCTTCTCCTCTTCATCCTCCTCCTCCTCCTCCTCCTCCTCCTCATCCTCCTTCTCGTTGCCCTCCCCCTCCCCACTCGCTCCCACCGTTCTCCAACGCGCCACGCTTCTTCCTGCTTGGTCGTTTTGCTCGTTTTTAATGAGAAATTCCCTTCGTGACTCTCCGCGTCCCGGCGCGGCGTTTCGAACCAGGCACCCGGTGAAACAGTTAAGGACACGTTTATTAATAGATTAACGAGCATGAGAACAGGGAATCGCTACTGGTCTTGTTTTTCCCGGTGTCGACGCGCCGCGCCGCGCCGCGCCGATGAGAACTTCTTCCGCGCCAGGATCTGCCCCCCTGATCTCTAATTGGACCTCTCCGGACGACTTTGCCTACCGATCTCTAACACCACCTACCATTTTTATGGAATCGCTGATACCAAATCTATCCCTACGCGAACACGTTCAGGATTTTATCGGAGACAGGGAATACGCGACTTTAAGATTCGTCGCTGATTAGCTCCTCCCATCAGCCACTTCCAGCCACTTTTCCTAATCTCCGTACGTTATATTATATTTGATCTAGACAACTTCGCCTGCTGGTCTTTAACACTGCTGCAGATCTTGCTCGAACTTTGTCATTTCGTTTCGCATACGTTTAGGATCGTAGGAAAAAGAGGGAGGACTCGACCTCAAAATTCTATCGCTTCCTATCATATCGACCCACCTCCTCCGCATTGTGATCTTGAACGTTCGCTCGGGCGGAGTCATCCGAACGCATCTAACCCTGACCACCTGACTATGCGACTATGCGAATTCGATCCTGCTAAATTAGTCGCTGTAGTAAGGGAAAACTTCGATCACCCAGCTTCCCGGAATATTTCTGTATGTCTCATTAAAGATTCACCGGATCCGACTGTGTCCTGTTCTAAAGTTACTCGCATCTCGGGGGTCGGTGACCCAGGTACGTTCGAGAGAGTCCATCGGGAATTGTCCTTAACAGACTGACGCGTTCCCTGAAAGACGACCGATGATTCAGAAGCGCGGTAACGAGCGCCTGACTAATCTGGCTCGTCCGATTGGCCGAGTGACGCACAGGGGACCGGACGGTACGCTAGCCGGTCGTTCGCGTTCGCTTGCACGCAATCCTTACGCACGTGCGTGCCGCTTGACCTCGGTGTTCACACCTACCGCAGCCACGTCAGATTTATCGAACAGAAAACAAGCGGATTCCTGGGACCGCGGTTCAGTAACCCGCTAAGACCCCGTTCAGACACGGCGGGAACCGAATAACGCAAATTACGTCTCTTAAACGTGAAGATAGGACTTTTCAGGGCGATTGTGGCCTAGATTGATCTTTTATCTAGCGCTTTTCCCTACTGAAAACCCCCATCGCCTGCATTATCGGAAAATGAGAAGTTCTGGAAACGAGACTACCTCCTTAACTTTCTGCCCGCCGCGCCGATTTATTTCCGCGACCCTCCATGCGAGTACAGGCCTCCGGCCTTCTCCAAAAACGATCGCTGTAATCCCTCTTCAAGTGTGAACACTTCCGGACCGAAATGTCACATGTACGGTCTTACTGCTTCGAGGTCAGAAAATTTCATCACCGTAAAATATCTCTACCTCGTTACCAGACATTTTTTGCTCCGCGTTCAGGTTAATATTTATCATCCAACTGTGATGGCAAATATTTTTCAAATGAGGTTCCTCGGGGGTTTTACGCTCATTCGCGGAGTTCAAAGTTTCTCAGACTTGAAATTTATAGATCCTCATCAATCTTACACTGAGATTTCTCTATATAATCCTTTCTGCGAGACCTCCACCAGGAATTTCGAGCTCATATACATAGAACGAATATAGATCTTGAAATCAGACAGATTCCCGATAAGGCACAAACACAGAAAAAACAAGTGAAAATAAATGTACATAAATATTGATACAATACATACATGTATCCCCGTTTTAGATGTTTTACTTTTGTGTAGCTTTAACAATATTTGTTGCGTTTATTTAAAATGTGATTACGAATCAGATACAGTCGGCCGAATTAAAAGAGCAACAAATTTTTAAATAGAACGAAAAGTAGAGGATTGAGGAGGAAGAGCCACGAGCGAAATAAATGAAAATCGCGCGCGAATATTACGGACAAGCGTAATTGATTTAATTACTGGAGAGATATGTGAAAGCCCCCTCCCCCCCACCACCCGTGTCGTTCGCCACTTGCACGTCGCAGTCGCGTCGCGTCGGTTCTCTGAAATTGAATTAAACCAATCTGCTCCATTAATTCTGACGGGATTTAAATTATCTCGGGGAACGGGGCTCCTTATCGTGCACGTGTCATCGGCACATCCTCGAGAAGTATTACGTCACGCACAGGATACGGTCGGACGAGAGGGTCCGGATCGTCCACCTAGCGAAACTGCGCAGCTACCTCCAGGCCCGGAGGTAGGATACTGCTATGGCCAACGAACTTTCGGGCCGATGTGGGTCAGAAAAACAAAACGCGGCGTAGTTCGCCGTGGCGGACCATGGCGGACGCGCGGGAGAACGTGCTGACAAGTTTTTTGAGGCCACGGATTAAGCGTATTAATTAGCGGACCGCGTCGCGTAAGCAAACACAGAAACTTGCGTACAATTAGCTTCAGCTCTGCAGAGCTCGGAATTGACTCGGTGCGGTGGCACGGGACGAAAATTAATCGCACAACGAGATTTGCAAATTGCCGTGGATCTGTGATCGTTTGGTAGGAGGCTTGAAAAATGGTCGAGATCGTGGCGAGTCAAAACAACCGATTGCGAATCGTTTTCAGAAGACAACGCGGCCGGTGCGGTGACGCGATGGCCCGGGTCGACGACTTTGTCATTCATACTCTTACGCAAGCGTGCGTAAGCGTAGAGTCGCGAGAGTACTGTTATGCAAGTACATTGTCAGAATTTTATAAGAGGTTAGTCCGCGAAACTTGACTTGTGCACCGGCCGAGGACACTGTGCGTGTACTGCCTAGCTCTTCTCACAAGTAGCGTTCCTGCAACAGTCCGCGGAGACGTACCTCACAATTCTTAACACAAGAGTGTTCAACGATATTAGCGGACTATTGAGCAGATTTTGGAAAATCGACTATAAAAATTGTCTTTTTCTTCGAGTTCTTAAGACAAGCAAGAAATTAATAACAGTGGACGTACTAAGTTTGATATTCCGGTTCTCTCGCGTCGATGAGCAAAAGTGCACAACAACGTGAAAGTTGAACGCAACAAAAGGCTATTGACAAAAACATAAATGCGACATTGCGAGCCTATCGGACACGTTCCAATAAAAGAATGAGATTAATCGAGTGCTCGCTAAAAGCATCCAAAGTGCGAAATGCATCGGCGCGGCGAGAGGCTGGGCGTAGATTCGCGAAAGAAATCGGCAAGTAATTGGTGGGTTTTACAGCTCCGAAAGTGGGAAAGCAGTATATAGGCGGTGAGACGGCGATATTTTAAATGGAGTGGCAGGCGGCGCGGTGGCTAGAAGTAGGAAGCGATGGTATTATCTTCTCTTTGGTAAGAAAGGCTCTCCTGGCGGGAACGGCGCGGCGCGGCGCGCCGTGTACTGGTAGTGCACTGGCCCAGGGTCGACGCCCGACACGGGCTCTACGATCGTTATGTCATTCATGCTCTTACGCACGCACGTAACCTCTCGCTACGCAAGCGTGTGAACGTGTGCATGCGTTCTAAGCGTAGAGAGACGTAGGAGTACTGTTACGCACCGTGCACCGTCGCGGAATACGATGAATTTCGTACCCGGCGATTGTAGGTCGACCGATCGCTGCGATTCGCCATGCGAATTCCTCGTGGACACCTTCTCAGCGAATCGCTTCCTCGAAGTGCACTCGCTCGATAGATTGATACTCCAGTATGCGCTTAATCGAGGCGCACCGAGGGCAACTAACTTGCTAACTTGAGGATCAATAAAAGATGTCTTACAATAGTTTCGAAGAACTTAGCCTGAATAATAAGATCCGAAAGAGTTCCGCGTTGCACCATCGACGGATTGATCGGATTTAATAGATCTGCTATTTTTAGACCGCGGTCGATTACGTGTATTCTTAGGTGTGGAAGATTGATGCTAGCTCTGCCAGCCGGAATGCAAAACTCGGTTCGATCGTCGGGGACTCCGTATCGAAAGCTATTAAAGCGAGGAGCTAACTTGGTCTCGTGAAACAGCTCTCGGGAACCATCCACCGGTATTTTATGTCAGTTGCCGAAAACTTGGAGCATTGTAGGGTTGGAGGACCTCTGCCCGAAAGACAGTTCCCTCGAAGTTTCAAGAATAGGAGCGTCGACATCAAGACTACGAATTTCAGCTCTTGGAGCTGAAGATTCGTTTGACATGGTCATCGTCGCAGTCGAAAAGAGGGAGGAGGGGTCGACGGGGAGATGGTAGCTAGAGTTCAAAGGCTCGTACAGATTCTCTTGGCGACAAACCAGGTGCAAGGAGTAACCCCGAAGGAAGAGAGGTCTCTTCCTTCTCCGAGACGTCACCCTCCCTGCGAGCGAGTTCAAGGACTCGGCTGTGAAGAGAGAGAGAGAGAGAGAGAGAGAGAGAGAGAGAGAGAGAGAGAGAGAGAGAGAGAAAGAGAGAGCCAGGGGCGGAGGGGGACGAAGAGAGGAGGCAGAGGAGGCCGAGGAAGAAGCCAGACGAGGCAGGACGCGAGAATGTGCAAGGGTAGCAGAGAGCGTTACACCTAGGTAGGGCATTGCACCGGTGCGACGCTGCAGTCGAAGTCTTTGGCCGACGCTCGCGGTGCAACTGCAAAGAGTTGCATTCGCGTAGCCGCGTGCAGTGACCCGCCCTACCGTTAGGACGGCCCCGAGAGGATGCGTTCCCCTCTTCTACTTCTTCTCCTTCTTCTTCTTCTCCTTCTCCTTCTTCTTCTTCTTCTCTTCTTCCTCCTCGCGTTGTTCTTTTTTCATCACCATCTTCTTCATCGTGCCTGTCTTCTTTCATCGCTTTCTTCTTCTTCTTTCTTCTCGAGGCCCTCCTCCGTTCGCAACGTGTCTCTCATCGTTCGTTCCTCCTCCTCCTCCTCCTCCTCCTCCTCCTCCTCCTCATGCTTCTGCTTCTGCATCGTCTTCCATCGCGTTGTTCGCGTACATGCAAGATTCCACGATGCATCTCGAACGTTCCTATGCACCGGGAAGCGAAATGTGCGTCCACCTAACGACCCTCCCCCCTTCCTTTCACGGGGAAGAACGATCATGGGTGTACCGGAGCATCTTCCTCTTCTTCTTCTTCGTCTTTAGCTTATTTCTCTCCTTCGGAGCCACCATTCCCCTGGCATAATGGCACAAACGAAATGCGATTGACCTCCGCTACGAGGCCAATGGTCTCTAGGTTAGATCCAAGTGGATGTCCGATTGAACACCCTTAACTATAAGCGTTATTGATCTTGTAATCCGACTGTCTGGACTATTTATTTTCTAGCTATACGCTTAACTATAGTCCGTGTATTCTCTATCCGTTCATAGAAATACGCTGCGTTCGTCTTCCGGATTTAGATAGAAATACAATCAGCTTATTCTGTACGTAATTTATCAAAACTACACACTTCATTTCTAAATAGTCTTTCTCTCATGATGCATTGCCATTTTGCCACCAGCAACAGGTGACATTTTTCACCCACGTTCATCGGAGAGCACGGTCGAATTGTTCCAACATATCTCAGAATCGATTCCGAAACGTGTTATCGAGACCTTGCACCAGAGAGAGCCGCATGAACCAGTACCAGTTGTAATAGGCCAGTGCCTTGAACCAGAAAAATCGCGTCTCAGCTGTCGGACACGGTACCCGGAGGCCGATAACGAATTAGCCTGACGGTTCTCACGCGTTATTTGACAACTAACGGTTGATCGGTTCCTGTACAGGCTTCCAGATAAGCCTGTCCCCGCGGTTTTCGAAACGGGGGGTATTATAGGTAGGTGCTCGAGCGAGTCTTGCACGGGTTGACAACCCCGCGATACTTTATCGGGACGCCGCGCCGCCGCCGCCGCCGCCGCCGCGACGGTGAATCGCGTTCCGGGGAAACGTAGATAGATAAACTGTGCGCATAGAAATGACGGTTTCGCGCGCGCCCCGATGCGTCGCGTTCGATGGAAACGCAAGATCGTGAGTCATGCCTTCCTGTTGCTCGCGCCGGGAAACGCGGACTTGTCCCCTGTTCAACGAACTAGGCGTTGTAGCCATCGAGCACCTATTTTGTTTGACAGATGCTAAGCTTCTTTATCGAACAGTCAGAATTGTTTTGGTTTGGCTATATATTTTTTCTAAATTATAATTATTATTCTTATATTTTTGAATTTTTAAAAATACCATTTTTATTTCGTAATACAGGAGTGTACGTGTACAATAAATTCAAACAAAGTACTACTGAAAAGTCTACAGCAGTAAAGGACATCATTGTCACCCTGCCACAGGCCAGCCAATTATCCAGGATCGACCGATCTGGGCGGATTCCAGCATCTCTTTGTTCGGATTCGGGTTCGGGATCCGTAACCAACCCCGATCGGCCTTGAATTCTCATTTTCTATTTTTATCGACTTCGCGAACACCATTAGGCCAATAGGATAGAGAACTCGAGAACTAGAGAATCGGGGGGCACCCCCTCGACATTAACGATCCGTTGAACAATTGAATGGTCGAGGTTGTAACAATTCGAGCCCGGTTCTCGTTAGCCGGTGGAGTCGCGATTTTTCAGCACCCTCTCGCAACCCTCGCGACATCGCAGGTGCAGATAGAAGGCAGGTTTGCGGGAGGGGGCGGCAAGAGGGAGGTCAGTGACCGTTTTCCATGCTGGTAGGGGTCGGCGCACTCCCAAGATCGGCGCGTGTGCACGTGCGTGCATGTCGGTGCAAGACGCGCGCCGGTGCAGTCGCTACACTCCCACGTCGCTATGCAGTCCCGTAACATTCGCGGAAGCCGTTTCTCCCCTCTTCCCCTTCGCCAATATACCCTCTCTCTCTCTCTCTCTCTCTCGCGTTCGGTTTAGCGCGCGCTTTATTTCCACCCCTCCATGGGCCACGTACGCTCTCGGAAGGTTCTACTCCTTCCCCCATTTCGTGGCATAGAGCCGCTTTGTGCATGGACCGATTTCGACTTGGCAACCATACGCGATGCACCCGTGACCGACCTTACCCTCCTCGATTCTCGAACACCTCAGACCGTCTCCCAGGCCCCGGAGTCCGGGGACTCGTTCTCCAATATTGTGTTTCTATCTTCGAGATTTTTGGGGACCAGCAATGTCCCTCAACCAAATTGTCCAGCAGAAAAATTTTTCTAGAAACTGCCATTGAGTTTACTTTTTTGTCGGGAAGGTAAAGTTTCAGGAGGGGAAGGGGGGAGATAACGCAGCGAACAAAGTGCATTAGCCTTATCTATTTCGACTTGGTCACCGTACCGCGGCGCACCCGTGACCGACCTTACCCTACTCAACGGTCGTGCACCTCCAGCTGTCCTCCTCGCCGACTTCGAAGGACCTAACTATGTATAGTCCCCTAAAAGCTGATCTCGCCCGGTTGGTGCACCCTTCCTCTTCGCTCGGGGTAGCTTTTACGTACCCTGGTTACCGCTTTTTCAGAGATCGGCTTGCAAATCAGGGGTTTTCATGGGGGGAGGATCCCGCTTCGATTCAGTTCTCGACAAGAAGAAGAGGGGCTGCACGAGAGGGATATTATGCAGCTCGTGCATAACGCGTGAGATGCAGTCTTCGGGCGCACAAGTTTCTCGCCCGGGGGTCCTATATTTTGGGGAGAAGGTTTTGCCAACTGAGAACGTGCTGTTCTCACTGCTGTAGAACGTGTCAGCTCGATTTTATTTATTTACAACGAATATGCGTATTCGGGCTTTTTCAGAGCCGGTTGACAAAAATACTTTCATTTTTATGTGGTGCACGAAACGTTTAATTTCTGTATTTCAATATTTATCATTTTGTGGATACAGTTATTGTACGATGCAATTTATATTTACGACTTCCTCATAAAAATGTCTAACATTATATTATAATATATATGTATAATCTTTAATGATCGTGTGAGTTTTACAGCGAAATTACCATCATCTCATTAATTTTCTACAATTTTTAATGACCGTGTGAGCGCCCCACGGTCAAGTTACCATCATTTTATATTTTCGACAATTTTATATATATATATATATTGTAACACAGTAGATCTCTCTCTCGCTATTAAATAAAAACATACATCAAATAAATAAATAAATAAATAAATCCATCAGTTTGTAAATGTTCCGCCTATAAAAGCACCGGTAATCTTTCATGAGAGGAAATTTCTTTGTCTGTCTCGATCGAAAACGATTGTTTCGGGAGCGATTCGGTGATTTCGGATTAGGCTCGAAATGGGAGCAGGGGCCGGCCGGGATAAGTAATTCGAATCGTCGCGCGTCGCGTCGTCGTCGGTGAGAACGACGATTCCGTGGATCGAAGATCGATCGACGGAGGCCGGTTATGCAAAGGCATCGTTAATCGTTCGCGGACTCGTTCTCTGGGTCAACGCTCCGAGGACGGCGACTCGGTCGGCGTTCATTGTCTCCGGCTTCGGCTCAAGGACCGAGGCTCGTTCAGGGTTTCTCGCGGTTCTGGGATCGATGACCGTCAGAGGAGATCGTCTCTCTTCTTCCCCTCTTCTTCCTTCCCCTTTCCTCCTCTTCCCGTCCCTGTTCGTTGGCTCGGCAGGAGCAGCGCGCCGGGGATCGGATCAAAGCAACGCGGAAATCGGCCTCCGCTGTCGGTACTCTTGAAACTGTATTCAATTAGGCATTTTTATGGCAAGCACCGCGAAAATATGCGGACACACGAGTGCACGGATCACTTGTCGACGGAGGATCACGCCGCGCCGCGCCGCGCCGCGCCGCTTTCGGTGAACGATCCATCTACTAGAACTTCGAAAACACAGCTCTCTCAAATAATTAAAGCGAATTCTTAGATTTCAAGTAGCTGATATATTTTTTCCGCACATATTAATGAAATACCACGCGGTATCGCGGAATCGAATAATGAAACACGTATCTCGCGATTTTTCGAAATCGTAGCTGATTATCGCGATTAATTAAACGGTGCGTTACTTCTTTACTTATTAACGCAAACGTCTTCACTTCCAGAGAACTACGAAGGTAGTAATTATGAAGACATTAATTAAAACCCGACAGCAGGCGCAAATACAAATTGTTACGAACGGTAGATATTTCTATCGCTGCAAATGGAATTATCTTGAACAATTAAGAAAAAATAAAACATAGAAGGCATGATCAACGAGCTAGAAAATTTTTCGTTCGATGCGAGTGCCCAGAAATCAGCTTACAAATTTGCGATTCTTCCAACGAACGAGTCTCTTCCGTTTCTCGTTTGTTTTTACAATGCAGCTCTTTCTGGTGTATCGAATTGAATGAATTCGACGAATTAATAATTCAACGGAGCTTAATTTATAATATGTATATTCACCGCGATTAAAAGATTACGCGATATTCACTTTCCTACGAATTCGGTAAATCAATCAACCGACTGATGCGTAAGATTGAAAGTTGTGTCATTGAACCGGCTAAAATAATATTATGTATCGACAAGGTGGGACGAACCCGTTTTCCTTGGGGCTTCAATGAAATAGAATGGTTCTGGTATTGACTGAAAATTCTAATGAACAGGCGCGGGACTGTAATCGCCACGCATAACCATCAATCTTCGGACGGTCTTAAATCATTGAGCAATCGAGCGAGGGACGAATTGTAGACGCGGAAGTTCCGGCCGACCTTGTGTTTCGGCAACGACCGACCCTAAGGCCGTTTAGGCTGCGTGCTGAATCGTTCGATGATACGCTCGATTTCACGGGTGCCCCTCCTCGTAGAGGGAGACCGAACCGTAGACCGTCTGTTGGATCATCACGGAAATGATACCATTTTTTGCTCGATTAAAAAGGAGATTAATTGCCTCTCCAAGCACTTGCCGCTTATTTTTTCAATTATACGATCTGCGTCGAAGAACTTGACTGAAACCAAGCAGAGAATCCGATCAATTTATTTAAAGAAACAACGCATTATTATAAATTTTGTTGTCACCATGCTCGTCGCCTATTCTTCCCATCGATCCTTTCATCCCGAACCGACTGAAACCGAAAGGGTTATTTACCTCCACAGACTGACCAAGGTACTGAAGGTCCTGCACCGCGCTCATTCCGAAGCCTAAACACAGTTAGGTGTTGATACAGTGCAGCCACCTTGGGTACTAGCACACAATACCCTCTCCCTGACCGTACCCGAAATCAATAAAAACAGTAGCCAGCCGGGCCCCTCAATTATCCACGCCGAATAATTCATAGTTGTCGCCCCCACTCGTCCCCCCCCCCTCCCATAGTCAAGCCTGACCGTCGAGAGTTTCGAGAAGGATCGAGGCGCGGCAGAGTCGCAGAGGTTGGCTAGCGTGAACTGTCAAGCGTAGCTGGTGAGCAACGAATTTACGAGCGTCTCTTCCGTGACCGATTGACTTCTTAACCCTTTCCCGTCGACCGCCACGCCCACGAGGAGTCCCGCAATGTAACGAGCCATTGTCTCCCAATTATGCCGAAGCCTCCGTTGTGGACCACGTCTAGGCTCCCGTAGGATAATACCCTTGGACTCCCAGACTCGATCGATTGCCGTTTTTCGTTGGCCAGCCTCCTGTCGCGTCGCCGCGTTTGCTTGTTTGTTTTGGATCATCCTTCCGGTGAAGGCAAACAGACAACGGCTAATCACGTCGGTCGGTGACAAACAACGTCTTATAATCGCATTACCGCTCCACGATCTGCAGGTACCTGCAGAAGAGTTACCAGCCTCTGACAATCGCCTTTTCCTTTTCATAGTCATCGCTAAGGGACGAGCGAAGATTTTTCCACGATGCTCGCAATTCCCCGTGAACCCTTAAACGAACGAACATGCTGTTTGGGTGTGGACCGTGAAAATCGAGCGGCGAACCACACGAGGATTAACGCTGATATATGATCAGCGGTTAAGGACAATTTTTCGGACTTTTCCGGGATGGAATTGGCTGGGTCACACCCCTCGGAAGTCAGGATAAGGGAAATACTGTGCATAGGCGGTCTCCATAAATAAATTGCTCGGACTTGCCCTTTTCGAGGACTAGATGTTTTGCAAACGAAACCTAGGATTACGTGATCAAATCATGAATCTGCAGTTGATCGATACGTAATTATCCCGGATTGAAGCGAATGCATCGAATTTCACTGGCGGAATGGATTCGATTAAACGGCTCCGAAACACGAGCATTTGAATTTTCACTTTCCATGGTCCGTTTTCGGTAAAATTCACGAAATCAGTGTATCAGCGGGCCAGAAACCTGATCCTCGATTTCTCGTGATTCAACAAGTGGTGTGTGTGTGCAGAGGGAGGGGAGAGTACCGTCAGTCAGGCAGGCAAGCAGGCAGGCAGGCAGGCAGGCAGGCAAGCCGGCTTCTTGTTTCTCTTCGCTTTTTGCGATTAATCGACGGAGGAAAAAGCGGTTTACCGCGGACGTCCGTGAGAGAGGAGGTGGAATGAAGCATACTCGCTGTAATCGACTCGAAGTGGCGATGCGGAGCAGGCCAGTTCGGGGCCGCGGATAGTGGCACACGATCCTCTCCTCTCCTCTCCTCTCTTGATCTCCTTCTCTTTCGTCTTGCTCGTTGATCCCCTTTTCCGCCGACCGAGCAGGCCAACCTCTAATCTCTTTTTGCGTCGAGTGTCCCGATGGTATTCTGACAATAACGCTTTCGTTGGAACACTCGCGAGATCCAACGACAGGCCGGCTACACTTTAGCTTTCGGATGCACCCTGTACACGTGGGATCCTGCACTTTGATCCCGCAATCGAAAGTGCTCCGCTGCGATCTTCGCGAAACGCACACGTTTTTCAACGGACTTGGCCGAACCGATCTTCTTATGGCAGCTAGGCGCACGTTCCAGTTACCGTGTTGAGTGTCTTCACGTCCTATAAATGTGCCCAGCTAAATTCTAGTCTAATTGGCAGCGTTGCTCAATGGAATTCTTGAATGTCTTTAAAATGAAAGTTTTTGTACCTCTCCTCTCTGGCATCGGCTAATTGTATAAATTATTGAGCGTGGTGCCGAGGGTTCCAGCAATAATTAGTGCGACAAAGCTTTCACGCGAAGCAGTAACACAATTTTTAGGTCACTACGTTTTCAACAGAATGATAATTCGACTGCGGCTGTTTGTGCAATTTTCAATTTTTCTAGGCAGACTTTAAGAAAGTGGAATCGCGTGAAATGTTAGTTTCAGTGGTAGTGTAGTCTTTGTAGATCGTACTAAATACCGTGGAATTTGATTTCCTAGCATTTTTGAAAATTTTTTTAACCTATAAATGCGTAAACACCCGTAGTCTGATAATAACGAATAAATTGTTTCGATTGCACCACACGAAGCGATCTTCGTAAGGAAATCGTAAGGAAACATTGGAAATTCAAAAGATCGTCGAATGAATACCGCTGATCTGTACCGGGAAGTCGTTTCCACACTACGGAAATAATCGTTGCGAAATTTGGAGCAGCGACCGTGGCCGTTCCATTTCAGTTCGGTTCGGTTTCACGGTGCAGAGGCGTTCGCATGACTATGTATTATCAAATGAAACTGTAATGGAGAAACTAGTCGGGGAATAGATGCGTGTGCGTGTGCGCGCGTGCAACAAGGTGATCGAACGGCCTCCTTGCCTCGGTTTGCAGGTCGCGGCGCAAGTCGTCCATCGCGCTTCGGCCGACCCGCAAACAGAGAGGCGCCACCAGAGAAATTACTTTTTCCATTTTTCTTTCGCCGCGGCCGCGGCCGATTATCGCTCCAGCGATTTTCATTGCTGCTTCTCTTCGAGACTTGTCGACGAAAATGTTTTCCTTCGGGGAAATTAAAATTTCCTCATTAATACTTGGCAAATGGGAGATATTTTCACTGCGTGCTTCGGCATTAATTTTAATAAAGAAAAGACTAGATGTTCCCATGACACTATGAAAATAAGTGACTGAGTTTCCAAGGTTGGGCTTTCCAGGGTGAATGTCGATGCAATCAAGGTGGCTGGCGGTGCGATGCGGTGGCTCGAAAGCGAGGCGGGAGCTCTCGATTTCGGAGCTGGCGATGATTTAATTCCGCTGGCACCGCGGACCGGGCTTGCCGAACCCGTTCGGTGCCGTTGACACAGATATCCCGCGGGCCAGTGTGGTTCTCGGGCGAGATATGATCGAGGACACGCGTCGCATGGAAAGAATTACGCCAGCGGAGTACAGCGTGCATGTCAATGCGCGTGCAGCGGGTGCGAAGCACGTTGCAACAACGCAGCTGCTCCTCCACGCCCACTGAAACCTTCCCTTCCGCTTTCCCTCCCTCGTCCTCCTTACATTTTTTCCTATTCTTCCTGCTCCCCTGCTTGATTTCCTCTTACGTGGCAATTAGCTTCCTAGGCAGTGACATGTCCCCTCGGGTTCGACTGTCCCTTCTTATCCGCTGCTTGCATTCTTTCGAAATAGTTTAAAAAATTAGAAGAAACATTTGCCGCTACTTTAAACGTCACACTTGAATTTCCGTTCGGTCCGCGAAAGGGCTAATCCGCACGAGGTCCGTGACGATCACTCGTGTCCCGAGAATCGATCGTGGAAAATTGCTTGCTAGCGATTAATCGCGATATTAAATCGGTGTTCGATCGTCGCACACACGGCTCGCCAACAGACAAGTTGTATATGTACTATGGTTATACTTCCGCAGTGGGCGCTATAGGGCAGGCTATGGGCATAACGGTGCGCACGTCGCGTCACGCACATGCGTGCGTTGATGTCACTGAACTTGCAGCAGCTACAGCAGCAGCAGCAGCAGCAGCAACAGCCGCGGTGTGGTAGCAGCAACGCAGCGGGTGCGCTCGCAAACCGCAAGAACATCGCGCGGCACCGTTCTCTTTTCTGCACGCCTCGTGCACCTTCTTGAGATTACCACCATATTATCGCAGTATGCAATCTTTCTTCATTCTTTCTCACGAAAGAACGGGCCGCGGGACAATGGGGGTCCGCTAGGGGCTCGCACGGATCCCTCGCATCTCCACCCCCAACCCCAACCCCAACCCCCGGTAATTAACCATCGAGACGCAACGTGTTAATCCACCGATTCGACGATCGATTTTTCGATCGGCTTTGCTGTGACATGGGAGGACATGTTTCTTCGTAAGACGAAAACCGTACGACGCTCTTCTATTTACGCTAGATGCGATCCATTAACCTATCGCCGCGCCGTACCATTTTCTTTACAGTTTACAGATACATTGACTGAAACGCCTTCGTCCACAAAAATGTCGTAGGAGAGAAAAGAAAATTCAAATGTTTTGTATGGCTACATTTACCTGAATGCTTAAATATTGATTAGAAATTAATCAAGTTTAGTATCGTCTAAATAAATATTTGTTAATCTTGTGGTTAAAATCTTCACGAGGAGTCTGCGACTCGTTAAAATACGGTAAGGGGTTAAAATCGATACAGAATGCTTATACGTTATTTACATTTTCTGACCGTTTAGAATTTCTACGATGATTTAACAAGTACAGCCAGCTAGCCTCGCAAGTAGCTGAACAGGATTACTTAGGTGGACTCGCAGCAATGAATCTTCGGTTCCAACTGTCTTAGACAGATGCTCCCGCAACAACGCACCGTGTAATATAACGATATTACTTAATAGCAGAGCTGAAAGGTGTATGCTTAATAATTCTACACCATCCACCGCGCTCGCTACTACATTCTGATCGCCTAATAACTGAGAATCCACCAGGAAGTCATCGACGGTGGACTCTGTAACGACTGAACCTTACCAGACTCGCTCGTACTCTAATACCTGCGCGGGCTCGATGATTGCGCGTCAATAATGACGTATAATAATCCTTGAAAGTTGCTGCAGCATCGCCGGTTGTCGTAACCAAATCCTGGGGGCTCTAATTAAAAAATCATCCTTACGCGAAATAAAGTCCTTCTTGATTTTCTATAAAATGGTCTGCTCGAGAATTAGCCTGCCACGAATTTTCTGGAAATAAGAAACAGTCTGAAATTATTCGTCTGGATTCTCGCGCGTCCGTGAATCGATCGACGATGATCGACGCAAGGTCCGAGTGTGGAAATGATATCGTGTCCGCGAGAAAGAATACGTTCAAGGCAGGTTATCGGCGCGCGTTGCCCTGACGAAGAGAGGTTCGATAAATTGTTGACGAGGTCAACGATATGACGGGACACGGACACACCGGCGCGGCGGTTACCAAGCTGTCGACGGTCTAGGAAGCTGCCGGCGAAGGTAAAACGCCAGGCCGGTCGGCGACCGGACGTTCAGTGCCAAGGACACGGCAAGGTAGACAATGAAGCCTCCATTGCCGCGTGAAAATAGCTTCTAATTATGCTCCACCTCGTTACATTTTTATCTTTGCCTGTACACGCGTCGCTGGCTGCGATGCCAGACGGAAAAAAGTCTAATTGTTCTTGGCTTTCTCGACGATGCGATCCCCGAACGCCGCTCCTCGCGCATCCTCGCCAACACAATTTCTCCACTCTTCTTTTCTAAACTGTTTCATTTCTAAACATTTTCAATTGCAACATTATAATTGCAGACTACAGATCATTGAGTTAGCTGTTTTCTATTAGTAGAATATTTCTGCTATTTTCCCTCGAGGGAAAACTCAAGGGAGCTTTACTTCACTGAGAACCTTCCCCAGCACAATCTCTCCGGCACATAAATATTTTTTGAAATATCACCAACCTTCCGACTACTTAATCGATGTGCGGATTTTTATTTCCAAACAGTCCGCTCGTCCTCAAAACAAGCTTATGCTGGACTCTGTTGTCGGCCAGTCAGCTAAGCGAATAAATGTGCCAAGTGTCATTTAACAGCGGCGTCGATTAACATAAATCAGCGTGCGTCGGTTAGATTGGAAAATCTAACTTGGCGTGACGAAAAATTCTCAGAAGAACGGAAACGCGAGTTGACGATGATGAATTCGCTAACAATGTTTCTCGCGGCGCGGCACCGCGCCGTGGGGTCGTCGACCAACAGGCAACACCGGATAGCAGTTCGTATAAATTTCTCAGGAGCCGTGCGATAGATCATGCCGATGCGGCAAACGCACTCGATCCAACGCAGGCGATGTCCTTATTCTTGAACCCGAGAGAGGCGGGAATTCCTCGAGGCGGCCGTGATTCAATCGATCGGGCGTCATCGAACTCTCCGGGAATCATTCGCGACGATTCATTCAGCTTCTAACGAGGAAAAGATCGGTGATCTTCGCAGCGATTAATTGCAGCACTTCCCTCGAGTAATTGCTACAGATAGGCGCTCGTAATTAGCCCAGATAATTACCTCGGAATTCTAAGCACAGAATCTTTTCTTGGAACAACATGGAGCGTTCATTAAATTTTGGTGGATAAACTTGATTGGTCTGCGGTACAACAGAATTCACGTGTTTACCAAACAATTTGACTTTTCTTTTTAGATTCGAACTGAAACGAGTTCTTCGAAGGTTCTGTAGGAAATCGATTAACAGGATTTTATTTTATGGACGTTGTGGATTTCGGTGGTTCGAAGTCTGTCACGAATTTGTCGCTTTATACCCTAGTTTGACGCGAGCCGATTCCCGCTGAGTTTCCATTCCTCGGTCACGTTTTCCCCGATTACTCTTCGCCGGACTCCAATAATGCCGACACGTGCGATCGCTTTACACTACCCGATTAAAAATAGATGCCACGCGAGGGCCACGGTGTATTCGTTGCATATAAATGCGTATCGCTGCAGGTCGCTAGCCGATTTCAAGGAAACGAGTCCGTCTGACCTCCGTCGTCGTCGGCCATTATGTTCGAGGTCTGTCCAACTTTGCGGGCAACAGCTTGCAGATTCGCGACAGTTCGATTCATACGCCCAAACCTTCGGAATTTTATGTAATGGACTTCCTTTTGTTTACTCCGGCCATTCTTCGAGCGCGTAATAAAGTAGAAGACAATTTCTAGTTTCAAGCAATTTATCCATCTTTTTCTTCCTTTTTCCTCAGCAAAAGAAGTACAACATCTATCCGTTTCAATTTTGTGAATAAAGAGAAAAATGGAAAAACTTCAATTTTGTTTTATTAAAATCGATTGGACATATTGATTATTTTTCCCCAAAGAAAATCTTCTCGGTATTTTAAGAAATCCAAGTTTTGTGTGCGCGGTTGCGAGGCGACGAAGCTGTCCTTTGATTTCCTGAAAAATAATTAATCTTGCTAGAACGCAGTGTATTTATTGGCCCTTGTACGATTAATTCAGACACTATAAACTAATAAGTGGTCGTCCCCGAGGGTTTTGTGCGTTATATGTAGTCTGCTGTTCCTAATGCATATCAGACCCCCTATAGGGAGTTCCACTTGAGCCTTCAAATAAAAAGAAAAGATGGTGTCAGTTCGCATCTGTGCAGACTATCCCTGGAAAGAGCGATTTGTTGGTCGATTGTGCCACGATTTACGAGCCGGGTCTTTACCGAAAAAGTGGCCTGTTCTCGGTCTCCCCCCCCCCGCCCTCTCGAAGAAAAATCAGTGATCGACAGGTCGATCGGCAAGAAGCCAGGGAGAAAGAGAGAGAGAGAGAGAGAGAGAGAGAGAGAGAGAGACAGAGTCAGTGGACCGACCAGCCAGCCAGCCAGCCAGCCAGCCAATCCAGTCTCGCCGGCGTATTCTAATTGAAAGCAGTCCGGCACGGTGGACGAGGACAAAGGAATAAACGAGCGAGGACAGAGTGAAAAAAGCAATCGGATGGCTGGACGAAGAAGGTCGACACGCCGGTGGCGAGGGACAGGGTCGGTGGTGCTCGTAATAGCGCTGCCATAAAATCATGAAAATAAATTATTGAATAGATGATGGTGGACGTTTAACTTTCAGGCTGGTCCCATGACACCTCACCGCGCCGCTCCGTTGCAGACTCGACCGTTAAACCGCCTTAGGACCGTACCTTGTACACTGTACACACACACAGCAGGAGAAAGTTTACGTTTATGCGTTTATGAAGCTGCAATAAATGACTATGCCCTTTCAGCTGAACAGAAACAGAAAAAAGCACGGAGACGTTTACGAGACCGAGGGCTACACGAGTGGCCTGCTCCCAAAGGGCTAAGGGTTGAAGGGGCCCGTGTTTGGATTTCCAGTTTATTGTGACCGACCCTTTCCTTAACCCCTTCCACTCAGACACGAAAGGTTTTTCAGCGAAATATCGAGTTTCCGAACTTCTCCCGGCTAGAACACGTTGCTGACAATGGGAGACACTTCCGGTTCCTCCGGAAGATGCCTCACTTCCTTTAAACCACATGATCCTCGGGAAAAGGGCACTACCTTTTTAACCCTCTCGACGTAGAATGTGTGCAAACTCTACGTTATCCTTAAAACAATAGAAATAGTTCTTTTGATGATGAAAAATGTTCCGGACGCTAAAAATGAAATTACTTTGGATTCGAACCAATTTTAATTTGCAAAATCAAGACGTTACTTTCAACCATTAATGAGAAATAACAGTCGAGCTATTTACGATTTATAGAATACGGACGAATTGAATAATGTTAAAACCGTTTGAAATATGGTACGGCAATTTTTACTGACGCCACACACATACACACGCGCGAGAGAGAGAGAGAGGGAGTTTGCCACGCGAGTGCAAAGGGTCAATAAGCAGAAACAAACGCGATTCTTTCCGGCGATTATAAAATTCCATATTTTACCGGCATACATGTTATGAAAACCATGCGTCGCGACGCGTCGATATCCAATTTCGGTAAAGAGCCGGAGGAGCGAAGGCCGAGGGAAGCGGAGATGATATACGGAGCGTTAATGAACACAGCCCAAGGCTCGACAGCTAACAATCCTAAGGCGTCGCGCGTCGGCTTGGCCGAGTCAGGCGGTGGCAGTTAATCCGCGAGGGTTAGCACCTCGATGTCCTCGGAATCACAGGAAAGGAAAGTTCTTGCCGCGCGCGCTAAGTGTATTACAAAAGGCGTGGGTGGTCGTGATCCGACAGGTGGCTGCGATAGTGGTACAGCGTAGGAAGCCTAATAATGGGTCGTCGAAGGCAGCCGGTGATACAAAAGGTGCCATAAACGGCGGAAGTTCGCGGAGCACAATTACTTCGCTGGTTGTTGATTCGCGGTAATTGCTCAAGGGCGTTAACGAGCCAAGAGTGAATGGGAATATATGATTATTAGACTGCGGATCTTTATGCAAAATAAAAAATGTTCGTGTCGATTGCAGAGCACAGGAGTCAAATAAAAAATTGTATTCTTCTTTCAATTATCCTATTAATTGTCCTTAAATACGTATATTGAACGTGCCGACTTCTTTAAAATGTACGTGCCCATTTCTCGTTATAAATGCAGAAAATCCGCAGTCTAATGATTATATGCGAACGAAACCGCGGCAAAAGAGAATCGAGATCCACAGTGTCGGTGCTCGATCGGCGGTAAATCGATCCCCGACCATAAAATTCCGCGATGCGACACGCGGCGGCCGCGGCCTAGTCACGAGAATGCCGACGAAAGCCGGCGAACACGATCGAAAATCTTGAGATAGTTTCGCGCGATCGAGAAACGAAACCAGCCCCGCCAGCAAGTTCATCGAACCGCCATCACGTTTTTTGCCCGCGAGCGAGCACGTGCCTATCGTCCTTCGAATCGGCGCGGCGCGGCTGACTCTGCTCGGCGTGCAGTTTCGGTGCCCGCCGATTTCGTATTACCGCACTCTGCCCGCGAAAGGGAAATCAACCGGAGCGCCTCGAATTGATTTATGTCATCGAGTTTCTGGCCAACGTCGCACAAAACCGAGCCACGGTTTATCACGAAACGAACATTCGCTTCGCGAATTACTCAATTGTTCTAAGCCCTCGGTGCATCATAATAATATGCAACACTCGTTTCTGCCATACGTGCATAAATTGAAGAAAATTCAAGTGTAATTCGTAGAGAAATATTGCTAACACGAGTCCCACTTCATAGAGTTCGATCGTATATTTTCGACAGAGAAGAGAATAAAACACATAACATGCATGCGCACGGAGGACGGTGCATGGAGTAATGTTCCCGCGGACAAAGGGCAGCTGCATAAAAATGCATCGGCGTAGTTCGAGAAAGCTCGTGAAATCGAGGACCGATTTTAGAAAAGGTAAAAAGAGACGAGCAAAAGAGGATCACGAGGGGAATCCAGGAGGCGACGACGCGACGCGATGAGTACGGAACAGAGAGAGGTCGGAGAGAGCTGCGTAGGATCGGTGTGGCTGGGACAAAGACAGAAGAGGCGTCGAGGCACAGAGGCACGGAAGAGAGGAGGCCGAGAGGAAGCCGGCAAGGTTAGAGGGAGACGAGGAGAGAGGAGAGAGAGGCAGAAGGCGAAACGACAGCTACAGCTACGGTCTCGCGGTTGGCTCGAGCGAGAGGGCGCATGGCCTTGGCCGCTGCTGCGGGGTAATTCAGTCAAGGTTTCGGCCGATGAACTTCCTCCGACGGGAGGAAGGAGAGTCGGCCGGTAGAGGTCCGTCCGTTTGGTGGGGATGGAGCTCGTCCAATCGGGCGAGCACGCGGCCCAGGGAGCGACTCGGCGATTGGCTGGGCCCGTGACGCCGGTGCCCGGGCCCGCAGCCGGTTGTCAGTGACCTCCAGCATTGAAAATACGATGAACTCTCTCGGGGGGCTCTGTAAGAGCACACCGGTGCACTGTGTGTCCTCTACTACATACTAGGTAGCCAGGGCGTAGACATTGTAGATGGTCGAGGCAGCCTGGCAAGCAGGCAGCCACATCAATCCCTCCCCTCCATCCGTCCTCGCTCCGAGTAAGGGCTGCACGGCCCCCAGGTAACCAACACTCGGCAGCGCCGAACTCCAGTCAGACCAACGCGAACCTCCCTCGAGCGAACACTTACTTTCACTCTCTCTTCTGCCTTCCATCCGCGCTCGAACCTATACGTTCGCTCGCCGGATCCGTTTTGTTCCTTCCTCTCTCGCGGTGCAACCCGGTGCGCTGTCTTCCTTGATATAACACGGACGAGGTGTCCACCAGTTGCCACAGAACACACCTGTCCGCCGCCCTGGATAGGACCTCTCCGTGGTTTATACCCAAACGTAAATACCTCCGGTTTTTATCGCGTGATGTATGCATATGTGTGATATGTATGTATAGAAAGAGAGAGAGAGAGAGTGAGAGGGAATATATTCGCGATTGGTGCCTCGACCACGGAAGTTTCGTTTACAAAGACTGTCTGCGAGAACAAAAGTCTCCAGGGATTTCTCGTGCCAGGAACAAGTGATTTAGTGATTATAGCCAGTGATCACCGAGGAACACTGTGGACTAATGTCGGTGCTCAGCTTAGTGCAGTGCCGTGCCAAGTGGATGCTTGTATATCGAAGATCGTAGAAGACCAAGGATTCACGGATTCGTCAGCCTACGTTCACAGACGTTCACGAAGATGATCCTAACGCCGGACAGCAGCGCGCAGGCTACTGTGGCGACGTCGCCAGCACCGGAATCGCCGATCTCCAGCATCTCGTCGCATGGCTCGCGAGCGTCGAGCGTCTCGCGCATGTCTTGCGTCTCTCAGAGCATGTCCAGCGCCTATCACGTGGCCCAGTTGCCCCATCATATCAGCCCCAACATGCCCACCATGGACTCCACCGTTTCCTCGGCTAAACCCGAGCCCGAATTAAACATAGGTACGACTCGGTGCCTACGTTTCTCCTCGTTATTTTTCTCTGTCGAACCGTTTCGCGCTGGTTAGAGCTCCTAGTCGAGTCGATATCGAGCTAGCAAGGAACTGAAAAAGTATCGTGCAGCCGTGACAGTCGAGTGAAAGCAGAAAGTTGTAACACGGCGATGCTGTAACTCGCCATCGCGCCGAGAGAGGAGAAAGTGTTCTTCTTTCTCTCCCACCTTTCTCCCAGCCTGCGCGCTCTCCGCCACGTGCGGGAGCGGGCACGCGTCGCGTCGCCGACGTCAGTGAACCGAGTGTAATGGACGTTTTTCTTTTTCTCTTCTATTGCAGAATTCGACGGGACCACGGTGTTGTGCCGCGTTTGCGGGGACAAGGCGTCCGGTTTTCACTATGGGGTACACTCGTGCGAGGGGTGCAAGGTGAGTCGATATTTTTCGCAACGCGATACCCGAGACGCGCGACTCCCATCGGCAGTTTTCTGGCTTTTGTTCCTCGCGCTTCGTGTTCTGCGACGCTGTCGCGTCGATTAATCGGATATGACAAACATTCCAAAGCCAGGAATTCGATTGGAGTCGGGACGCTCGTTCGATACGTTTTCGATTCGTTTTTCCTCGCGAGGAAAAATACCGAATGCGTGAGATACCGCGTCGTCATGTGGCCAGGAAGTGAACGGAGCTTGAATGTGAATGTACGATGCGACCAAGGCTACGGAGAAGCTATCGACCGAGCGCGACTCGACCTTGTGCACGCGGAAATCGCGAGACGTTTATGCTGATCCTTGACGTTGCCTCCTCCTCTGACTGGCGGGGCTAGGCAGACGAAAAATCTCGCCAAGGCCTCTTTTCTTCTGCCGACTGTCGGCGTTGCCAAGGCTCAAAAAACACGGAATCGTATTTACCAGCGGCATTAGAAGATCCTTAAACTGTCGAGTCGTTCGAGACTACTCTGTACATTATCTTTCGTTATTTACGATTTCGAATCGCGTCGGTTTTCGGTCAAATGTTTCCAAGAATTTTCCAAGAATTTTCGACAAAGAAGTCATTGAGAGGCTGGACGGAAGCCGTGAAAAATGATGGAACAGGATACCGCGGTCACCGAACACGTTTTTCTTGAATCTAGCCTCGGACAATAGCTTCGCGGGCGGTTACGCAAGGGGAGCGTGAAATGTGGCGAAATTCTTTGACGACCGATAACCTTCGGGGATTGGGAAAACGCGTGAGAAGGGAACTGGTCAGGTAGACGTCTCGGACCTTTCCGAGGGATTGCTTTTGTGCTGGTGGTTTTCGTGTGGCCGAGAGAGTGGAACTCGGGTCGAGTTCAGGGTATGTATGTGTAACAGAGAACGCACATCCGTCTGGGCAACTTCCTGTCCAGTCCAGCTTCCTATGGTTCTTTATTCAGCACGTCGCGTCGTCTCTTTACCGAGAGATAAATCATCGGTCTCCGGGACGAACTAGTCTAGCATTTTCCGTCTACGAAAAATTGATGAATTCGCGCTAAAAATAAGTAGAAGCTAAGCAATCGTCGCGCTAGCGTCAATCAGTAGCTGTCAATCGAGAGAAGAAATCTCTGTCGGTGAAACCTCAAATCGAATGTAAATCGTTCACCTCGAGACTGATAATTACATCCCGCGAAGGCCAACGTCCTCGTGATCGTCATTGTGCGACTTGAAGGAGGCGGTTGGGTTGGTGGGGGCAGCACAGGCTGCGAATACGTTTCGAGAAGTGGTGGAACGCTGCCGCCACCTCTGTCGCTTTACCACCTCCACGCGGTCGCGGCGCAGATGGTGGGGGACGCTCTGCCAGGTGTGTTAATCGGTGACTCGGTGCTCGCAGATCTTCTTCGTGCGTCGACCCGACCACTTCGGCTGCGACCGTGCCTCCTCGAACTCTATTATCCGAGAGCAACCGATGAAAACTGAAAATCGTAAATTTCTCTTACTTTTGTTCCGTATATTCTGACCGCAATTTTCCCCGAACCACAAAGCTGCGGAGATAGCCATATATTTTATAGGGGTCCCTCGTTTCCGAAACAATCGATGATTGGAGTCTCGGTAGGATTGACCACGGGCTTTCTTCCTCGAACGAAAGAGAAAGTGGACCGGCGCTGCGCGGCGGGTCCGCAAAGCTAAAGAGATGATCTGCTGACCGCGGGAAAGAGAAAGTGTCCCGGGGCCTTCCTGTGTCGCCATTTAACCTCGGTCTGCTGGTTCCTATTGTTACGTCCGGAAGGGGAACGAGATCGAGCGAGCATATCCGAACGTTCGTATCCGGTCGGGGATTTTTTTCGTCTAGGCTCCCCCACCAGAGAGCCACGAAAAGAACGATGGAGGCGGGTGGCCCGGGGCTGGTTGACTGGGTCAGTAACTTATGGCGGTGTAGCAGGCCGAGTCGTCGTCGAGTGACCTAGCCGCTAGCGGTAGAGACCGTCTTATGGTTCTGGAAGAGGGACCCGTGGAAAGGGAAGAGAACGCGGAAGAGTGTTGGATATCTTTAAGACTAGGTCGCTCGGTCGCACTGCTGTTGCACTATTTCGCCATAGCGACTCGCAGCGGCCGCAAGCTACTTTTCCCCGACCGGCTCGCTGGGTTCCAGCTTCGCGCAGGTTCAAGGAGTCGCGTAACCGCCTCCCGATAATCTCTCGCAAAATACGAATCGTCAATCTAATCCTCGGTGTTACGTAATTACAAAATATGTATTTTGAAAATATTTTCGACGCGAGTGTCCCGGCGCGGCGCGGCGCGGCGCGGCGCAGCGCGGCGCAGCGGTTCGGCAGGTTCTCGCGAGCACAGAGGGGAGCGACCAGAAATTTCTGTGGCCCGCGCTGACCCAGATTTCGCCGGGACGTTGCCCCCCATGATACTTTTCGTGCACGCGTCACTGACCTGAGTTCAGCTTCTACGGCACGAGAGATTCTCGTTGGCGCGATCACGTGGCCACGATAAACGCGCGATAAAAGACACGGCATCCCGACGACGCGCGTTCGAATAAGCGGCTCAATTCACGGAACCCTCCCCCAAATCTGATCCCCAGTCTCTCTGGCTTATGCAAAGCCGCGGCTTCCCCTAATCTAGTTTCCCCGTATCTACCAGCACTCACCTCGAGCACATTTTTCTCCGGAGTCGCTCTCGGAGCTAATCGCAGCCCACTGTTTCCGATTTCCGTCCATCGAAACGTCCGCGTTCGCGATTCCTCGATCGTCCTTCCACCTCCACGCTCCATTCGGGATATGTAGCAAGGTACAATCGCAACGTACACTAAACGGCGAAAAATACGGATTTTTCTTTCTCCGCGTCGACGTTCCTCGGTAAATCTCCTCCCTGGCGGGACAATCAACGGTGGAGGTGCGCGCCGACTCTTTTTCCGGAGGGTTGAAACCAGGCGACCGGTGCATTAACCCTCCGGTCGTCGACCCCCGAGCCAGTTACGTCACACGGTTGTGTTCCCTCCTCCCCTCCTCGAGGCCCCCCCTTCCACGTTCTCCTGCCCCCACCTCACTACTCCTCCATCTCTCTCTCTCCTCCACCACCTCCTCGTTCTCCTCCGCGCCCACCTCCTTCCACGTCGCTGTTCAACACTCCCCCTTCTCTCTCTCCCCCTCCCCCCCCCTCTCTCTCTCTCTCTCTCTCTCTCTCTCGGATAACCGTCATTTTTGATGTCGTAACGAATCGTGATCTCATTTTCATTTGATTGCGCGGGTATTTCGGTGCTCGGTTGGGGTTACTGACCCCGGTGCATCTACTTTAGAATCGGGTCAGCCGCTTATTATCGTGGTAGGTGTTCGCTCAACGCGGTATCTCCGGACGGCCGGAGCGCGCGCGGCACCGCTTTAAGATAATGCTGCCCCGCCTCGCCGCGCCGCGCCGCTCGCGGAATCGAACGTCACGCTCGCCTCGCTATGCCTCGCGATAAACGCCACCCCGTGAAACACGACACCTCGCGCGAGTACCTGCCAGCCGATACTAACTTACCTTGGCTGCCCGGGATTTTGGGGGTCAGCGGATTTACATGCAAAGCAAAACCCGATAAACGTAGTCCTTCTCGAAGTCTCAATGTTTTCGATTCAAACCAGATTATGTTCTTTCACCTCTGAAGAGCAATCACGAATTAGTATTTCGAACAGTTTTGTAGTCTAATTGTAGTTTGCTAATTTTTTAATAAATTGTCGTCTGCGACACTCCTCTAGCCTCATGGAAGTAGCAAGTAGTTGGTGCGATGACCTCGGCAGTTGATTTGCCCGGTATCGATGCCCGGGGAATAGAGCAGCGAACTGTTCGAGGTCAAACGAGAGTATTAAAACTGATCGGTCAACGGCACCGTTTCTTCGCTGCCGGGTTTGCGCGATCGCACATTATTTAGATCGGCGATTGTCAATGTTTTTCGCTACCCGAGACCTCGATCGAACATTCCAGATCCACTTTACTCGGCTAGCTAATCATCGGAACCTCCTCCCTCGATACCAGCAGTCTGCAAACGCAGTTATGCAGAATTGAATAATGCAGTTTGTCTCTCGAGATACCCATAAACCCAAACCCATAAACATCCCTCGAAAATAGTCCGTGTTCCCCGTACAGAGAGCATCGGGTCTCCAAAAATGGCAGAGCGATATCATCTTCCGGTCGAGGAGCCCCCGAAACGGTTGACCTAACCCGGGCGATCCAGGAAAATTTTCCACGGTTCCCGGAGGGGTAGGGATCACGGGAATTTTCCGCGCGATTTCCCATGGTGCGCGGATTACGCGATCAGCATCTCTGACCTCGGCGATCGACTTGGCCGATACATCGGCGCGGCGTCCGGGGACCGGGGACCGGGGAGCGCAGAGCGAGCAGCGAATTCTTGGGGTCGTAGGTGCGCGTTGGAGCGAGCGAGTACGCGCGAACGGTTAATGCCCCCGAGCGAAGCAGAGAGTATCGCAGCGTTTCGAGTCGTGGCGCATGCGCTCGCAACGGCGCGCGCATTATGTACGTCACCGTTACTCCGTTTCGTTTCGTGTCGTGTCGTGTCGTGTCGTGTCCTCTCCTCGCACTCCCTCTCTCTGCCCGTCTGTCTCCTCCGTCGAGTCTCTCTCTTTCTCACCCTGTCTTTTGCTCCTTCTTTGTTGCCACTCTGATCTCCTTCTCCCGCCCTCGGTTCTCCGTCTTCGTTCCCCTCCTCGCCCTACACGCCCGTGGGAGCAGATACGCTCACCTTCCCCTATCGTCCCCGTCCCACCATCGAGCCACTCGAATCCCCACCATCGGACCCGATCGCGCGCTCCGGTCGTTGGCCCCGCGACCACGTCGTGTGTATATCCCACACTCTCCTTACCTACATCTGTATGCGTTCGTATACGTGCGCCCGTGGCCCGTGGCCCGTGCTCCGTGTTTGTAAGCGTGCAGACATGCACCGATGCACACGAACGCGAACCCGCGCCCATGCCCGAGCTCGTGCCCGTGCCCGAGCTCGAACTCGCTCCTTTCGCGGAAAATAAAAGCGAACCGGTGAACGTGACTCGCGGCTTGCGGCTCGCGGCTCGCAGCTCGCGGCACCGGGGTTGTTGGACCCGAGAAACACGATGGGGGGATGATGCATCAAGACCGCTCCTCGCGATTAGGCTACCTGCTACACAGAATCATCTAAAACTTGGACTAGTCGAACAGAATATCTTTCTTTTAACATTATATAGCAAAGCAAACTTATTTATTGTTATCGCAAGACTTAACTAGGGATAAAGTCGATTTTTTGTTTCGCACAATCAATGCAACACATTTTTATATTCAAATCTCTGAATGCAAATTCGAAGAATCTTGGAATGATCTCGAAGCTGAAGAAGGGACGAGGAGCACAAGGTGTATACTAACGCGAGGCAGTATGTCGATCGGAACGGGTCGAAAAGGAAATCTTCATGCATAGAGTAATCGGAGTTGAAATTTCTCGATGCCATCCACCCCCTCCAGCCTCGGCGGTTTAAATTTAGAGCGTCGTCTGAAGTTTCCCCGCGAGCATCGAGTCTCCCCTGGGCTGCGTTTTCCGCGAAACAGGATATTCCCAGGAAGGATCGGAGCTACCGATAGCGATCTGTTTGCACTTTCCGTGGATGTGACACAATGGAGGCGCGTGCGCCGCCGGCGAACGTAAGTCGTGGAAGCACGCGAAGGTGGTCGCCCCCTGACCTGTCAGGGGGAATGCACGGTTTGAGAGATCGATGCACCGCATTCTCCCACAATCCCACCCCCGGTCGGTTCCACCTCCGCCGGATTCCCGCCAACCAAGGGGTTCAACAGGGGTTGCTGGCCTCGTCCGGGATAGCGGTAGCTCGCGACCAATAACTTTGCCGTTTCCGAGACTCTGATCGGTCGCGCGACAATAATAGCGCGCGACCGAAAAAGATCTACGGGGAACCTACATATGTAGCTGGTCTCGATCCATCGACGCGACTCCCATGAAAAAATACTTTGCAGACGTGAATGACAATCATTCCGAATCGAATGGTTTAGACAAAATTTCGAACGGAAACGTCGCGACAGGGCAACGCCGCTGCGCTGCCTCGGAGAGCTTAACATTGGCAACGCTGACAGTTCATTGACTTGCATCGAACGCGTGCACCGATTGACAGGCCGGGCGCGGAGGTGCAACGGTACATCGTTCTCTCGTCTCGGGCTCTGCACGAAGTTGAGGTAGGCGAGGTCGCGTGTCTGACGTCACGAGAGAGTCACTTGACGACGAGTGTCGCCAATTCCGTACGCATACGTGCATACACGCGCGCCTGCGCCCGTTGACATCGTGCGCGAGATACGCGGCGACGACGACGACGACGACGACGACGACGACGACCAACGGCAGTGGAACGTCGTCGTCGTCGACGTCGTCGTTCCACGCGTCGTTCGTTACGTAACCGAGCTGCGAGGTCGTTGACCGATACGCGGCCGGGAAGTTCCTCTGCCCTGACCTACCTCTTTTCCCATTCTCAATTAGTAGCTGCCGCATGAGAAACCTACCGAGCGAAAGAGTCTCCTCTTTCCTTTGTCTTCTCGCGACGGTTCTTTTCCTTCGATCCGAGGATCTGCGAAATTTCTGATAAATCGTCGTCAACACAATTGTACCTTACACTTATATGTATATATATATCCTCGTCATATTATATGTAGATGACGTAGAAATTATGAAGTCTCTTGACGAGTATCTTGGAGATACTCGGAGAAGGGTTGATCAAACGTAGCCTGACTTCGCAAGGTTTGTGAATCCAAACTAATTCTACATAGACAGCTGACAGGACATTAACTTCAATCGCTATGGTTAAATTAGTAGAAGGGTAGCATTCCCTAAAAACGGTGTAGATCCGCGGAGCGATGAACTGAAATGAACGAGTACATACGATCAGCATTCCTTAAAAGTGGTGCACGGTGATTTTTTTGTGTTCCCGCGTTTATTCGCGTTGGTAGGATCGCGGTATCGACAATAAGCGAGCGAGAGCAGGGCGGGACAATCCGGGAGGGTAGTTCCTTGGAGAATGCGGCAGGGTGAGGAGGGAAGGAACCCGTTAGTAGAGCGCTCGAAGCGCGCCGAGAGCCTGTATGGTCGCGCGCGCGGCTCGGCTCGGCCCGGCTCGGCTCGTCTCGGTCCGTTCGCGAGAGAGAAGGATCGAGATATCGGAGGGTTCGAGAGCGAACGGGCGCGAACGGGACAGTCGGTGGGACAGGGATCGAGATAGCGACTGCGGGAGGGAGAGAGACGGGAAGCGCCAGTGCGCGCAAGGGGGACTCTCACTTTCACGCGGTGAACTGCGGGTGAACGTCCGGGAATTGGGTCAGAGTGTCCCCCACCTCGCCGAGCCAGAGGCAATGTGCCGAGGCTCTATGCTCTCTGTGCTAGAAAGAGCCAGTCCACAGCCAAGCTCCGATACAAACGGTCGCTTCTTTTCCCCCCCACTTCCCCGAAACTCGCGTTTCGACTCGCATGATCGTACCGTCGAACAGTTACGATCGGTTCGCTGGTGAGTTTAGTGGTTTCGGCAAGCGTGCGTCTCCTTATCAGTGATTGACGCACACGCGCGCACACACCGGGACTTTGTGACAAGGTTCGCGCGACTCGTCTCCCGCGCGTCGCCAGTTTATCTTCTCGGCCGAGCGATCTCGACGGTCGCTCAACGAACCTCTCGATACGCGAGCCGTACACCGAGACTGAGAGAATCGCGGCGAGAGATCAGTGTACGCGTGCCATCGCTGCACGCGCGATTCTTCGATACTTTTCTTCGGTGTGACGAAAAAAAAAAAAAAAACCGCGCGAGACACTGAAACAGGTGAATTAATGGGGTGCTTGTGCGAATGTGACCTGGCCACCCCGCGAACGGGGACCAATTGCTCGTCGGGGTCCTCCTCGGACAGTGACGGTCAGACTGACGAGGGTTTCGTTGGTGATTCGCAGGGATTCTTCCGGCGGAGCATTCAGCAGAAGATTCAGTATCGGCCCTGCACCAAGAACCAGCAGTGCAGCATCCTGCGAATCAACAGGAACCGCTGCCAGTATTGTCGTCTCAAGAAGTGCATCGCCGTCGGCATGAGTCGCGATGGTGAGTCTATCAAACACATTTACTTTTTCTCCTCTCGCTCCCTCGGCTACTTTCGCTCTAGACCTACCGTAAAGCTTACAATTTGGTGAACGCGTATCGAGAAACGTGCTGACGCACTTTCCCCTGGGTGTAGGACGCCGATCGTGGTGTAACACATTTCTCCGAAAGAGTAGTTTCTAAAATCTAGAGTGGCGGGTCATCGACCGTTTGCGTAACGCGGCTCCCCGCGACACGGCAAGAGTGTCGCAACGGGCGAAAGTGGCCAGTTCGCCAGTTCGTTTGAGAAAGCAGCCGCGATTATTCCCCCGATCGAGCCGCGATGAGCTTGCTTTCTTTTCGAAACATGGCCCGGTCCATGGGTCGTTCCCTCCCTGTGACCTCTTTCGGCGCGAAACCTCGCGACTAGGTTCGTCCGGCGCATCAGACCTACCGGGGTCAACGACACGGCCGCGGCCGACGCGGCCGCCCACCGTGGGTGCATCTACCGCGGGCTGAGCTATAACCGTCGCTATCCACTTATATGTACTTCAACCGAGAAGCCAGCGACCCGTGGGGACATACATAGTGCGGACAGTCCTCCAAACGTTTCTCGATAAACATTCGCGATACGGTCTCGGATTTCAATCTATCGGACACTGTTTCGAACACAGTTTGACACTCGAATGCCTTCGCTGCTTACCTACCGACGCGACGATTCGATCGTCTGCAAATAACAACCGAGAAAATCTGTAGTGCAACCTTTGTTTGTTTTGGGGAAAAGGTTCAAAGTTTGCAAAAAGAAAGATAATAAAAACAAATCCGCTGATATAGGCAACGTGGACTCGGCGGGGTCAATAGACGGGCATTGCTCGGCTTGCATGCGGCTCCACGTCCGTAGAAAGAGTACCGCTACTCGCCGCTACGTACCCGGTGACCCTTCCACCTCCTTCTACGACTCGTTTCCCCTCCTTTCCTAGACGCGTACGCTGTCGCGATCATCTCCTCGTTTTCCCCACTCCCAACAGCTCGATCTCCTCGTCGCTTTTACCCCTACCGTAAGTACGGCACCGAGTGACAACGCGCCGCGCCGCGCCGTCGCGTGGCGCTACGCTCCGTGCGGAGACCTCGCGAACTTCGTCTCCTTCGCGATCGCTCTCAGCCCCCACTACCATCCCCTCCACCTCCGCGCACGGGTTCTCCCCACCAGGTCGAACCACCTGGCTGTCGGGCGCATGCTCCTCTCCAATCGGCCCGCCAAACCGACCGTCCCGACTTGCTCGCCACGCAATTTGCGACTGGACACCCGCGGGGAACCTGCTGCTCAGCTGCTCAGCTGCTCAGCTGCTCTCCTCCGTTCCGTCGTTCTTACGATCGCTCGGATAGTACTGTTGGTGTCGCGGTTATGTAGAATCTCCGACGTACAATATGGTACATGATGACCTATGAGAAAAACCATGGGGTGACATTTTCATCATCATCAACGAGAACGTATTCTTCTTCGCGAGACTATCGTACACATGATTGCCCTTGTCTACCGCGCAAGATTCGTACGTGACTCGAAGCACACGACTCTCGTGACCGCGATGACCTCGTCTGCCGCGACCTGGCCAGGAGGGCCAGTTCTTGTGATCGAGTGTACAAATGTCCCGATAAAAGACTATCTAGGAGTGTGTTCGATAGATGAAAAGATCTCCTGTATAGTTTAGCCACAGTCAGTCTAGAAAAGAGGATACGATGATATGTATCCAGCGACAGAGAGATCGATCGTCCGTGAACAGATAAGTCTTACGACGGCAGCTGGTGACAGGGCAAATAGCCAGAGCAAGGGGTTGCCCAAGGTCGTCGAGGGTAACTTACCCCCGGCAGAAAGGAAGTTTGCATCTGCGCATGGGACAGAGGATAGAGAGTCACCTCTGACAACGAGACCCCTCTTTTCTCTCTCTCTCTCTCTCTCTCCCTCTCGTAATATTTCGTTTCATCTCTGTCTCCGGTCGTGTCTCCTCTCTGTCGTATTCAACCACGAACACAAAGAGACGATCCATACGTAGCCGGCGCACGTTACACAGGTATACGCGCACCCTCTCCTCCGGCGTGTGGTGGTCGCGGCGACGACGCTCGGCGCGCGTACATTCGCTCGCTATACATACATATAGTGTATGTATGTATATAGGTCGGCGGTACGCCTCGTGCGGCTGTCGCTGAAACCAAGTTCAAGGCCAAAGGCTCAGCAAAGGCCACAATCGTGGCCGGTGGTGGGAGTCGTTGATGGCTGAATAAGTGGAGGGGCTGTTGAACGCAACCCGCGGAACATCACTCAGTCGGCGGTGATGCTGTCTCGCGTCCGCACGCGTCGTACTGTCGCGCTCCTTTCTTGAGCACCGCCATATCGTGTAGCAGCCGCACTGCTCTGCGTGTATGTGTCTGGCGGCGAGCCGTACACCACGCCGTGCTATAACCACATTGGAGTGACTTGCGGGATACGGCGAGTCAGCCTAGAGAGCGCAGTCCAGAGTTCGGTTCCTCCGGGAGAGAGACTTAGGGGACATTGTCAGACCGGGATACACATGACCAGTTCGTCGTATGGTGCGCCGTACGCGCCTATCGACGACCACCACCGGTAGTGATACAGTGTGCCCATGGGGAGAAAGATATACATAGTTTTTCGTGCGCAGTGCAGTTGAGAGTACGAACACGCGTGTCGCATACGGAGACGCAGTTAGGAACCGCTCGTTTTTCTCGACCGTCATGGGAGACGAGTTGCCCATACTGAAGGGAATCCTCAACGGAGTTGTCAACTACCATAATGCACGTAGGTGTCCCGGACTACTCTCTGTTGGAATAGGTGTTTTCACCTGCGAGAACACCTATGCGATCCCCCGCGTGTGTTGTCACGATGCGATGAACGCGTTCCCTTTTTACACCCCACGACCCACGACACGAGCGTGCCCGCTTGCCTTGTTCGCTTGCTCGCTCGCGCCAACGCTCGGACTTTCTATCGGAGGATTCGTAGCACGAGGCCAACACGGTTAGGAGCCGCACTTTCATTTCTCGCGCGAGAAAGTCGTGCGCTTTCCCCTCTCGATTTTTTTCTCTTCTTGTGGCCCGAACCGTCCTCCGGGCCCGTATCTGGTGCGACGATAAGTTTTGCGGGAGAGAACCGCTGCCGCCGCCGCGCTGTACGATGCCTCTCCGATGTTCTTCGATGAGACCGTAGAGAGGTGTACCCAGCCTCGCGGGACACTCTCGGCACTTCTCTTCTCCTCTCTTTTCCGCGTATTCGGATCGAACCGCGCACGGAGTACCGATGCGCTCGAAGGCCGTCGTCCCGAACGATACACCGCCGCGCCGTGTCCGTTGCATGATTCATCCATTGATCGCATTAACTATTCATCGACGTGTCCTTCGCTCGTTCTGCTTCACCACCGACATGACACCGAACTTTGCGCTCCTTCCCGCTGTCTTCGCCGCTGTCGAACCGTCTTCTCTCGTCTAACGCATTCGACATCCGTTTTTGATTATAGCGGTGCGATTCGGCCGTGTGCCCAAGCGCGAGAAGGCCAGGATTCTGGCTGCCATGCAGCAAAGCTCCCACAGCCGTTCTCAAGAGAAGGCAGTAGCGGCCGAGCTGGAGGACGAGCAACGGCTACTCGGCACCGTTGTGCAAGCTCACATTGATACATGCGACTTCACCAGGGACAAAGTCGCTCCGATCCTCGTGCGAGCTAGAGAGACACCGAACTACACCGCGTGTCCACCCACCTTGGTAAGTAATCCACCTCTTCAATTAATTTCTCTCATCTTTCATCTTTCATCTTTCATCAAAAGATAACCTATATCAAAAGAATCGCGATTTAAAAATTTGAAGAACATCGTTACGCTTGTTTTCCACCTATCATTTTTGTAGAACCTCTCGAGTGATCGATTCTTTGATTATTGATTGCCAGGCACTAGGCACCCCGCGTTACGAACAAACACGTGTTTACAATTAACGTGATTTTAATTACGCAAAACAACAGCCAGACTACACGTTGATTAGCTTCCGCTGGAGTGTCGACTACTTCTTTTTTCTCGTGCAATTACTAATTACGTTTACGCAGTCGCGCGGCGAGATTCTTCAAAGTTGATTTTTACATTGACGCGTGTCGAGCCTTGAGAAGACGTTCGCTTCACGCGGAAGTCGAGAGAACCAGTCGTCCTCGCGAGCCTTCCTCGATGTAGGAAGCGTGCCGAAAGACGAAAGACGAAAGACGCGGACATCTCTTCTCGGAGCGTGTTGCGAACGACCTTGGAATCCGATTATTAATCTCGACCGTTCCTTTCTCCGCTTGTTGCAGGCATGCCCTCTGAATCCTAACCCTCAACCGTTGACTGGCCAGCAAGAGCTGTTGCAAGACTTTTCGAAGAGGTTCTCGCCGGCTATCCGCGGCGTGGTAGAGTTCGCGAAACGCATTCCTGGCTTCAGCCTGCTGGCACAGGACGACCAGGTCACGCTGCTCAAGGCGGGCGTGTTCGAGGTGTTGCTGGTGCGATTGGCCTGCATGTTCGACGCTCAAACGAACAGCATGATCTGCTTGAACGGGCAGGTGCTCAAGCGAGAGTCCATCCACAATAGTAGTAACGCGCGATTCCTCATGGACTCGATGTTCGACTTCGCCGAGAGGGTGAACTCGCTGCGACTATCGGACGCCGAGCTTGGTCTTTTCTGTTCCGTGGTGGTGATCGCTGCGGACAGGCCCGGTCTTCGCAACACGGAGCTCGTCGAGCGTATGCACAACAAGCTGCGGAACGCTCTGCAAACCGTGCTGGCTCAGAACCATCCTCAACACCCGGACATCTTGCGGGAACTGTTGAAGAAGATCCCGGACCTGAGAACTCTGAACACCCTTCACTCGGAGAAGCTGCTGGCCTTCAAGATGACCGAACAGCAGCAGCAGATGCAGGCTCAACAGCAACATCAACAACAACAACAGCAGCAGCAGCAAACGCAACACGTGATCAGTGCTCAACAACAACAACCACAACAACAACAACAACAACAACAACAACAACATTGGCCGATGGAGGAGGAGCCATCCGCGTCCTGGGGTTCCGCCTCGGACGTCACGTTGGACGAAGCTGTGAAAAGTCCTCTGGGCAGCGTTTCCAGCACCGAGAGCACCTGCAGCGGCGAAGTCGCGTCTTTGACCGAGTACCATCACGTAGCTCCACCTAGTGGACACCACGCGTCCAGCGCGCCACTTCTTGCCGCCACTTTAGCCGGCGGACTCTGTCCTCATCGGCGACGAGCGAACTCTGGCAGCACGAGTTCCGGCGACGACGATCTCCATCGCGCGTCCTTATCCAAAACGCCTCAGCCACCGCAATGCCCTCGATTCCGCAAGCTGGACTCTCCCAGCGACAGCGGCATCGAGTCCGGCACCGAGAAGCCCGACAAACCAGCCAGCAGCAGCGCCAGCAGTGCTCCAACCTCGGTTTGCTCGAGTCCGCGATCGGAAGACAAGGAAGTGGAAGACATGCCGGTGTTGAAGCGTGTCCTCCAAGCACCACCGCTTTACGACACCAACTCGTTGATGGACGAGGCGTACAAACCGCATAAAAAGTTCCGAGCTCTCCGGCAGAAGGACAGCGCAGAGGCCGAACCAGCGGTGATCGTGCAGCACACGCAGTCCCAGCTGCATCTCCACCTGACCTCGCCACCGGCGCGAAGTCCTTCGAATCAAGCGCAGACCCAGTGTCCGCAAACGGCCAGCCTGCTCAGCAGTACGCACTCGACCCTGGCCAGAAGTCTGATGGAGGGGCCACGGATGACCGCCGAGCAGTTGAAGCGCACGGACATCATCCACAACTACATCATGCGCGGAGAGACCAGCCCGAGGTCGCCCGCAGTCTCGCCGTCGCCCGCTGAACAATGCGCCTCGACCACCACCATCACCGCTCGTTCTCCTCAAGGATCTCAAGGATTGTTGCAGTGCGCGACCAGCAACTACTCGACGACCAGATGGCCGGCCACCTCGGTGATCACGACGACGACCGGAGCCCGACAGCAACAGCAACAGCAGCAGCAACAGCAGTCTTCCTCGGACTACCTCATGGTCGGGAGCTCGCCGGCCTCGTCGCCCAGATACCTGTCCGCGGCGGCGTCGAGTAGTACGAGCACGAGTCCAAGGCCCACGTCGAGCACGGCGGCGACCTTGATGCTGTCCGGCTGTCCCAGCAACATGATGGAGCTACAGGTGGACATCGCCGACAGCCAGCAACCGCTCAACCTGTCGAAGAAGTCGCCGTCCCCGTCGCCGAGGCCCCTCGTAGGACCCTGCAAAGCGCTGTCTCTCGAAGCGTAGTGGTCCAACAACGACGCCTGAGCCGGTCAAGATCGTTCTTAATATTTTGGCACTCGGAGAAAGAGAGAGAAAAAGAGAAAGAAAAAAGAGAGAGAGAGAGAGAGAGAGCAAGGGAGAAACCGACTATCGTTCTCTCTATACGCGTGACCATTTGATGTGCGTCGCCTTAATCCGCGGTCGCTACTCATCGATGACCGACACCAGGGGAGAAGTATGAAAGTGCCAGGACGCTCTGAGCGCGTGATAAACCAAATAATTTATTAATTTAAACTATTAATCGATAAACAAACAAACCTGCGCGACGACACGATACAATGGCAGATGGCGGTGGGTGGCGGATTCGCGTCCCGGGCCTACCTCCGCCTCGGCGAGCCGCGAAAAGTCTGATTCACGATGGATTTCAACGTGGATTTCCAACGATGACGACGATGATTGTGCGGTGAAACGACGCGACGGAAGGGACACGCGAAGCGCGACGCTTCGATACGAGACAGAGTGCCGTTCCGGGAGCAAACAGTGCCGTGTGTAAGATTTACCCGTCTACCTAACGGAAGCTACCTAATCCCCGTTTACCTATCCGTACCACCTATCAGCTGCGAACATCGTCGGTCCTATCCAAGATCTAGACGCGATCTATTTTACGGATAGTTTCCCGAGGACGGCCTCGACGCGGGGGCTGATCCACTTGGTGAGAAAAGATAAAGCGGAGTGAAGAGATAAGAAAAAGATTGAATGTTAAACGGAAATTAATAATCTATCTACATGTGATAATCATGGAAATCGCGCATCCTGTACAGTCTCCACCTCATTCATCGATCATCTTACTCTACTATAATTATTGAATATTATAAAACTAATTAATATTATTGTAATATGTGTAAGGTATAATAATCGTAAAAGTTATCATCTTGTGTATGTGCGCGTAGGGAAGACACGAGTGTCTGCGCGTGTATGAGAGTTAGAAAGTGACAGAATGCGTGGGAGAGAGAGATTGAGAGAGAGAGAGAGAGAGAGAGAGAGAGAGAGCGAGAGCGAAAGATAGAGAAAGTGTGCATGGGACCGACCAGGATACAAGAACGAATGGGATCACGCGAGCGTGCTTGTGCAAGTGAATCGGGGCAAAATTGCAAACAAAAAATACGAAAAAATAAGCTTTTCGTGTCGAATCCCACTATTCCGACGAGAAGCATGTATCGGGAAGGCAAGCGAACGCATCTTGCGAGTTTTAAAGGATGTAGATTAAAAAACACTGAGAAAAAAAAAACAGAAAACGTTTCAATGTTTTGTTCACATGAGACTGACCCGGCCCGCCGCGGCCTCCGAGAGTGTGCAGTCGTCGATATCACCTTCGATCACGACGCTCGAATGATTTTCGCAGTCGATTATGATCTCGTTGGAATCGATCGAGCATCGCGAATCGCGTGCCTCTCTCGTCTCCGAGCGAGCAACCAACGATCTCCTGATGTTTTTTCCTAAAACGGATGTAAAGAAAGGGAGGAGGAGGATGAGGAAGAAGAAGACTCGAGACGGGAGTCGTGTTACGTGAGTGTGTGATTCAGAGAGTGTGAGATAGAGAGAGAAATAAAAACAAAGGCAGAGAGAGAGAGAGAGAGAGAGAGAGAGAGAGAGAGAGAGAGAAGTCGCGTGCAAGTTCGGGTAGAAATCCGGCGTACTGCAAAGTGTAAATAGTAAATTTCGTAAGGCTAAGTCGTAGGAGCCGCGAGTTTTGGACGAGTTTCGTCGCTTTCGAGAGAGAAAGTAAGGGAAAGAAAGAACGAAAGAGAGAGAGAGAGAGAGAGTGTGTGAGAAAGAGTTGAGAAAGAGAGAGAGAAGAAACAGCGAAAAGATACGCGGCGGGCCGCCGCCGACGTGTTATTGAGACGCTCGCCCCGCCCCCCTTTCGCCCCCGATAGATACAGCAGAGAAACGCAGGAAAAAGTAAAAGAACATACAATCACACACAGACACACCGCGGAAATGAAACACACGTGAGAAAAACATACACTTTGTACAAGTACACGGATGGCACACACGCGTGGCGAGGATACAAACAAAAAATGAAGTGTAATAAAACGCGTTAGCATCATGAAACCAGCGAGCCGAGAATCTAATCGATGGAGAGACTAAATCGTGTAGAGGGCAAAGAGAAACGAAAAGAAAAACGATTGTAATAGAGAATTTGCTGCAGACGGGCGAAACAGAGGTCCGTCTCTCGGTAGTTTTGAGAGCGCGGCTCTCTGTCCGGGAGTCCCGAACACACGAGAAATACCCGAACAAACAGACGAAACTCGTTGTAGTGGAACACACACCCACACACACACACACACTCTGTATATTTATTGTACTCGAGAGGAAAATGAAACGTCATTCCCTTTACGCTCTGTGTATCGCCGTTCTCCTGACCCCCCGCGACTCGTTTCGCACCCTACCCCCGATCCCCTAGAGCACACCACGTAGAAGTCCTTGTCGCTGTCCGAAAAAAATCCCCCATCGAATCGATCCCTCCTGTTCCTTTCTCACCGTTAGCTGTACCCAACCCAACGTCGCTATAGATACTTGGCCCCGGACTTGAAGGAAGTTGGGGCACGTGTCGCGTGTACCAAGTCTCCAATCAGTAATCGATCGAATCATCCCCTTCCCCCGTTCGAACTCCCTCCTTCCCCCACTGTACCGTTATACATACACATACACACATCTACACACATACACCGCAGAAAAAGAAACAGTTCTCGTATTCGTCGCCCTTAAACAGTCCCTATAAATACGTGTTTCCATACCGAAGTTTTTTTCCTGTTTGTTTTTCGCTTCCTATCGTCAAAGTTCTAGTCTTCTTCTTCTCGAAGAAGAAGAAGAAGAAGAGAGGGAATTAGGCGAGGGATGAACGATATTCCTGATCCACACACCCCCCTGCCCGTCCACGAAAGAAAAAACCCTGTGCCCTCCCAAAACCCAGCCCCAAAGCGAACTAGCGTTGATATTCGTAATACTTGTTATGCATAAACTACACATAATGATTATTATAGTAAACGATACATAAAGTATGATATATTTCTCTATCCATTAAGAAGGAGGATTACAAGCAGCTGTTGTTTCTGGTGGAACATTGAGAAACAAAGGCAGACAAAAAATCGTAATAAGATCGACGAGAGAGAAAGAGTGACAGAGGGAGAGATAGAGAGAGAGAGAGAGAGAGAGAGAGAGAGAGAGAGAAAACAAAATACCGAAAGTGTACTCTATTACATTGCAAAGGATACAATAAAAAAATAAAATACACGCAGCCCCGCATATTGCCCAGTGAGCACGACATTTTGTACGCTTGGGAGTTGTGAGGTCGTCTGAATAAACATTGTCTGGTGAATTATACAGAAAAAATATACATCTTGTCTGTTATTGTTGCGAACCTGAGATATTCTCCGTATTGTATTGTCTTCGATCCTCGCCTTATTCTGTCCTTTTTTCCGGAGAAATAGTTGCTCCGTTTTATTTTTATTCAAAAAACAATAAATTAAGAAATCATACTGGTTAGGAACAATTTAATTCAAAAAGCGGCTAAAGAAATTTTTACAACGAAAAGCGAAAGCAAAATTGAAAAAATGCTGATAACGTAAAGCAGTTTCATTACTTAAATACAGATGTCAGTTTCCGTCCGGCGAATGAGATCGCAAGTTGCTAGCGTTCAAGTCAATAAAACAATCGTTACAAAGAAGGCCGCGACTCCAATAAGAAAGTTTCACTTGCGCTACAAAGTGCGACAAAAACACCAATTATCGCGGATACAGATTTGATCCAGCCTTGAAGAAGACCGCCGCGCCGCGCCGTTCTCACCGCAGTCTGCAGCGAGGCTTCTGTCACGGGCCGGCAGCAAAAATCAAAACGATAAGTAAGAGTATTGAAAAGCAGGACGACAAAAACCGAAAGCGAAACGAAAGCGGCGGCGATCGTACAGAATCGAGTTCGAGTCGTCGAAAGAAGTTCCCGGGAGTGTTTTGTCCTCGAAAACCAAGTCGCCGCAATTAATTGTTTCACATTTCACGGTTCTATGCGTGGTTCAAAGGTGTTCATTTTGTTTTACGATTTGTCCGGGGTGAAAGTTTCGTAGAAGAAAAATAAATTTTATTCCGAAAATGAGTTAATTACATAAGAGTATCGAAAGTATAGCACGAAGTCGGATCTGTTGCGCGAGCAGGTAAGTTACGGGGGCTTATTTGATGCACGAGCGCGCCACGAATGCATAATTGGTCTGGCGGGGGTAGAATTATGCGGGGGTGGTTTCGGTTCGCGTGCGAGGCGATGGGGATGACGATGGGTATGGCGATGGGGGTTGCAGTGCCGCCGGCCGGCACCGAATTCCAAGTGAAGATGGCGGCGCGTGGCATCTCGTGGGCGTCGGTTGCCACGCAACAGTCTCACCTCTCCGTGTCCTATGGTGAACTCTCGTCTCTCCTCTCCTCGCACCCCTCTCTACTTCTCTCCTCTCTCGTCTCTCGTCACTCTTCTCGGTCGGTCGGTCGGTCGGTCGGTCGGTCGGTCGGTCGGTCGGTCGGTTGGTACGCTACCGTTGCACTATACGGTGCATCCCGGTGTTAAGCTGCCACGCGCACCCCTAAGCGATGGGATGGGGTGGCTGGTGTTCGCGCGTGGGTGTCACGGACGTCAGAATCATCCTGATGGAACGATGAAATTACCCTAATGTGTCCGGTTGTTAGCGTCGAATCCCCTAGGTCGACCCTATTTTTTCCCCACTTTTGCGTCACTTTGCACCCAATTTCTTACCCTTTCCCTTCCCCGTTTAGAATTGCTACGTCCAGAAATAAGATCAGTGCCCCTAGCATTCTTGAATGGACGTTGAACGCTGTTACCAATCAATCTATTGGTCATATCTAAATAATAATTAGTCGACAGCGGATTTGATGCATTCATGACAAAAATAAGTAGGTGTAATTCGAGAATAAATTTTTATTTCGCTCCATTTTCCATAAAGACCCGCTGACTCATATAATTAGTAAGTGAGACCACTTCTTAATGATATTGCAGGTAATTATGAAAAATCGGAAGAGAAAGTGAGAAGAAAACGGTCGCTCCAGAGAGAAAGAGAGAGAGAGAGAGTGTGTGTGTGTGTATGTGTGTGTGTGTGTGTCTTTGTCCATTTTTGTATCGATCCGCAGCGAAAAGCATGTCATTTTACGACGCTTTGTGCCTGGGCCTGGAGTGCTCTCTTGTCGGGAAGCTGGTCGAGATGTCTCCCGGTTGACTCGATTCGTGCATGCTGCTTCTGTTAACGGTCCGTGTCAATCGATGGCGAATTGTTTTGTTGCGACGATGCTGGTTTGTCTGAAGTATTTATTGAGATTCGAATAAAGGGCTCCCCGAGATGATGGTACATTTTTTTAACTTTGTTCTGAACGGATCTCTCTTTCTGAGTCACTGTTCTCTGTTTTTATTGCCAGTTATTGCAGTTAATATATATTTTCATAAATATTTAGCTAGGCTTGAGGAAGAAGTGTAACGAGAATGTTTTTTCAAAACAGGATTTGTTTAGTTGAAAATCTCGCAGGTTCTCTACCATTGATGTACATCACGAGCAGAAAGCTTTACCTTCGTTGAATGAAAATCTGAACGAAAAGAGAGAGAAGCGTCTTTTACTAATCCGTAATTACTTTTCCAAGTACCCAACTTATAATTACTTCCACCCGGATCTACCGGTTAAAATACAACATAATTGATACACGTACCATAGCTTGCTTCACAATTTTCATTCACTTCTCAGTACTTGATCTTCTACGACTTTCAAACTACTGTAATGCTCGGTTACAAGTTTATTAATTTGTCTTTATGCCAGATTTTTAATACAATACAAGTTAATGCAAGCTGTAAACATGAAATGTTAGAATCGTGTTCTGAAATGTAAGATATTCTAGTAAAGGTTGTTTTTCAACCTAGAGAGAACAACATTGTGTCTGTCGCATACAATTCTGGGTCAGCAGAGTTTGCGAGATCGTGGGACTAATTATCGTGAAGGGATCGGTTGACATTTTATTGGTATCGGTTATAGATGCGCGCCCTAAAACCAGTCGAAACGACGCGACGCGACGCGACACAACGTCTCCCATATGTCGTATGTATGTGGACAGATGGAGGTACGATGAAAGCATCAGAGAAGGAGCAGGGTTTCCTCAGCAGAGAGCGACGCTCGCGGGCCGCATGAAACGATGAAACGATGAAACGACACGCGAAGCTCGTTCATATACTCGGAATTCAATTATCGGCTGGCCCGATGCCGGCCATTGTCTTCTCAAAGGAATCGTTCCAGCGGACGCGCCCGACTCGAGGCCACCCTTGACTGCCACTCGGTCGTGTGTGCTGTCCCTGTCTCTGGGCAAACGCACTACATTCCCAGACTGGGATTTAGCCTCCAGGACGCCCTCACGGACGAGCCACACCACGACCATGAGTATTCAGCCCTCCTCCCTTCCCTACGAAGCACGGACTATGCGTAAAGCACAGTTCACAATCAGCCGACGATCGAGACAAAGCGCTTTATCCTCGTCCGTTTATCCTCGAGGAATTTTTAACGCTTCTCCTCGCACTGCTTTCTTTATTCCCCCTTGCCCCTTGCCCCTTGCCCCTTGCCCCTTGCTGCCTTCCAGCCGGGAAACTTTTCGTCGTTTGCTTTGAGTCACTCGTGGACCGCAGATTTTTAGGAATTTATGCCGTTGGACAGAGTTACTTAATAAATAGTCATGTTCTTGTTTTATTTAGCCGCTAAATAATTTCTTCCCCGATCAAAAATAATGCTGACTCTCCAAAGTTACTGCAATCGGTATCTAATGAATTACTAAACATGTTGTAGGTATTGTATGAGGTATTATATCACACACTTTCATATCCATAAAATTTAGAAAATCATAGCAGAGGGTTAATATAAGAGAAATCGTGGTGATGTACGCTGCACAGACAAAAGGTGCGCGTCTGTGGTACATAGCAAGAAACAGAATAACATAGCAAACAAATGCCTGAAGTATACGTGACTTCTACGTCACTCCAACGAAATCTAATTTTTCGACTGAATAAGACTGTACGTATAAGAGAACAGGCATTCGGGAGGTATTCGGTGAGAGAAAACGAGACGACCGACTCGTGATGTCTGTTGACCAAACAAAGCAGTCTTTTTAATGAAGAAACCTGTAGCTCCATTCACGCCTCGTTTTTCGGGATCGAAGGTAACCCCTCGAAGAGCAAAGACGTCGAACCTTCGGCTGGAACCTCTTTGCCGAGCAAACAGAGGAGAGCCGAAGTGTGAATCGGCCTTAAAATCCGTGTGGTTCAGCCGCAATGCCTCGGCGAAGGAGTTTGTTCAAGGTCCGACCGAGGTCACAGACACATTCGAGAACGAGCAGCATCCCCCCTTGCAACAGAAACCCTCCCCCCTTATCAAAGCTGCGAGACAACGAGGCGGCGCGGCGCGGCACGGCACGGCGGATGTAGACCTCAATGAGACTTCGCATTGCCCGCTCTTTCCGCTTCGAAGCAGCGCAGCGCGGCGCGTTCCTCCCCCTCCTCCTCCTCCTCCTCCTCCTACGGGACACGCAGCGTCGCACTTTGTGCTCGTAAGTACTTTTCCCTCTTTTTGTTCCTCCTCTTTCTCGAGAGACGGCCGAGAAAGGGGGGACGAGAGAGACGCGATCACCTTCGCTCAACTTTGCCTTTTCGATGAAACATTAGCTCCAGAACCCCGAGACCCTTCGAAATTATACATACAAGCTGTTCAATTGTGTTCTTCCGGTATTATGATATTTCAATTGTCAAATTAACTGAACACTGGCTAACATCGAAATTGTATTCGTACACTTTTTAAAAACGAATAACTTTTTCAAAATTGGAAGGATTAGTTTACTAGCTAATGCGTAAAAAAGATAAAGGTCACGATTTTTGAATTTTTTATCTGTGCCTCTAATGAAAATTTAAGTTACTGAGCCTCTTAAATTGCTCGGTCTACAACTCTTTTTATTTATCAACGACGAGTGTGGCCATCTTTTAACAGTCCCCTTCGCGTTCGAGGAATTGGATTTTTATCGAACAAGTTCACGAAATTCGAGATTTATGCAGACCAGAATTTCATTTAATTTTGTTCGAACAGAAGATGTTTGTCTGAATGTAGAGCTGACGGAATCACTTGTTCGCCGGAATCGATCGAGCCCGTGATTGCGAGAACACGGCTGCTCGACTCGAGTAAGTCATTCTGATGTTCCTCGAAAATCCAATAATCTGTTCGACCGTCAAACGAACAAACGTCAGTGGCAGCTCGTCACCTCGCGATTAATCCAAGATAATTCCCGGATACCAACGAACCTCCCTTGTATCGCGACGGGTACAAAGTACGAAACAATCGTCGAGTTGCCACTGTGTAAATATACCCCTCTTATTATACTTTCTATTACCAGAAGATATTAAATTAATCATTTCATTATAATAGTTCCATGTTTTGATGTTCGTAGATGCTAAAAGTGAAATTATCGAAGAGCATTAAATGAGAAGATGAGGTAGACTTTCATTACAAATGAAATTAAAGTGTTTTCGCTTCGCTTACAACCGTTCGAGGCTGATTCGTTTTTATTAAAAACAGGTTCTCCTGCTTCATTATGAATGAGACACCTTGTATATACATACAACTGCAGCACCTGTTGAAGTTAGATGGTTGCACGAGATACAATCGAAAGCTTCGCCGACTAAAGTGACTCGCTCAAGGCGAATGGCTTATTTCATTTGCAAGTTCATTTGGATCGTGGTCAGTCAATTTTTCAAAGTGTATATCGTATTTTTGATCACCTTTAACATACATCAATATACTTGTTTCGAGATTAACGTTGCATTTACATCGGCGATTATTTCTCCGACGCGACGCGACGCGACGTCCGTTTAATCACTGAAAATTAGTTTAATGGTTGGAATGAATTTTCTCAGATTTACGTCGACGATGAAAACAATTTAGTAAACTTGGTTATTTAAAATTGACTTAGTTACTTAATATATAATTTAGTTAACTTTAGATAATTGAAATGAAATGAAATGAAACGAAATAAAACTGGTGGTACACGCTGACATATTTTTTTAATGCGCTAAAAACATATATTTTATAACAAATTGAACGCTGTGAAATATTTCCGCCGAAAGAATGAGGCATTATAAAAGAAAGCTTACCGATCGAACTTTATCGAGTCCACATTCACCGCGGGCCATTCTTTATAATTAGCCGGGCCAACTCTGCCAATTACTCTCGAAAATTGATCGTCGCCCCTAAACGGCACGTTTTACGAGGCACAGTTCATTAGACCCTGAACTGGGCCAGATGGGAACCGTTTGCCGGTGGACATTCGGACGAAACGCGCCGGGAGCTTATCAGGGACCTTAACCTCGTTTCTGAGCATCGGGCGAACCGAGTTCCCGGAGGTGGGACGTCGTCGAAGGGTGCCGAACCCGACGCTCCCTTTTATTAGACTCGTGCCGTTCTTCCGGGTTAACGTTCCCTCGTCCTTCGGAGACTCCCACCTAGCCTGGTGGGCCTCCACGTGGCAAGGTCACGATCCCCGCGAAAAGGCAACCTCGCCCGGAGATCTTTCTACCCCTCGTCGAAGGGAGAATTTACGGCCAGGCCGCTCGCTATACCGGCACGCGCGCATATTCCACTCCATGAAAACGTTCACGCTGTTACGATGTGATCAGCTTCCATCCGGGAGCGATTCTCGCTGCTTACGCGTTCACTGTTCAACTATCAAAATTACAACAAATCTTTGTGGGTATATTCAGGTGTGGGAACAGCAAATGGTTTTAATGTACCAAATATTTACAGCAAGTTATTCTAGTGTTAACACATTTTTAATGATGATTGTTTGCAGAGTACAATTTTTACGACACACCCCATATACATAATTCATACGTATTTCGTGTATCGAAGGAATGGTTCGAGGGCAGATTCGACCTTGATACCAACAGCGTGGCAACCACTCCGAGAAATGTTCCTCTCCCAATTCTACCCTCTCTATCCCGATTCAATAGCGTTATCCTTTGCCGTTCGCCTCCCTATATTCTTTCACTCCGCACCCACATCGTTCCAAGGGGGTGAAATCTCAAAGACGAACTTCCGTGTTTCCTTATCGTTCGACGTCGCCACGTTTTTGCCATTCCTTGCAACGATACAAGAAAATTCTCCGGGTTCTGTGCCGCCCACGTGGAAGAAAAGCCTGCGATCCCTATAAAAAGATTTCTCATTCCAATGTGAAAATGTCAGGCACACGAGGTAAGTAGGCAGGTCTATTTATATAGCCCCACTAAAATTTACACTCAATCTTTATCACAGCCATTCTGAAATTCCACAATTATTAAAATATGAAAAATATATTGTATTTTTATTATCATATTAATATATATGTATTCTGAAAAATATGTTCATTATTTTGAATCGCTTTTTACACATCCCCCAACGAAAGAAGATTGCTCGCTAGCCAGAAGTGCTTTCTATTTGCCAGATCAATTTTTCGGCAATTGCATCGGCAGAATAAGAGCGAAGAGGGTCCACGTGGGAAGAAATTCGCAATATCTCGGGAAGCTCTATCTCATCCGATCGGGGGAATCGTCGATGATGAACGAGCGTGGTCGACGTTAGCTTGAATTTATTATTGGAGATCGGGCGGAAGCGCGTCTGTCCCCTATTCCGGGAAAAATGACGGAAGGCAGGTGTCATTAATCGGCGTAGGAACGCGGAGAAGAATCGTCTTAACCGCCTGGCAGATGTGTCGAACGGCAGAAACATAAATTGATAGAATAAGGGCTGTCCTTTAGGGTAAGGTAACCGGGTTAAGTCGAACACCTCCCCTATGAATACCGTGTGGGGGAAACTCAGAAATTCAATGGATTCCTCGACTCGGTTGTACATACATGCTCTGTTGCCACGAACACACCAAAATATTGTATTGTGTGAGACAATATATTTATTTATACACTATGGTGCATCATTTATGCAAAATAAAGATTACATAACATGTCTATAGTTAACGCGGTACAAGATATCTGTATTTGAATATTTCATTTGTCCATGCCCTTGATCGTGATTGCCCAAGCGCAAATTTGCATATGGAACCGCATATTTTACCGTGTTTCATGTTAAACAGTAGAGAGAGAGAGACAGAGAGAGACAGATAGCATGTTTATTTTAAAAATAATATACCATAATATTACAAGAAGTGTTCACAGTGTGACCAGAAAATATCGTGTTTTCGATTTACAAAGGAAACATGAATTATCCTAAAAAATATGTGGACACAAAGGGCCGGTTCGTCTCTTTGTCCGCTTCCGTTGGTTGGTATCGAGTCATCGAAGGTCAGCATTGTGCAGAAACCTCTTGAATCACGTTCCGCAGCCACGCACGACTCACCGGACGGGAATTTCTGTTAATTGATGGCATTCTCGTATAATTCCCATCGATGGGGACCGCGCATCGTGTGCGTCAGTAAACCGTTAAACGTCGACCTCGCTCGCGTAAACAATCTTCGAGCTAATTCCGCGACGCGGCGCGACGGTTAAAGTAGCGCCTCGGGTAACGAACTCAATTACACCGTGCAAGAGTTCCCTGTTACATTAGTAACGCGCTGTCCCTGACACTTTAGCGCCGGCCCTGACTTCTGGTGGTAGTATATATGTATAATCGGCGCAAATAGGCATAGAAAATTAATGTCTTTCGCCGCGCATTTCCATAAGTAGTCACTTTACATTCTACGGTACCCGAGTCTGCTATTTTTCAAACGAAGCTGCGAATTATGTATAATGAAAAAATTGCGAGGCATGCGCGGCGTTCCATAAAAACACACGTTCACGGATTCTCGAACATTTTTGCTAATCATTATTTTTACTGCAGACACAGAACTTTGCAGTATGGTAGAATATTTTTGCAAGCAACTTATACCTTTTTTCTCACCCCATTTTGTTCGCAATGTCGGATAAATTAGTCATTTCTTTGGGATATAATTTGAATTGCATCATTCTTTCTTGTTAGCACTAAAATTAACAGAACATAAAGGTTATAATGTAATGGTGAACTCGTGAAACATTCAATGCGGTATATGCATAAAGCAGAAGCAAAGTTTGGTTACTTCGCGCGGCGATAACGAGCCCGCGGATTTTCCTGTCGCCATTGCTCCACTTTCTTCGTCGCAATCCGATTCGGCACGCTAATTCGCGAATGGCGGAATAGTGTATCTGCGATCGCGTACGAGCATTATTGCGACGGTGGACGGTGTTTTACGATCCCATTCTTTGCGCCAGGTTACAGCGTTTTATGTAACGTCGTCGGCGAGCCGCGCCGCGGCGACGGTGACATTGTGTCAGCAATAGGCAAACTGTGCCGCGTGATTACGTAAAATTAGAATTATAAACACGTGAGATGTACCGGCTCGTTATCGTTCACGGCTAAACCGCGCACGTACGAACTTGTAACCTCAACTCTTTCCCCCGATAACGCTAATCAGGTGCCGCGCGTGACAACCATCGCCGAACGCAGCAGAGCTTTTCAACACGCTTGAAAAACAACAAAAATTCTGTTTTACTTCACTTTTGCAGCAAGAGCGATCGCGCATTTGGTCAATGCAATTTTTGCACGTCATTCTTGTTTTTACAAAATAATTTATGGAAATTTAGTCTATCGTATCGTCTAGCTAGCGATTCAATTTAAAAATAGGTGGTTTTTCAATTTGCTGTATATTGCAGCCGATAAATTTTTGTTTTGCATACCGATCAGTCTATTAATAACGTATCGTATTACCCGGTACAAACGTTGAAAACATTTAATTGAGAAAATGTTGTTCCGCCGCGCCGCGCCGCGCCGCGCCGCGCCGAAGAAATTGATTTTCTGTAGTACTTGAAGCAACGTTTTCAATTTGTTGACAAAGTAGAGTTTCCTTCTATTAATAAAACAGATAAAATTCTAAAAAATATATGTAACCCAGATACTTGTTTATTCTAGATTTAGAAACGTGGGAGTGAACTCGCTTTATAAGAAATATATGATATATCCGAGGTCATGCATTCGTACATCTTATCTATGCTATTTTAACATCACTGCTCAACAAAAATATCCGTGTTTTAATCTAAAAGAACTTGACTAGAAATTTTTATTCTGTCCGGGATATACATATATACGTCACAGCAATGGCGGCCAGAATAAATCACTCGAAAATGATCGAGAAGGGACACGGCTCGTGCCAAAACGAGCTGTGCCACTCGATCCACAAAAGTCGAATCACGGTTATCCCTTATTGTTGAGGCGCGAGAGTACTCGTGCTCTCGAGATGTTGATGTAAAAATAAGCAACGATGTGACCTTGACACTCGGTCGGATCTGATTCTCGCACGTCGCGGCGCAATCTGCAGAAAAAAGAAAGAAAAGTAGAAAACGAACGACGCGACGTTTCAACAAGGCGAGTTTCGACGTGCATGTCGCAGCTGTTTTCGGCGCACAACGTATTCCAGGGTAGACTTCATATATTAGCGTGAGAAACTCTTGCTCTTTTTTTCGCTCTCTTCTCTATTTCTCTTCGCTGCTGCGACGACGTCTAGAATTCGAAACGTTGTCGTCGTGTTCACTGATCTTGCGCATATTCTTTATGCCTTGCGCAGATTTTTAAATATTTTTTTAAATCGTTAAATCCTTTCGTGTAGTTGTTGATTTTCGTTGTGCACTTTAATAAAATTAACGATGTTTTATTCAGAATTTTGTATTTTAACCACAAACACAACAGATTATAATACAATCGTGTAAGATTTTATAGTACATATTTGAACAGGAAGTGGGCGAATTTTTACACGTGTCTGTCTGAGAATGAAATGTTTTTATTTAACAGTGTTCAAAATCGTTGTCGTATTCGGCGACTAAATCTGACTTTAAAATTCTCCTTTCTCGCTCACCCTTGGAAAGACTGAATGTACTTTTAACTTTGCAAAAGGCCGAGAATTTTTCCCATAATACAAGTTGTTTTCATCACGGTAATCCCATAAAAGGCAATTTAAATTTCAATAAAAACCCGCTGATCACGGTCAGCGCGGATCGTCGAGCGAAAGCGCGCAAGACACGAGGTCCGCTCGCACGTAAATCGCGCTCGTTTATTGTTTCCGTTTCCTCCGATTGCAGTGCGTAATGAAGCGCGTCGCGTCGCTACTGTTATTATTAGACTGCGCGGATCATTATGTAAAATAAGAATGTTCTGCATTATTTGCGGGAAGTACGAGTTCAATAAAAATGCATTTCATCCCTTAAAACACAAATCCGCAGTCTAGTTATTATTAAACGCGAGCGAGAGTCGTCGAATAAAATATCGACTCGCCGCGCGTCGCTTGTAATTTCGTTACGATTTATCGGGGACAGCGTCGGCGATCGCGATCGACAAGGACAGAATAAGGGGCAAGGCGTTCGATTTACCAGACTTATCTAGACCGAGCAGATAGAATGTTGAGGTAAGCCGGAATGGAATATCGCGATCAGGGTTACAGGAAAGTGTACCGGGAGAACGAAGAAGGCGAAATCGTCGTAACGTCCAAGGGTGCGACGCGAAGTCGAAGGAGGCCTTCGTCTTGTTTGCTCCAAATGAATCGCGATCATTCGTTGAAGATCGCTTAGAGTACCTCGGTGTCAGTTCTGGCCTTGGTTCTCGAACGACCCTCGTATGGTTCTCGTATAACCATGCTATCCATTAGGGTTTTAGCGGCCATCAAAATTTCACGAACTGTGCAACTGTCGCCTTAACGACGGTCAAACAGAGATTAGATCTGCTCCACGGTGGTCCTTCATTCGGGAATTCATTTGATGAAAACTTGGAAAAATTTATTAAGCATACCAGTTCCCCGAGAGAGTCTAGAGAAACGCAAATAAAACCGATACGCTTATTAATTTGTTCGGTTTCCACGATCCAGTTCCCACGACGTAATTTCCACACAAACAGACAGAAAAGCACAGACCGTTGCGTCGGAGTATGTTTGGTTGTCTTCCACACTCCACGAGGATCCCATCAATCAAGCCGCGTTCCGAGGGTGAAGAGCGATCGAAGCGGCTTAACGTTCAATTGGAAATGGCCTCTAAACTTTCTCCGAATCGTGTCCGAGACGCTAAAACCTGTCTCCATTGAGCAGCGAGGCTGTGACACAATATGGCGATTGTATTTCTTCTGGATGGCGCGTAAAAATCAAATTCAGATTTATAGGGTGTTACTCGGTCGATCGAAATCACGACTGTGTGTACGTATTGTCTTCAATCTTCAAGACATCTTGATCATCCGACACACAGAGATTAGGTTAACTCTGTCTCTCTCTCTCTCTCTCTCTCTCTCTCTCTCTCTCTCTCTCTCTCTCTCGCTCTCTCTCCTCTTCTCTAGACGCGGCGCGGCGATCAAGGACGAAACGCGTCGCGTCGCACCGATAACGCGATCGATATTATCGCGAAACACTATCGGTTCGGACTCTATTGATTTCACGGCTGCCGACTGTTTGTCGCGCGATTCGAAACGATTCCCGCACGTGTACATCGATTTTATCGTTAACGGAATCCTGTACTACGTTCCGCGCTGTTTCTTCAAGAATTTATCATTTTTATTTTAGACCGATACTCGATGTATAATAAAATGCACTTATTTCCTAAAATCAAACAAATCATTTCATTTAAAAAATATTAAACGCGATTGGACCAGAGAAAAATGAACAAATATTAGTTAAAACGATTCTCTGGTTACAAACAGATTGTGGAACAATTAAATTAAAAATTGATTCTTGTGTACAATGTTCAAGATGGTTCGATCGCTTTATGTTATTGTGAAATTCCAATAATTTCCAATTCGCACTGGCACACGCCTCGACTGGCAAGAATCGTTCGATCGGTGAGTCGATAGAATTTTATCGAGCCAACATCAGCAAATGTAAAACGTAACCCAATTGATCGACAAAAAATCCACTTGTGGTAGAAAAATTCAAGGTATAGTTGGTGTCATATTCCATCACTATCACGACCGATCGTACGATCGAGCGATCGATCGATCCTGGTAAATAATGTACATAGAACCTGCCTGCAACGCAAACGGAAAACGGAACCACGTCATTGTCTGACTTGTTTGCGCATTCGTATGCAAACTGCAATCCGTATTACTCGCACTAAATTCTGAAATCATTTCGATCGAGCGAGTTAGCCTACTTTTCGAGGTGGTTGCGTAATTCGAGTAGATCGTAATCAAGCTTAATAATCGTTTCGGCGTTTGCGATTTCTATCGCGTTATCGAGAGCCGTGCTCTCTTTCTTTCGACACGCGCGCGGTTGGCTTTCCATGTTCGACAATTTCAGAGCGTGCACTGTTGAATGAAGAAAAATAATTAAAATCGCTAAGAAATCTGAACAAATAGACTTGATTCTGGGGATTAACGACGGATCGGGATCAGCCGCGGCCCTTCGAATAAGGGGAAAGCGACCGGAGAAAACACTCGGTCGACATTGCTTGCTGCTGATAACTCGTATCAGGCTCTGCCGGTTCAAGGTCTGCCCCTACCACAGGCCGGGTCACCGGTGCTAATGATTGGATCGGTCATACGTCGGGCAAATAGGAATAATAATCCCGTATTGACCGTGTGTGACGGCCAAGGATAACGGGTCAAGGTGTACAGTGTACATACGTACAATCCGCTTCGCGTTTTTCTCCTCCCTGCCCATCGGCTGTCGCATACGAGACATACTGGTCCATAACGCTAAACCTACCGAGCACTGAAAACGATTCAGATGTTTTACCTTCGAAAAATGACAAAGCTCTGTGTGTGTGTGTGTGTGTGTGTGTGACAGACAGTTTCTCTGTTCAGATAGTAGCATAAATTGATTTGCGAACCGCTGAATCCTGATTAGGGTGCACCGTGGGGGATTGCGGCGCGGAATCCGCACGGCTACGACGCGACCGTGAAACGTATTTACGCGAGCGATTGTCTTCGGTGCTGGTTGAACTCGCAAGCTGATACGTCGCGGCCAGAAAAAGGTGTCTTTACGATGCCGCGCCGCGCCGCGCCGCGCCGCACGCCGGCCAGATACGTTCTTATCCCGCGGACTTTATGGACCGTAAACACCCGAGTTTATTGGGTTACGGAGTGAAAGGGGGCACTTCTTTTCCGCTTCGGAATGATCGCACGGAGATGTATTCCTGCATGGGGTCGATGGAAGGACGGTTTTTTTTATAGCTAAGCTCCGACCGGTCGTCTCGCGACCAGTTCGACATGCTCTTCGAGGGATCTCGTGGATCCCCAGGATACTGAAAATCAGGGGAACGTAGCCGGACATGAAACACCATTACGTTTTTCCCAATACCGTGTTTCTCTTTTAAATTATACAGTATGTAGAACAAGTGACTCGATGCAGAATTCACTCGATAAAGCTCCGTTTTTCGGATACTTGAAATGCTGTGATGCTACTATATACATATGTACGAGTACCTACATACTACATGCTACGCGCGCGATCAGACCCGCAGCCTGTTCCACCGAACAGCGCGCGTACTCGGACTTACTAGCCACCTTAGTGATCCACCTAAATCGTGGGCCTAATCAAGTCTCTCAATAAAAATGGATTTTTATATATGTAGATAGAAGATTGAAAAACCGTGATATGTATATAGTTAATTTTTTTTCATGGAGAAGGTTTTGGAGAAGGAAAATTGGTATACGGTATACATAGGTATTTGAGCACGAGGAATATTTTCGCGTTATTCCACTTTGTTGTAACTCGCCATCATATTGACTACAAAACACAGCAACGCGTGGCGGGGGAAAGCTAGTATATTATGTATTTAATCATTTCATTCTAATTTCGTTTGATAAATGGTTGAAATCATAACGACGACCATAAGGTAGACTGGTAGAAGACCAAAGGAAACTTTCCAGAGACTTTTCCCTCGGCACCTCGGGTGTTTATCCTGCGACACCGCGTGCTCGCCTACCGCTCGCCTACCGCTCGCCTACCGCTCGCCTACCGTGTGAACCATGATAAGGGTTATCGTCGGTCTAGCAAATCAAATATTTAGCCACACGGACCGACGAGAGGTTCGCGCTGCTGGCTTGTCGTTCGTCCAGGAACGAGGTCATTCTATCGGCGGATTATCGGTCGATCGATTTTCTACGCATTTATACCGCGCGTGCTCCTATTTCTCCACTCCGTATCTATCGTACACTGTGTTCCGCGAATTCTCGAATGCTAAACCTGGATTTCCACGATGAGTTAACGCAGCTGGTCGCCAGCTTTCGTCGAAACATTTTTCTCTGCATCGACGGTGTACCGGTGCGGTGTGAAACGCCCGCAAAATTCGTACTACGTACATACATACGATATACATATTTTGACTGCGGCCTCACGGTTCGCAACTCCTTTCGCACCGCTCTGATTTATTCGCTCTGCAAAAAAGAATCTCTTTTCAAAGGCGAGTCAATGTAGGTTGAACAAAAATTTTTTCCATCGATTTATATTCGCTATTCCAAAAAGGAATGTTGAGAAAATTCTATTTTCTACAAATATTCGTGTCTTTCGCAATGTTGCGAACGAGTTGCAAACGAACTCTCATTTTACAAATTTTCATTTCATTCGAAAGTGAAAGGCGTCGAAGGAGAGCATGATTTTCTAAAATGGACCCGAGGCGATCGGATTGCAAATTTCCGTCACGATGCAACAAGCAGTTTTCGCGAGCAGTGTGCCAGCGAACTTTCGCAAAACGTGCCTTTCCGTCGAATGTCGCGGGGAATTAACGAATGCAACCCGCGTTCTCACTCTTCCACTGCTTTCGCTTTCACGGACGCCGAGATAACGAACAATCGGCTGACGACGCTTTTATTGGTCGATCGGTGTGTCGCCGTTGACAGCGGTTCGACGAAGCTCGCGTTACCCGCTGGTTAGGTTAATGAACGTTTTAATTGGACAGGAAAGCGCGTGATATGTTATTTCGTTAATGGAGCGCGACATCGAGGATCTACTTGATTATTTTTTATACCATATTATACTCGATTCGCGTTATCTCCAATGTTGTATAATGCGTGGACAGACGATATATGTACACGAAATCCAATTTTTCATCAACGATGTCTAATAATATCGCGTCATTATAATTTCTGTCAAAAAGAAACTTTCAGTTCGAATTGATCGTTGCTCTGTAAAACTCGTATCCCATCCCGAGCAAACAAAAGCTAATTCTGTTCAAATGTTGAACTGCGAACCACCGCGCCGCACCGTTTCTAGAACTTGGGTCAAAGTTCACTGTGCACAACCGACAAGAATGGTGGTGTGACCTTTCTTGAATGGAAATAAATCCCAGGCGATTTCATTTCGAAGAGTGCAAGTTCCTTATTCTAGTTTCAACTTTTCCCATTTTCGAAGTGAGCGAACAAAATTTGATTCGCGTGCTCGTTGCGAATTCTCTCCGGGTAATAATGAATAATTGCTTGTACTTGACACATTCATTATTTGGACATTCTTTGAACATTGAGGGAAATTTTAAAGATTGTGATATTCATTTCCATTTTACAAAATGCGAATGAAAGTGGTCGTACTCGGACTGACGATTGCTGCCTGCTCCCCACCGGTCATCGTCGCTCGAAATGATTGATACGAACCGATTCGAACGACTCGCGGTCGCGTGCGTTCGCGGAAATCGAGCGTCGGGAGCGGACCATTAATCGTGGAAAGTAGCGATTTTCCTTTCTATCTGTTTTCCTTTGCGGCGGCATCGGTCGACGACCTTCTTAACCCGGTAACCATGCGCGCGCGGTTTAATGACGCTTTCTTTCGCGCACCGTTCCCATTTCACTCTCACGCTTTTCCATTTGTTTCCCGGGCCGAATATCCGCACCCGCGACCCGCGACCCTCGCGCACTGCGTTTTCTACTCTCTTTCTGTAACCGTGCAATAGCGTTTCTAAATACGCCCGGCTCCCTCGATTTATGCGGGGCACTCTCGTTCCATATGGGTTTCTTTACGTTGGGACTCGCATAAATGGAGCTCGTCCGCTCAAAAGAGCTGCGCGCGCCAGCAGCACACGGCTCTCGTGGAAATATTTATTTCACACATTTTATCTTTATTTCTTCCTGATGGGCATATAACGAGTATAACGTATAACGAGAGATCGAAAGTTCAATTTTATTTTATATTTGAATATGTTTTCTAATATTTCTTGTTTTCGAGGTATTTCATAGCGAGTTTCACGATTATCAGAGCACCTGTGTCGTTTATGAATGTTTTTCGCAGCACGTGTACAACCGATTAACAAGATTCCGGATTTGACGCATTCATGGCAGAAATGAATAGCTCGAATGCAAAACTGAAAAGATATCAGACTATTAATTCAGAAAAGTGTTTTCAGTATTTCACAAAACAGTCCGTGCTGATTCGTGCTGATTCGTGCTGGTTCAAAGCATGCTACGTCGAGCGAAGTAATTTTCGTGAAGTGGTTTTGTGAAAGAGGGATCGAACGGAGAACGGTTGCACGAGTCGGTCGATATCGGGCTGCCGATCGGAAGAGACCGTGCGTTTCCTGTCTCGTTTCGGTTCCGATTCGTGGCTGCACCTTGACGCCAGGAGTCGATTACTCACGATCCCGTTAAAACCCGTTGATATCAGCTCGGAGCGGCTCCGACTAGTCTGAATCAGCGACCCACTTACCTCGTACCTCCTCTTTGCGTAAGAATTTCTCACGTTTCCCGTGTGCTACTGAAGTTCGCGTGTCATTACGGGTAAACGTCTTCTTCCTCTCCTCTGCCTCTGCTCTTCCGCCATCAGCATCGATTCGCTCGCGTCCACGCTGACCACAGACGGGTCGACGACCCTACGTGTGTCTTCTCGAGACTTTGTTCGCCGCATCGCATCGGTGTCAATTTCAATTCGTTGCGTTCCCAAAAACCGAGCCAAAAATTATGCAAATCGAAACGGTTCGTTATTCGAAACAATTATGTCATATTCAATCAATTTAAAATTATTAACAGAAGAAATACATTTGTACCAGACTTCTGTGGCACGCAATTCACGCAGACAATTTTTATTTTCCACGTAGATCGGCCATACGAAGGTCGAGTAAAACCTTGAGACGTGTCGTTACAGACAAATATTGACTTGCGCCGGTTTCGCATTAAACGAGCCCATGAATTGATTCATTGAACATTGAAGCAAAACGTGGAAACTGTTGCATAAGAATATTATGTTTTCCGAGACGTGTCACCTGATCGTGGGCAATAAAAACTGCGACTTGTTTACTCTGCCAACTTGATTAGGCTTCACGATTCTTCTGTTTATGTTTATAGGGAAAATATCAACATGCATCGAGCACGAATAAATTTTCAGTGTTGGTTTAGAAAACTCAGGTGATCGCTGACCTCTCCAGAGTGTGTCAGCGAATGAACCTTATCATCGAGCCTGCCAGCTCCCCGAGTATCGATCTTTCCGCGAGGGCCACGGTGCAGCGACCTCGCGGCTAATCGAATAAAAGAAAAGGAAAGGACTTTTCCCGGATCGATAGGGGCCGTTCCGGCGAGTCATCCATTTCCAGGCGATCGGAGTCGCCTTTTGCCAGGTCGTCGAACCGGAGGGATTTCCTCTTCTCCTCGGTGACGAGGTGACCATACGGTATTTCCTTCGGCAACGGCCAACAGCGCGGGAGTGCAGGCGTGCGCGAACTCATTGTTGAACGAGAAGGAAGAAAACTGGTGAGTCTGTGGAGCAACGGAGAGAGGGAACGCGATAGAACGAGAGAGGGAGGTTCAAGCAGAGAGAGAGAGAGAGAGAGAGAGAGAGAGAGAGAGAGAGAGAGAGAGAATTCCGAAGAAGGAGAACGAGGAGGAGGAAGCAGGTGGAGGAAGACAGCATAACTGTACCATCTATCCCGTGGTCTGGCAGCTCTTTTCAGGGTTCACGAACCCCGTCGACCGGGCCGAATTCGAAGGTCATTGCTCCAGTTTCCGTACACCGGAGTGCTGGAGAACTACCCGGGGATTCTAGAAATTACGTAATTATCCCGTTGCCGGCCTTAGATCGACGTGGCTCTACCAGTCATAGACGCTTGGTACCGTTTTTGAACGTGCTTCGGGCTTCGGGACAATTATACGAGTATTATTGTTGGGATTTTTTGATCTTTTTGGCAGGGTTTTTTGTGCAATCTCTTTTTCATTTGATCTTTTCTCTTGCATTTTCTCTTTGCTCTTTGCTCGAAGCTTACATGGAAATTGACTCGATATCCAATTTGATTTCTTTATCCAAGCATCGTGGGGTTAAATTCGATAAAACATAGCTGATTCGTAACGTCGATAACCGTGAAAAATTGGTCGAATCAAAGAACAAGAGAGGGAAGGGGAGCGATCGTGGTAAAAGGTCCTCCAGCTCCAGAACCGTCGCTGGTATCGAAAACGTTAGATAATATCGAACCGTCGTCATCGCCGCGACAATAGAGATTACACGTTCGCGGAGAGTTCAGTGAACCGCATCTAGGTCAGATTTTATCGGGAATAACGACACCGGGGATAATGATATCGCGAATTTCGAGTGTTCGTTCGGCCGCCCGGTCGTTCTCGTCCCCTTCAGCCTCGTGTAATGGAGCGTCCATGGCGTACTGTTAGATCAAGGGCGATGACTTGTAGTCTCATCAACAGAAAAAGGATAAAAAATATGGTGTACATATATGCTTTCGTGCCGGCAACCGGCAAACCGGCAGTGGCAGTGGCAGTGGCAGTGGCAGTTCTTTCTCTGTACGCAGGGCATCGTTCGCTGTCCGGATCGTGCGACGAATCGTAATCGACGCGCAATTATCGAGACTCGCCGACACGTAACAGTCGAAATTTCATCTCTGGACGTCTTCGAAAGATGATTGTTCTCCGCCCCGCGCGAAATCATTATTCTTACTCCTTATTCCTTTTTCATCCGAATCTTCAGTCTCTCAATTAATTTTAATACGTGGTTGAAAAATCTTTAGGAAAAGAAACGATCAACAGGTCATTTTCAGCCGTCTAGTGGTGTTCCAGCATTGATAAATCGTCTTTGGATTAGAATATTTTCCTATTTATTTTCCTACTTATATAAAGATCTACGTGTGTGTACAAAGATTGGAACACGTGTTTTCAACAAAATTTTTATTCAAAAACTGAGTTCTGATTGTAAGGGATGAGCAGTAGGATAATCAAGGGGGTCGAACAATATAATTACACATTGTCAGTGGCCTGAATCTTTATTTAAAAAATGAATTATGCTTGTGAGGGACAAGCAGCGGTAGGATGATCAAGGGGGTTGACCAATATAATTACAACGAGGCGAAAAATAAGAATAAATAGTCAGCAGCCTGAATCTTTATTTAAAAAATGAATTACGCTTGTAAGGGACGAGCAGTAGGATGATCAAAGGGGTTGAGCAATACATAATTACGAAGAGGAATGGCAAGTTTGGAGTTTTTCCGATGAGATGGCCGGCGAAGGCGTTAATTGGACAACGTCGAAAGCGTAGGAGCGTCTCTGCAAGGTCCGATAAACATTTACCTTACTCGTCACGTTGTTGCGCGGACACGAGCCGGCCGTGATGATACTTAAAAGTGGAGAGATAATACCGAGGGCGTAATTCTATCGGGCGTTTCGCTAAAACGATAAGACCGAGCAGCTCTCGAGTCGCTCAGGCAAAGGCGAGTAAGCGACCCTGAAAGTTCAAGAACGCCGGGTGAACGTCCGCTCGCTGAGCGATTTCGCCCTTCGCGGTTTACCGCTGCTCCTCCCATCCCGGCGCGGCGCGGCGCGGCGCGGCGCGGCGTCCCGGTATCATTGTTCCGACACGAGTATCGGAACACGGGTCACACGGCTGACCAATTCCACGGTTATTAAATAAACAATTTATTGCGACATATTTACGGTCTCTCTCGCGGCTGACCCGATGCTTTCGTATCTACGCCCGATAAGCGGTCAACGAGAACTGTCCCTGCGTGTTTGCCCGGCGCGGCGCGCGGCGCGCGGCTCCCGGCGAGTCGCGATTTTCTTCGTGATCTCTTCACCCTTTAGATCGAGCTCCTGAAAAAATACACTAGTGTTACGCTAATTGCATCTACTAATCTGCTGTATCTGCAGAAATGCTGGCAGCGGAGAACTATGTGCTACAATATTGTTCTAAAAAAGAGACAGTTGCTTCATATTCAAAAATTACACTATTGCGTCCGCGCGCGAACACTTCTCACAACGTTCACGAAAATATTTTGAAAGATCAACCGTTCTAGATGTGTATCATGAAGCTATCCATTTTTCTGAATGATGTTGTTTACAAATATTTGTGGAAGGATTTCGCATGTATCTGTCGGATCAGTCGTGACCTCTGCGGGTTAATATGTGTCCGATTATTCCACTCGCATGGTAAATAATAAAATGATAAATTGAGGTCTGTGACCTGCTGATAATATTATTTTCCTAATTGAATATCAATTTTAATTCACGAATTACGAATGCGACTTGAACAGCGCAAAAAAGTACGTGAATTTTTTAATTTACGTGGTCTCTATGCAAAATAGAATTGCTCGGGTTGCGTGGAAACGGAGGAAGCAAACAAAAATTGATTTTCTGTGTCATTGAATTTTCCACAATAGATTTGATTCTGTAATTATTTAAATTATCATTCCAGTGTGTTTGAACTCTCTTAAATCGAAGTCTTTACTGAACCACAAAATTCCTCGATCAAGTCGCCTCATACATAAAAATTATATTGACTCGGAAAAGTATGCTATAGCGTCGGCCAATGTGTGCTTCACCAACATTGTGTTCGTATTACTTAGGAGTCACGCTAGGTCAACCCGAGGTGATTCACCCCGTTATATTTTGATAAATAAGAAGACAGCCTCGACGGCGAGTCTCTTGCTCGAAATTAGAAGCTTAATTCGTAGCGGAACATGGAATTGATAAAGCAGGCCGGATTGGTCTGCGGCTGTTAATATTTAGTCGATAAGAAGTCGATGAACTCCGATAAAGGTGCAATAACATCGCGACAGTGATATTTGTGTTTCTCGTAAATTTAGAACTCGCTTTCGAATTCGTATTATGTATGTAGTTTCAGACACGAATAGAGTATTCCGCGCTTCGAAGTCTCTGCAGCTGCTATTTCGGCACCGGCTCAACTTAAATTCAACTAGATATCTTAACGTTTGTATAATTTTCAACCGATCGCTTTTAACGCTGCAGATACGGACGGAACTTCGAAACGACGCGACGCGACGGTGTTTCCCCAATAAGGCAATTCTTATTATTAAATTTGTTAACGTGAAATGGCAGCGATCTTTCTGGTAGGTTACCGATTACAGATCCTTCTAACTATGTAACTGGTACTAACGAAAAAGTTATTCGTTTTTAAAAAGTGTACGAACACTTTGTGCACCCACCGTAAGTACATAGTATATTGAACGTGGATTTCGTGGGAATTGTTGAAACCAATAGTGAAATGCAACGTGCTTCACCTTCGACACGCGTCAGCCGCCATGCCGCTGTTCGCGGCCGGGCACAAATAAAAGAGATCGTTGAACCCAGCGCACAAAAGTGGGCTAGCCATTTGCATTTCACGTTCACACAGAAACAGAACACCGACCAGTCAAGGAGCAACCGTCTCGGTGCACGTAAAATCCGAGCAACGACGAAAGAGTCCGATGACCTGCTCGGATCCTGTCGATCCATTGTTACTCTTTCTATCGACTGCGAGATAGGCGTGCCACCGCCATTGATCTAACAGCTGACACGTCGAACACAATGTACTAAATTTGGGTTAGACCCATTTCAGAGATTGGGTCGAGTGGAATATCCCTACACGATAGGTGTTGGCAAAACATGATAAAGGAATCTAGTTCTGCGAAAGAGTCGCGCACGATTAATATTTAATAATACCTAGAAAATTTTTTATTTTCATTTTTGTCAGCCTGGAATACATTTACACCCTATATGCGGAAAGAAGGTTAATAAAAGCGAGAGTTGGTAGTTATTTATGATAAAAATTCGCGTTTGCTCTTGGCCAGGCCAATGAATAAGAATAAGAGCCGAGCAACCATAATCGAATCGACGCGACGCGACGCGACGCGACGCGACGTGGAGTATTCAAGGTCAAGCAGCACCCATGACCTCGAATCGGAAAAAGTGGGAAAAGGGATAACGGACCGATGGACGAAGTGTAACTCGATAGTCATCCCCATAGTGCCTAATTTTCGAGGGTCACGCGTATTCAAATCGGTTCGATAACCTGGGCTGGACCCTATTTTCTTGAACTATTACGAGACGAGGGTCATGAATAATACATGGGAATGGCGGAGTCGATATCGTTACCTTTTCATTCTGTTTCAAATTCAATTTAACTTTTGTGTATCTGAGATGCGATGAATTTCATGTTTCCAACAAAATGTTCAACGGGTTTTTGGCCTTGCGTCGTTCCCTACGAAAGTAAAATCTCCACAAATATTGGATGATTCACCTAACGCCTCGACGCGACGTTCTGCTTAGAAACACTCCCAGCGGCCTCGGATATTTAAAACTAGAAGGATCGACGTGATTTTTCAAGCCACCGTGTTCCACGTATAACAAATGATTCCTGCATCAATTGGAGTCACCGTGTTGCCAATTTAATAATTCTCGTGAAACAAAAATGTGCGGTATTGTAATAATACAATGAAAACATGATTCATCATTGTGTGGGTAACAAAGATTTTTGCATGATTAATAAAAAGGGTAAAAAGAATCATGCGACGTATGTTCATGTGGCAGGCAGTTTCTCATAATTATCTGAGAAAACTATACTCGAAGATCGCAAGTAGAGTTAAACTCGGATTCGGCAAGTACTTTGGCCGGCGAGCTGCGACTCGATTTACAGGACAAGGAAATGGTGTTATCGAGGATAAGGTGGCCTAATTTATGGAATAGTCCGTGGTGTAATTAATCGGCCTCGGTTCCAGGAAACACGCGACGGAGCAGCGCGCGGCGTTACGTCGCCGCGGCATAGGAAGAGAAGCCGACGAGGTCGTTGACCGCGCTCCTTAACTGGTATATTTTCGTCATCTCGAAACGTTCTCTGTGGCCCGAGAACACTCTGGCCGCTTTTATGCTCCGTTTCGAGACGGGATCATGGGTCACGGAGAATCTATGTATTTCGAAAATGAAGGTTTTTCATGTCTGATCATACAGATGAATCGTGAATAAATATACATATTCGGAAGAACTCGCATTGACGGGGTGCATTTGCGACCAAGAGGAATTTCATTCCTTAATGTACCGAAAGTGGCTCACAGTGCCACTAAAAATCACACTGATTATAGAACTCAAAGAAAATATGCAATTCCTTATTAAAAATGCAAAGAAACACACTCGCCCAAAATAAAATAGAATATATATTCCGATATAAGAAAAATAATTACCAGGCGTATGGGAGAGAATTGTACGCGTCTAAAAGAATAGAATCCGATAACAATAAATTGCATGCACAACCTTCAAAGAAGTACCATTTTCTGGCAACACGGGGTCCTTTAAGTGAGCAGCGATGGAACGACGGCAGCCTGTAAAATGATTCGAAGAGAGACGTTTCGTATTCGAACTGGAAACTCTCGCCGGCTTGAAAATCATTTCGACCGGAAGAAAGGAAAGAAGCGTAAGAGTAAAAGAGTCGCGCAACGTGAACCAGATTCGTGGTGCTCGGTTGCAACATTTTCTCTCTCTCTCTCTCTCTCTTTTTCTCCACAAATACGGAAGAGGAGCAAACAGACCGGCAAGCGGTTTTAAGCCGAGCGTCGGATGAAATTCATAGAGGACTCTCACCGTGAAGCGTCGATACCGAAGCGTAGTTTACATCGTGGAGCGGCGTGGTTCAACGACCGACACGGTTTCGCTCGCGTTCGAATCTCGCGAGCCGACTTTACTTTACTCGGCCAACGAAATGTCGGCGCGGCATGCGATTACTCTCGACGATACCACTAGGCTCGCGAGAAACTGCATCTATTAACCCTTTTTCTCTCTCTCTCTCTCTCTCTTTTCGCGACAGCTATTCTTGCGGGACAAGCGAATAGAAAAATTCCAGCGACCGGCTGACCCGCCTAATTCCTGCACGGAGAACGAGAACGACGCCGCTTCGAATACCATTCTGTTCTAACTCTTTATGTCAGTTTTATCTTTCACTGCGATTTTTATTTTAGACAAGTCGCGATGATTTTCTGTTTGGTCGGCCATCAACGATTGTAAGGGTGATGGAAGATTCATGATGAAGCTTCGTGACACAAATAAATAGTCATAATTTGAAACAGTGAATTTGTTGGTAGAATTAAAAAGTACTGTTACATTCTTTTCAACCTATTAAACGTATTAAGAAAGAAAATAAATTTCTATTTCACTCCAGTTCGTTGCAATTCAGTTGAAACGTGTTCATTTAACATAAAGATAGATAGGTCGTCGAATTGATCTTAACGTGACAGGTGGTTTTAACATTTAAAAAATCACGAAGATTTTTATTTTTACGATTAAGGGTTGAAGTACACTCAAAGACACCTAGAATACAAAATATTTTCATTTAAGACGTCAGGGACAGGGGTGGATGCAGGGTGCGCATCCTCCGAGTGTTCATTTCGAGTCGAATCCATTTGGACGATGCGGTGTAGAAGACAAGTGTCAAAACGGAGCGAGAAAAGAGAAATCCGACAGAGAGACGTTGTTGCTCTGGAAAAAGTGAAAAAGTGCGGGTCGAGAGCTCGGTAACGAGCGCGTAAACGTGAATTTACGCTCGTCCTGGATTTACGGGTGGCGCGTGCCGGGACGAGGAGGTGTGTGCGGATGGTGCAATTAGACGGATTAAGAATGCGCACGAGTCGAGAAAAATGGGCAACAGAATAAATAATTACGACGCGCGACGCTCGGAGAGCTCGAGGGGCGGTCGAGATAACGCTCCGAAGAGAGAAAGAGGGTAAAGAAGGGAGAGAGAGAGAGAGAGAGAGAGAAAGAAAGAGAGTGGAGAGGGGAGGGAGAAGAGAGAAAAAGAGAGTGAGCAGCGACCGGGCGGCTGGCGAACCGTCGAGAATGTGTACGACGGTGCACGGGTGCAACGACCGGCGGATTGTCCGCGGATTTCGAGCGAGGAACTCCGTGAGTCTCGCGTATGCAGTTACGGTATGCTACGGTGATGCATTTCGTAGCTCGCCACGTGCCGTCGCGCATGCAAGAAATCCCGGCCTCTTGGATTTATGAAAACCGAAACGGGAAAGTGAAAATTCTGTTCCTATTGGAATCATTTCATTTTTTCAGTCGTCGTACGCGAGCACTTCTTTTTTGTTACGAAATTGTCAACCTTTCGATGCACACAGTGGAACTTATTGGAACAGTTTCTGATTCTTGATAAATTTCTTTCAACGAACGTGTCTCATTCGTAATTTTATTTTAGAGAGTGTACCTTTTGCGCAACACACACTACTTTCGAAGAGCGCGCGAGTTAAATATCTCTTAGAAAACGTTACAAAATAATGATATCTTTGCTCCATCTATATAGCCGGTTCTTTTGTAACCGTGATGACAAATCTTGGCGTTCTGGTTAGGCAATAATTATTTCATTGCGTCTGTCGCTGTTGCATCAATGCACTCATCAGCACAGTACATCGTGCCGGAGAGTCACCGTGTACATTTCCGATTACATAAATGTGATTTTAGTAGTTAGATTATTGAATGTCCCGCTGCTGGTATTACGTACCACAGTATGGAACAACATATCCTTTGACAAGAATAATTTTGACAAAAATTGCAGGTGTTCTTACAGGTTAAATCCGCGGTCTATTAAAATAGCTCCGACTGCAAATGGCTAATTAAATTTTGTTGCCGAAAGTTCGAGCTCGCACGGCAGATCAAAGGGATAAAATGTCGACAGTGATTCGCGTAATGGGAAGCCGTGGTAACTCCCACGGAAAACGCCCCTTGTCCTCGTAATAAAATACGTTCGCGAGCACGCCTAAAAATGTATCGAGAGCAGTATGTTAAGTACTTGAGCGAGGATTGGGGAGGGGCCGGGGAGGGAAGGGGAGAGGGGAGGGGAGGGAAAGGGAGAGGCCCTCGTAGAGGAAATAGAGGGCCATAGAGCGTGCGGTGAACGAACCGCCAACTCGTTTTCGAACGGCAGACCGTATAATTGCGAGTGCTCGTCGCGGTTCAATCGGCAAATAGGTCTGGGCAAAAATCACGTGATATCTAAATCGTGCCACGAACGACTTCCACGATAGCCTCTTTACCTATCCACGTTAATTGAAGCCACAAGTGTATCGAATGCCGCGGGCGCTCGCGCTGATCGCCTGAAAATTGACGAGGATCCCACTACGAACGCACACGATCTACTTACGGCTGACCTGATTCGAACGCGTCTATCACGCGGTCCATTTTCGTGCCTTTGCTACAAGCCAAACCAGTTGTACGTACACGCGCGTTTCGTCGGACGCGGTCTGCTAGCCTAACGATATAGCCTAACGATATAGCCTAACTCTATTGTCGAAATTCCTCGCGAATCTGTTTTACGAATTTTTTCACAACTGTTCATACATATACATTATATTTTTTTACAAGGTGAAAATTCACCCATTCACGTTTCCTGCATATTGCAAAACTATTAACTCTGAAATATTCTGATGGACTCGATGAAATGGTACGAGGGTTAAAAAATTCATAATTTCAATAAACCATTTCAGTCAGCCGATAATTACCACATCCGGTTTTCAGGAGTCTTCGTCGCAGAATTGACCGCAGCAAGGGGTTAATACCGTCAGGGTCTTGCTTGCGTCTAGCTTAACGAGCAGTAATAATCGTGGTTGACCGTACAATAATAGATAGAATCGAAAGCAAAACGGCTCGAGATTCGGCGCGATAGATCGTTCTCTGGTGTCGTCTAAACGGTCGTTCGGAAGTAACGAGATACAAATAGAACCCGCTCGCGATCGTGGCACTATGGAGCGAGGCGGAGGTGACTGCCCCCGTATTAGGTCACATTTGCGCCTGTGTCGAGCACTGACTCGCCCGCTACCGAGACCATTATGCCGCGTTCACAGGACCATCGAACCTTTGACCCGTGACCAACGATCGCTGATCCGAATCAGCCGCCGGGATCGATGACGCATCGATCCCCGATGCTGAGATCGAGACACTGCCGAGACTGCGATCTTTTCAACATCGTTCGCAGTGCTGGATTAATCAATCAAATTTTCCGAATATTACGTCTTTCGCGCAGTCATAAAATTACCAAGCGTTTATTGCGAGCTCGTGTGCAAGTGGGAAGAGAGAAATCAGTGAACAAGTCATTAAATTAACAAGTTAATAAGCAAACGGTATTTGTCACGGTATTTGTCACGGTAGGAACAACTAAAGACACGTTCCGAAAGGTAGTTGTCCAGCGGCTCGTGCTCGAGCCGATGACGCAATTCTCACGTTCACGTTATTATCCGTGAGCATTGGAATAGCGCAAGGAAAAAGTCTCGTATCCACGTAACCCGCTCGTCGAGAAAAACGCGAGTGTAGCAGAGGTCGTTGCCACGGCGCCCGATGCGCCTTCTCCTTCTCTCTCTCTCTCTCTCTCTCTCTCTCTCTCTCTCTCTCTCTCTCTCTGATTCTCTCTCCTCTTTTCAGCCCCTTTCGCTCTTCCCTCTTCCTCGTGGACCCGGTTAACGCATCGCCTCGCTCGTTCCGCGACCAGATCTTTTCACGGATTAATTAAACGTGTAGATTTATTCATAATCACTGACCTATGATCTCTCGAAAAAGTGCAATCCTCAGAATAGAACAACTTTTTTAGAATCGGTTCGAACGACTGGAATGGAATACCTGTTAACTCTTTGCAGTCGGAGCTGTTTTAATTCGAAAATAAGACATTTCTTCCTTGCAATTTGCGGAATGAACCCGAGGAATACGAATTTGACGATTTTACTTTTTTCTGCCAATTCGTATTTTCCATTGATCTCTGCATAATATCCACTGAATGGATTCTCGCTCTTAAATTGTTTATACCGTCTCTATTTTTTGCTATTACTCAATGTTAACCCTTTGCACTCCGAGCTTTTTTAACTCAAGAATTAAATCACTGCATACGATTGTTCTCATTTTATGGATATGAAATTGATATAATACCACGTATAATACTTAAACGTGTAGTACATAATTCACTAGATACCAACATATTTAATAATGTGAACAATATTGTGAATAATGGTACAGCAATTTTCAACTTCTAAGGGTTAAAAGGATAGGATTGCAAAGAAAATGGTACGTTGGCACTTTCCAACTTATCAGCTAAAGAAAATTGCAAAAATACGTTTCATGAGAATTCGCTAAATTCGGGACAGTGAAAATCCTAAGGGTCTCGATCGTCCACCGAAGAAGACAATGTCATCGCGCCCAAGGACACGAGAGCGACGCGGCGCGGCGTCAAGTTCAGGCAGACGTGGCAGGGGTTAAAACACGCCACTCTGTAAGAAAGAACGCGAAACAATACGTTATCCAGTCGACCAAGGGGATGGGAGGGGTGTGGGAAGGGGTCGGACGTGGAGGATGACGAGGAGGAGGAGGAAGAGGAGGAGGAGGAGGAGAAGGAGGAGAAAGAAGAGGAGAGAAGAGGAACAGGCGCGAAGGGGACACGAAGAAGAGACTCGACGACGACGACGACAACGACGACGACGAGAGAGGCAACGACCTCTGGCACTCTCTCGTCGCGACGCCTGCGCCAGCGGCTGACCATCGAGCGCACTTGCGCTGAATAGTGGCCAGGCCGTTGACACAGCCCATCTCCTCCGTATAACTCCTCTGCCCCGAACTCTCTGCACCGCCGCTGAAAAAGTTCGTTCTCGGATCCAAAGGAGACGACGACGGTGATTACTCGGGGTCCGGCATCGAGGTCAATCCTTTCTTAGCCGAAGCCGAAGCCGAAGCCGAGAAGCTTCTGGACACACGCGCCGTGCCAGCCCTGTGAACCCCGGGTTCGTGATTCGCGGACACGTGTCCGATAGTCACGGCTCGGTTAACCCTATCTTGCTCAATCGCGGAAAATACGTCGCCCCATTTTCTGCCCGGCGAGAAACCAGGCGACAATAATCGTTATGATAATGTCGCCGGGAATCGGGGTTGTTCGCGCTCCTGCAATGATTCGCTCAAATTCACCAAAAAGTATTAACATGAAAAACTTATTTCTATATAATCCTACTATTAAGGTTAAATACCAATTTTGTTTCTTAAGAAATAATTCAAATTGGCTGTAGTACAGCGTAGTAAAATTAACTACTCATAAGAAATCTGTGTATATAGCTGATTGATTGCCGATTGTCGATTTTAATTGAAGAAAACATTAAAATAGTAAAATGCAATTTTGTAAACGATAAATCATTCCGAAATATAATTTCTATTTAGAAGGAGAACCCGTGTCTTCTTTGCAAATGTTGTATACAACAATTTTTATTTTAGAAAATTATTGATTGAACATTAACCTTGTAATGGCACGTGACCCAGAGTAATTGTCGTGGCTAATCATTAGCTTAGCCAGTCCTCTTAAGTGAATACAGTTCCACAACTACGTCCGAATTTTGGGTCCGGCAAGAAACATATTTTATTCAGAAAGTTAATAAATGAAAACATTGTTGGCTGAATGGAACGAAAGATTCCGAAGTCCGTGAGTCGGGGGGCAAGAGACAGTGAACTCTCGGATACTTTCTTTCTCCCACAGCACAGCCGCAGGCAATCCGTCCGACTGGGATTGTCCTTAGGTTGCCACACGGGCCAGGCGTTCCTGGCCCGAAGCGGTAGGAAGACAAGAGAGGATGTTGTACCGCAAACAACGGATGTGTAAAGACACCCGATATTCGTAATCACCTGTCGTCCGCCTTATCGTCTGGCCGGTGTCGCAATTACCAAACTGAAGTCTCGGTAACGCCGATACCGTCCTCTCGCCAGTGTCCGATTTCCTGTTATTCCGTGCCGGACGTCCCACCGACGCGACGCGACGCGACACCGCGTGTCACCACGCCGCGCCGATGATATCCGACTCGCGTAAACGCGGCCGCCTCGTTCGCGATCCGCGCCGACATATTTAGCCTTTTATCGATCGCCGGGATTGATTCGACGTTATTACAGGCCACGACGCGATTTTCAATATGTTCGCGACGTGGTTGTCGTTGTCGTTCGAGAATGGAGTCACGATCCTCGAACGATCTCGGCTGGATCGGAGCTTCTTGAGAATCAACGGGGTTTGTTTCCATCTTTTCTTCTTTAGATAAAGAAAGTGGAGGCTGATAATGTAATCTTTCGCGAAGGACTCTCTCTCTCTCTCTCTCTCTCTCTAAACTAACAGTATATTTTTGGCTCGAGTCAATGTCACCAATGATGATCGGCGACATTTTGACAGCCCACGGGCATCTTGGAATATTCCAGCGTTTAATTAACTGGTATTAATGAGCTCCTCGATTAAACGAACAAGTATTAAGCGTATCACACACACACACACGCGCGCGCACGCACGCATGCACGTACGTTCTCTGTATTTACAATTAGGTAGGCAATGAAAAATTTAAGAATATGGATGCTTGTAGGATTATCCGGGAGAGGAAGCTTGATTGTTAGCGATCGCAAACTCCGCGTCATTCGCGCGTCGATTAATTATTTTGACATTTGTCTGGCGCGTCCGCCTCTGTTGCTCCAACGTAATCGTCTTACACCGGCCTGAAACGGAAAGCGGCAAAAATAACGTAATTTATATGCCGACCGGATAAGACCGGCTTCGCGGTGTGTCCGGCTGACCGGGTCACCTACACGAAGTTCAAGGTTGCTGAACGTATCATACTCCGAGACGCATTTTCACGAGTGCAGTCCACGCTGACTCATGCACTTCTTTAATACTGACCGTCAACAACTGTTCGCCGTCGATGTAAACGTCACACGAAATTGCAATCTATCCAAATAGCACACGCCACCGTCCCCTACTAGACGTCGCGTCGCTTGAACGTCTGAAATAAGACAAATAAAGAAATAAGAGAAAATACGAATGCAACTTTCCAAAATCGATTTTTGGAGAACGACGCGCGACGCCGCCCTTTCAAATTCCACAATGCATTCCTCCCGCTCGCGCTCGTTGTCGCGACAGTGAATGCAGAACCAACCACCGTTACGTTCTACTACCTATATATAATCAGCAGTATATAGCAGCATATCGGGAGTCGCCATTGATCAGGCTTATGAGTGTTTACGTTGGCCAGAGTCGTTGCGTTGGTCAGAGCAGAAAGTAATGGCTCTACCGGTTGCCATTTTTCTCCTAACCGCGAAGATAAGCCGAGTCTTGGGCACGCGTGCGTTCGAGTGCAGAGTGCACTGGGAACTGAACGCGAGTGCGAGCCAATTAAGAAATGAGATTTACGTGGGAAACGTTTACGCGCGATTGCGCCCTCATGAATATGCTGATGACCCGCAGAAAATTGTTCGACCGATAGTTCTGCTCGCTTCGAATGGTTGAAACGCGATACCCGCGGCCGTAGAGGAGCTCGAAAAAACCCCATGATTTCTCCTTTTTCGTCGACCGGCACCATTATGCCCGCGCAAAAATCACTGTACTGTTAGTCGCGCGGCACATAAACAAACGGCGAATCTTGTGGGACGGTTTAGCCGACTGCCACTGGAAATTTGAATAATCGTAACTGGACTTATTGGATTGTTTTAGACATTGAAATGAAATTTTTCAAGTTAGAGTTAAGCATTAAAAAAAATCATACACCATATAATTTTACCTGACAAATGGCCAGATTTCAATTTTGAACAGGAAATAGCCAGCTGTGTAAGTTAATTCTTTTATCTTTAATCGATACGTTCCGTTTATCGTGGATCGACGGATCAGTTTTATTGATCAAGCAGAATCGATCCCAAGCTCGCTTGATCCGTGCGATCGGCTTCAGCGATTCCGCACGCGGTTGCTTGCGAAACGACGACGCGACGCGACGGCGCGGCGCGGCGCGGCGCGGCGCGGCGAAACGAATAAAACAGAAACTGAGTATGGAGTTTCGTGTTTTCCCAGCACGACGCAAGGCGTCTGTGCAATTATGGTGATCGGATCCGGATCCTTTGCAACGTTTCCGGAACACCAACTGTTCCGTTACGATACAACGAACTGCGCCGAGTAACTGTAAAGGACTCGCGGCTGCGTTCGCCTCGCTCCACCAGGAAACGTTACCTCGCAGATGCAATGATATTTATTAATGGTTATTATTGAGCGAATTTATTGCGCGTGTCGTTTACGCACGAATAAATAGAGGGGGAAAATGAAGCGGTTGGTTGGAGATTGTTTGGATCGATTTGTTCTCCGTTCCTTGGAAAAAAGGAAGAATTTGATTGTCAAGGTAGAATCGCGTTCGAGTGCGGATTTGATGCATTTATCACAAAAATGAGTAGGTGTAATTTAATAAATTTCTATTCCACTCCAATTGCTTGCAAATTAAATAATAATTAAAAAGTTCATGATATCGCAACTAATTTTGAAAAATCACCAAAATGTTGAAATGAGGTTAAACAACAAATTTCTATTTCACTGCAGGTTGTCGCAATTCGGGTAGAAAATTTATTTTTCCACGAAGATTCCATGGGATCGTGGGACGCTCGACTTGCAAGGTGAAGACACTCAGGCCGAGGCCGCTGAACTAGCAATGAGAAGCGTTCCAAATCTAACGATTGCCGTTGTAAAGATAGGATCCGTTGATAGCGAGAGATCATCTGATTTGATCGCTCGATCATCTCGAGGAGGTGAATAAGAAAGTAGAAGATGAACTTGGCCACCTCGGCATACGAGCCGTCGCGTCATCTCGAAACGAGCTTCGTCGGTTATCAGCGATACCCCTCTTGTTCTAGGAAGCGAAATCGCTATCGCTGACCTTGGACAGCGAAATGCTTAACGCAACGGCACGCGCGTGGCGTCGCAAAAGCAACGTGCAGCCAGGGAAGAAGCTCGAACGGAATGAAACCGTTTTTTTTTCGGCTTATGTATATTATTCTTGCCGTGGTCTCTTGTAAACTAACCTTTGTTTGAAAAGAACGATCATGCTGCTGCTGTTGCTGCTGCTACTGCTGCTGCTGCTGCTGCTGCTGCGCCGCGCCGTTCTGATGGTATTTCAGACCCGTAAATATTATTGTAATATTTCTTGCGAATAGATGTCGTCGAGCATCCCCGTCGAATACAAAAATTGATTTAAAATTGCCAACCGGTATGTTTAAAAAGGGGGGAAAAAACAAGAGAAATGAAAACAAAGGCGAAATGAACTTTTCGAATGGAGAGGGCGGAAAAGTGCGGACGGAAGAGCAGCGGATACACGTGTTGAAGTGAAATAAGCAAACCGGAGAGAAAATGGTTCTGACGCGCGTTAAGTGGAAACGGATGGGAATGCACAGACGGGCAGGAGAATAAAACGAGGGGAAAGTTCGAGATCGCAAAGTGCGTGTATAATGCATTCGTAGAAGCAGGCAAATGGCCTCGAACTTGCGTATAAATATTCCCTAGTGTGTACTTCACATCGACGGATGTTTCAAAATAAACTCGAACTTCCTGAATAAAAAGAAAACACATTATAAAATAGTTTTGATAAAACCTCCGGCAAACCGTGTTTCACGTTTCACCAACGCAACGGCGAATATTCAGCGTCGCACGCCTCTGGAAATATAACCTCGAATCAATTAACTTCATTCTTCATTTTCAGCTTATTTTTAGACATAACCTTCGCGTGTGCTACGACTTTTGATACGAGTCGTACACATCTCGATCGAGTTTATCGTTTTATATGTATTCAAATCTACCCGGGCAGAGGTAAACAAATTAAAAATGCTTGCGCATTCCTGCTCATCAATTATTCAACTGTTTTTTAAATATCTAATCTAACCGAGACTGACCTCTGCTATACAATGTGGTCGAAATATATACATTTACAAGAAAATGCAAATAGCAATGCCCTGAAAACTCCGGAGAAATTACAAAAAAATTAAAATAAAATTTGCAAAGCATTCACCTTGCGATACCATTGATATTGCATATTAAAAACATTTGTTTCTGTTTTGTGTTATCTCGCTGGACCGATTAATGATCTTAATAGAGGCGGAATCATACATCGACATCTTCAATTTTTTAAAGTTTTCAACAATTTTGTATTTCATATTCTCACTTGTTTAGAGATATTTAGGTGGCTACATTTAGGTGGACCATCTTGTATACACATATACACATGTACATATATTGTATAATAACATTGTCATTATTATGAGTTTTAACTACAGGTGTGAGGATAAAAATGTTTTATTCGTTAGCGTATTTGCCACAAGCAAAATCTCGGGAAATCTCGACAAAGTTGGTCTCGTAACTTTCACGAGGAGCCAGTCACTGTTGTGCTTCTCCGATTGTTTGCGCTACAGACTCGTACAAATTCTTTCCATTAATCAATCACGTGGGGCACGTGCGTTCGTGCTCCATAAATTATGGAAGAACTTATTCGTTATCCGAGGAACAAAGTGAGGAAACCGATCATCGAGCGGCGCGGTGCGGAGCGGCGGCCACGTAAGAGGAAATAGACGGAAGAGAAACGGAAGAAAAGAAGAGGGAGAAGGTGGAAGAGACTCGGAGACGCGGGTGTTGCGGTATTTGCGAAACGATTTGGTATTATTATTAGTCGGATCGTTGGAATCGCACAAGGTCGCGACGTTCCCGTTCCACGCCCCGACGGATCCCTCTTCCACCTCCCGCCGCAGCATGTATCATCGTCACGATCGTAAAGACGAGGCGGGAAGCGGGAACGACCTATTAATGGGCGCTGAAACTGATGACGAATGCTCGAAATCGAACACAGTGGCTCCAAAGAGCACTGGCACGCTATGGTTCCAATAGCAAAAAAATTAAACTTCGATGGGTTCAGTGTTTAGGGGGTAGGTCACCTTGGGTATCTAACTATATGCTGTATTTCGGAATTTTTCTCAAGGATACTTGGTAACCACTTGGCTCCACTTTTTTTCTCCACTTTAAACAGCCTTTTATTGGTGTGTGCCCCGATAAAAATCTTATCCAAAAAATTACGAAAAAATATTTATATTGAGATTTTCACACATATTGTTAGACCCCTTTCATAATTATGGGCACAAATAAAAATTGCTAAATTCTTCTACGGGTATAGTCGACCATTTTCTTTCGTTACTATAACTAAAAATATATTCTGAAAAAATGCATGTGCTCGTAAAATTAGAAATGTTCTGCTGAAGTAAATACAGGACAGAGGATTCGAGGAATCGAGGATTTATACCAGAAATCGACCACTTTTCCAAGGACGCAGGATTCGAGAGACAAAAGGATCCCTCTCGCGAAGAACTTGAAAAATTTGAATTTCACTTAAAAATCTCTCGATCAATAATAATCTAATGTACCAGAATCTGGACAAGTTGCATCACACGAATGAAATGCATTTTACTATCTCGTCGATACTCCTCGATCTGTCGCAACGGTTCCACTCGAAATTTTTGGGTCGAGGTTCAAGTTCGCAGTGATTCCGTTGGCATAATCGCGAAATGGTAAAACCGTGTGCGCGATCAGTGGTATTTCCGATGCCACGTGTCTCGTCCAGATAATTATATGAGCTACATAATGTAACAACAGCCACTTAAAAAGCTCATTTCAATAACAACGTAATAGTCGCTCGAAGGTCTTATTTAAAAAAAAACTATTTATTTTTCTACCAGCGTCACGGTCATAATGTAGAAGTTCAATTGCCACGAAGATAAACGAAGAAGAAGTGCAAGTCTACGACGCACACATAGCCATTTCTGGCATGTGGTCAACAACAGCAACGACAATGTTTCAAAGCTGTTTCGTAATAGCATTAACAAAGTTCCTCTAAGCTGTTCGGACATTCATGAAAACAAGTGAACGCGGATTGTTGAGAACGTCGGTTAACGAGCAGCAATAGTAGCAGTCTGAGGAATAATTTATGACGCTAATTTGATGATGCAACTTCATCATCAATGAGATAATGTTTCCTTTCAGTGGATCGTGGAGATAACAAACAACCGCACATTGTTAATCGAATATTTATTTTAATTGTTGGTAAATACCGATCTAGGGGATTATGGTAAACTAATTCGCGGGCTTGGTTGGCTAACAGATTTCCCGGATATTTTTTAGTCAATTTATATTACAATTTTATGAAAAACTTGCTAAATGCGTAGCGTCAAACAAAATTTGATCTCAATAATTAAATGCAATGTTTCCTGATTAAAAGGGGCAGAGCCAATTGGCAAAGTGACAAACAACCATAACTCACGGGAAAATTCGACGTCCGAAAAACGACCATACGATCGCTCGGAACTTTCCTCTCGAGAGTATGTACAGAGCGACGAGCATTAAGACTAAACATTACCGCGAAAATATCGATTACGGGCGGCAACGCCAGTCGAAAACAACATCAACGTGAATGTCGGCCCGTTATCATCGCCAGTGTCGTTGGCAATGACAAACACGATGGCTATGTATGCCCCCGGAATCCGAGAAAAAGCGTGAAGCATAAACGTCGGCTGAGAAAAGTCAAGATCGAATTCTTTCGGCGATAAGGAAACAATGAAACGCCAGATAAACTGGGGACTACTACCCCTGACAGAAACTGTTCAATCAAAATCGTTGACGCGATTGTCCGCGAATGATTTACTCACGTATTAAAAATAGAACGTACTATCGTCGTGCGTATCGCCGAAGTAACAAGAGTTGCTAACATAAGTACGACAAGAAATTTATTCGGAGCGAGATTCTTAATCAGAAAATTCCGAGTGGATTAACGAGTTAATATTCAAGAATGGTTAACGGCTAACAATTTCAGTCGAGGTAAAAGAAAATTCATATTCATTTTGAAATTGGAAAGTAGATTAAAATTCCAAAAAATTTGTTCAGTTGCCAAGCACAAGTTCATGTGCAACAAAATGATTCATGAAAATTCATTTTTAATTTGAAATCGGAAAATTGTATTTCCAACAGTCGCGAACGATGACAAACGGGTCGCGATCTCCTCGGTTAAATACATTCTGTCAAGGGTGGTAGTGGCGGGACCGACAGTTTGTTCTTGTTGACAAGTTCTGGCGGCGTCGCAAGGCCGGTGAACACGAGCGCGCGCGCGCGCTAGCGCGTCCGTCTTCGCGCGTGTACAGGAACATGTGTATCTTGCGTTCGCGATTTCGTCGCAATGTCTCGCGAACGGAACGAACGAACGAACGAACGAACGAACGAACGTTCGTTTGCTGGCAGAGCCGGCGCGGCCTTGTCCTTGGGCATAATCTTTCCTCGTTATCGGACGACGCCGAGGTTGCGGTCGCGTCGGACTACCAGCGATTAGCGCGACTCCCGCTCAAACGTCAGCCGTCCTTTTATATATTCGCGAGTAATAATGCGCGAGCTCTTTTGTTTCTGCTGTTCCGTGCCCCCTGCCTCTTTCTTCTTCTTTTTATCGAGCGACCGAAACCCGGGGTTCGTTCCTAATTGATTTTTAGCAAGTTCCTTCACTCTTCAGATCTGTGGCCATAATCATGAAAATGGCCCAAGTGGACATTTTTAAAAATGAGTTTATCAGAGGAAGAGGTAGTACTAGACGGCGCGGCGGATTGTATGCATTTGCGACAAAAATTAGTAGATGCAATTTAAAACAGTAAAAATATTAAAAGAATCTTAAAATTCTGTTTTATGCGCGATGTTAAGAAAAGAAGAAATTTGAATTGATCATCAGTCAGTTGTTTTTGCTCGAACAATTCTAATCTGACATTGAAATCTAAGGTGAAAATAATACATCAACGTCTGTAACTTCTTTGAATATTTATAAGTACTGTTTTAAACTCCACTTACCCATTTTTATTAGAAGCGTCATAAATACGGACCTTTATGTAACAGAAAAATGTTCTACCTCGATTACAGCAAACTCGAGTGAGAATTCAATTCTTGTAATGTTTCTATTGTATTTCCTGGTGCTTCTCCTAATTTTTAGTTAACGATTAAATTGTGCTGCAGTGATCAATGGTACTCTCTGTGCCATCAGGATAGAAGGACTGAGCTTTTCACCAGCTTCTAAAGCAGCAATCGAACAATCGCCACAGTAATTACAGATACTTACCGCGCAAATTGCCAAAAGCTGAAGGGTGCAGAACAAGCGTCAGCTAGTTCGATTCTTGGCCAATGATCTACGAGATCCGTTGACGTAGCAGAAGTCATTAACAATTCCCCCCGTCTGGAAGTAAACATAGAGTCGGGAATAAAATTAGACCCTGTGACACAACCGCGAGGCATATTAATTTCCCGATTCGGCTGTTGACACAGTTTCTGCCTGATAGCAGAAACAATAACGAAACCATTGATAACGCGGCGCGATAGCTTTGCCAAAACTGCCGCGTGTCTTCGCACACGCTCTCAACCATCTCGGGGAATAACAAATCCACTTTAACCGTTTCTTTTTTTTTATCGAACAAGGTCTCAGTATCTTCATCCCGGACCATCGGAGGAGCAAGATAAAGCATACTTTCTTCGGTACGATTTGTGCGACCGCGCGCGCGCGACCGGTACGAATATGTACTCGAATTTATTCACTAGTTTTTTTGTTTCTCTTAGTCTCTTGCTCTTCTTAGTCTCACAAAATTGAATCTTCATAAAATTCTTTTATAATTCTTCTTATACATCAAATTAATATATTTTATAAAATTTAAATTATTTTGTGTGTGTGTTTTTTATGAGAAAAGGTCCCTGTTTCCAAGATTTAGGAACGATGACAGTAGAAAAGTTCGAATAATGCGGCGAGTATACTTCATTGGCTCGACCTCGGCCCTCGTTACAAAATCACTCGATCGTGCTTGTTTCTCGCGTTCTTATATTCGGTGTGTACACACACGGAAGCATAGCAGACGTCCGTTTCCTTCGGTTTCCATGCCTCGTCCCGTTTTTGTCTGTGCCCTATGTTACGTCACGTTACATATACAGTTTCTGGCCGTTTTACGTCACACCCGTATTCCGGCTTCGTTGCGGTCCGAGATTGTTGTCTGATCTTTAGCGTTTAACGGCCGCGGCCGCGGCCGGCGCAGCGCGCGTATGCTTGACTTCTTTCTGCGGTTATCGGCTATGTATGCAAACGCGATTTCAACCTGAATTTTAATTTTGTCTCATCAGAAATAATCCTTAACTCTCATCTGTCCCTCAAGACAATTTTACAAAATTTTCTATGCTCCCCAAACGGCAATTGTACTTCATTATTAATAAGGTAGTGAGGTAGCAAGTCTTATTTGATCACAAACATTTTTACAATGGAATTTGAGGTCGTCAGAACGCTCACTAATCAGAAATTAATCTCACCGATTTGATTATTATTTTACAATGTCGCACCTCAGCGAGCATGTGTCGAGATCGCTGTATCAGTGGATTGAGCGTCGCAAGTAGTATAGGCGAGCCACGAGTAAGACAGGTTCGATACGGGGCAGATCAATGGAAATTCGCAGGTGAGTGAATGTGTACAGGTGGTCGCGCGCGAACGCGGTGAATCGACCTTTGAATTCGAGATACGAATACAAACTCTTTTGTTTACCGCGTTCGCTTTGGAGTTTGGAATACTTTAAGCCGTGAGAATTGATTCGGGAAGCGATTCCGATACCGAGAAAATCGCGTGCAAGGATTAGGAAATTTTTCCATGTGATTAACCCTTTGGAATTCCGAAATCGAGACATATCTTTCAATCTAGAAGAATTTTGAACCTGTTTTCTTGTAGATTTGGATTTTTAACAACTTCTATTGTACGGAAGAATTTAATAATTGAAAAATGTTTCGAATAATAATATGACAATTTCGACTGACACCCCAGATTTCACGGAGACATGTGCGAGCTCGCAGAAGAATTCTGTGGTTATCTGGAGGACCGCCGCGTGTCACATACTTCAACTTTCGAGATGTTACCGTTTACAGTTTTCATCACTAGTGCTTTAACAACGTGGAACAACGCGGTTAAATTCTATTATTTGTTTCAGACTTTCACATTTGTTTTCATGACTTTTTTTCTGGTAAACACGTATAAATCCTATACTATAAATCTCAATGAATACGTGAACTGAAATTTTTTGAAATTGTGACATGCGGCGTTTTCCCCTGCAACCACAGAATTACTGTATTAATGTGAAGGCGAGCGATTGATACGAATTCTGCTGGTTTACTGATCAGGTCACCCTATTTCTTGGTAAGGCAGCGTTATGCAGGTTCTCGGAAGGGGGTGTACGTGTTGCAGAGAGCACGTAGCAGCAGCTAACCGCCACGGCCGCGGATATCCGCGTGTATCCGTGGGATCCTTAATTACATTCGAGACCGTCGATGACGCAACGCAGTGGCGTCTTCGCTTACGTAAATTTTTCGCTCTCGGTGGCCTCATGCCATCGGGGAATCGGGCGATTAAACGGCGTAACAGTAACACGTAAGCTGGCCGCCTCCCTCGCAACGAAACTCCCCGCAGAACTAAAACTGTCGCAAGGACGACGAACGGAGAAACGGTTCGGTTCGGTTCGGTTCGGTTCGGTTCGGTTCGGTACGGTTCGGTACGGTACGTTACGGTACGGGTTCTGTACGAGTTCGGCACGGTTCGCCTCTCGGATCTATGCACGGCCTTCGGCGTGATTTCTGGTCGAAAAGATCGGACCATCCGCTGACGCACACATTTAACAGCCCGTCTATACATAATGCTGACATAATGCCTAGACGCACGGTACCCTGGACCATGTTAAAAAAGAAAATTCTCTGGCCTTGGCGGTCGCGAGCTTCCGATTCGTGGAAGCCTGAAGAGACGACCACGTTCATGCGAGCCGAGGTTTGCTTAACCCTGCTGAGGTCGCAGTCCGAGGAATTTCTTCGCGCTGCGGTGGGAGGCTGAGAAACACAGCTATTTGCTGTAGCAATTTTTACCTGAAGAATCTATCAGGTCGTTCGGAAAGTTATTTCGTTTTTCGTGTTATTGCTAGACTGCGGATGTTCGTGCAATTTGCAATTGTTCTAGACGAATTTTATGAAGGTGGAATCAAATGAAATCTTGTTTTCAATGGTAGTATGTATCCCTCGTTGAGATCCGAAGTAAATAAAAACCGAACTAAACTCTGTCGAATTTTATGTTCTAGCATTTTTTGAAAATTTTCGGGAGCCATGCATAAAGATCCGTTTTTTTCAACACTTTTTATGCGGTGCAAATTTGACTTGAAACAAAGTCGTAAAAAGTCGTACTTATAACTCAATTTTTTGCTAATACGTAAAAAGAAAACAGAATTTCTACGACCTGAGAAATCGCAAAGAATCATGGAACAAAATGTCGTAAAACTTTTTCTAAATGGAAGGACATCCGAGTCGTTAAATTTTAATTACAGTATTAATCTTCGAACGTATTTTAAAGTAACAATAACGAAAGAAAAAGAAGCGTGATATGTGTGTTCTAACGCGCAGATTCATGACATAATTTTCAAACAGCAATGACGAGGCACTAAAATTCTTTTTATCTGTCGATAAATTCCTGGTAGAGTTTGCCAATAATAATCGGTAATGCTTTTTTATCGGCACGGGTATGTTTTAGCTAACAATAAGTATCGTTAAGAACAAGAGAAACGTTTTTTTTTTTACCGAATCGATCGATACGGATCGAACGGTATCGAACGCAGCTCGGATCCTTCAAAAATCACCGTGTTCTCTCTCTCTCTCTCTCTCTCTATTTTTCGAGGTCATCTCGACCTCGGCCACGAGGATCATACACGCGCCGTCTCGATTGCGTTGATCGAGGTTATGATCAAACGACTAACCAAATCTTCACCCGACATCGTGTATCGCGATAACGCGTCCTATCGGAGATCTGGATTCGACGCGATATTTAAATGGCGCATGGCACGGATCAGTCTTCGAATTACGGTAAACAAATTCGCTTCGTGTAAACATTTTTCTGGTTACGGTAAACCGTACAACTGAGCTGTATCGTCTTACCGATAAAAATTCAGAGACTACGGAGAAATTACAATGTTTATCGTTTTACGAATTTGTATAAATAAATTGAGTCTCGTATAAAATCTGATAGGATGGCAATATTATCCATGATTCGTTAACGTTTACAATAAAAATGAGTAGCTGCGATTGAAGACAGTGACATTAGTTCCGAGCTTCGGAGAGAATCGACGATCACCATCAATAATCGCGATGCTGTAAAAATCGCCGGTAGGATCCGTGGTGAGATCTAGACCGCATCTCCGATGTCAAGGTCGCGGCGACTGCGGATAAAGTTTCCGCGAAGCGGCCAGGATAATCAAACGAACGTGACGTTGTTCGAGGTTAAGATCTGACGCTCTAAATCCGTACTTGAACTCGGTCTGCTGAATCACGCCGATATCGCGAGGCGTACAAGCGGCTGATAACGGAGATACGCACCACATCGGTACGCATACTCACACGTGTACGGCAGTGATCACTTACCATATTACTTTAACACGCACGATTGACCTTTCGACTTTTAATAAATAAACAGAAACAAAGTATTCATATTGCATTAAGAAAAGAAAACTATTGAAGAAAAAAAATGGAGATTATTTCACAGACTAGTATGTATTTACATGTACATGTACCAATAGTGTACTTTCAATATACATATGTATACCATACACGTAAAAGAATTTTTGAGATTTCGATCATCAGTTGAATAGCATTCCTCGTTAGTTTGTCGAGCTGACTTCCGCCTCGAAATTGAGTTCCGGGCCCGAAACATTGGAAATTTAGGTGAGCGGTACACAGAAGCTTGTTTGCGGCTCGTGCGTGTGTACGATTGACGGTAGCTCGTTCCTCCCGGCCGCGGCGCGGTGCTGCGGCAGCCGAAGAATCCGTTTAGAGGCGTGCGCGGTCGCGGTAATCCGCCTCGCCGGCGGAAAAATGCGAGACCGATCGATCACTCTGAGAGAGGACAAGGGCAGACCAGGTTTATGTAATCGCGCCGGCTACGTCAGAGATCGCATGGCAAAAAGGTTGAAGCGACCGACCGTTCGACTGCGAGAGAGCTCTCGGTCGCGATTAGCGATGGAAAGCAAGGTGTTCTTGACGGTTTTTAAGGACACGAAGGTCAAGGCGTGTACAGAAACCGCTCGCTGGAGCGATCCGATTGGTTGAAAATCGGAAGACCACCTCCAGCAGCGCACGTGACCGTTCGCTCGACATGATCCTCTTCGGAAATGTCTCTGCTGACGTCGACACTGTTCGACGATCTCGGAGCAACTCATTTTCTTAGTTGATCAGAGACGAGAGCTGTTATTCATTTTTATATAATTCTAGTGAATCGAAAACGATAGAACTCTCTGTGTAATTTTCATTGATTTAAATATATGTACTTACCGTTTTCCAATAAATGCGTAAAACAATGCAAACTGCAGCGATCACGAAGAAACATAAAAATCTACTACGACAATATTACCATTGGCTATATATATATATGCAACCAGAAACACATTACAGTAGTTTTCAAAAGATAGATGAAGGAAAGATCGATACAATTAAATTGTCAACGAGAGAAAGAAAATATTTTTCCCGACACAAAGAACACGTCGAATCGCTAATTAAACGAGCAGCGTTGCTTAAATGAATTATTGACCAAAAAAGGTCTTGTTTACGCCTGTCATCGACAAGCGTTCGTGACACGGGCTCGTAAAAAAAAAAACACACATTATCGCATTTCCATGCGCGACGTTACACAGCCTTCGGGTAACACACGCGATCTTTACGATTTCACGATCAATCTAGAGCCAATAAAGACCGTTGTCGGTGGAAATTTTGTCCCGGCCGCATCGTTACGAGCAAAGTACAAGAGAGTACGAACATCTAAGATCCGATCTAGATGTCTGTGTGGCTCGCGTGGAGATCAAGCTGAACGATCACGACGTTTGTAATTACCTCGACGCATAACTGGGGAGGAGGTGGATAAGCTGAAATGCATTTTTATCAGTGATCCTGGTCCGGTAAACGGAGATTAGAACAACGGATAGCGGTCTCGGGTATCCACGCGGCTCACCTCGCGACACGCCGAAACTGTCGATCCGTACAAATTTCAAGGCCACGGCTCGTCGCACACGGGAACACGTGCGTCTCCGTCAAGGCCGCGAGTCGCATGATCTTCGTGTTCCTTGTCCCGGGGTCCTTGGGACGTGAACGAAATAGGTGCGCGGAGGGCAAGAAGACAGAGCCGCGCCGCGCCGGAACGCGATCGCTATAACTTTCGGCGGATTGGTGTATTGGTGTGTTGGTGAGCGGGCTGCGGGGCGTGGTTGCCACGAGAGCATTGTCCCGGGTGGGGTGACAGTTGGTTGAGGGAAGGCAGTATCATTTTTCTATGTTTGTATGTTTTTTAAAGAGATTGGTGTTTGGAGTGTTTGAAGAGTCACCGCTAAAAATATTGCTGTATTATCATACAATATATTGGAATGTGTATCCAATTATTTAATTACTCTAGAATTATTCTAGGTAGGAAGAGATGTTTCATTTTCGAGGTAAAATATCTGCCAGTAAGTCATGATTTCCTTCGCAGTCAAAACCATGTAAAACGCGAAGCTACATTCGCAATCGTTTCAGCGATTGATTTCGGATACTCGAGGACGCCCAAAGCCGAGAAATGATTGACCAGACTCGAAAATCCGCTGCGGAGCGTATCGGTAAGCTATCAGAAGTATCGAGGCGTGTAAGCGACAGAGGCTCGTCGCTCTCATCCCCGCGGCCCCGTCGTGGTCGCGATGCTCGAGAATAGTGCATCGTGGTTCGCGGCGGACAGGTCAGCGGTGGTAAGCGGTACCGATTATAGGCACTCGAGGCAGCGATAGAACATGACTGCTAGCCGATATATCTATACACTATACTCTATACTGTACGACGCGACGCGGCGACGTGTCCGCCCCAGCCGCCCGTGACCACGTGGCCTTGTCCTTGTACGATGTCGACGTCGACGTCGAGCACTCTGTGCCACCGACACCCGCCGTCGCGTCGGTCGTCGTGGAACCTTCCTACAACGAGCAACGAGGAGAGGAGAGGAGAGACAGATGAGCGTTGCCCCTCTTCATGTCCGCGCGCGCGCCACACCAGCCGCTCCTCTTTTGCGTGTGTCCGCCGGTGCCGGTGCCGGTGCCGGTGCCGGTGCCGGTGCCGGTGCTGGGTAACATTCTGAAAAAAATATACCAGGACTTAAAAATTAAAGAATTTTTAATATTACGTGGCGATCAGCACTTTTGATTTTTACATGGCGATATGTCCTTTCAATTTTCCACACACATTTATCATAAATGCATAAAATCCGCTGTCTACTAATGGACAGCTTATGTTTAGGGAAAGACATAAGAAAAACTAATGCGACAATTTTGAGGATTTTTTCTGTCAACGTGAGATCAGGAAGAAAAGTGGCGCGCGTTAGGGTCTCGGCTACGGGATCGACGGTAATGGATCAGGTCTCGGTCAGTTTCTTTAGGCATCCAATTTGAGATTCTCCGTGTCGGCAGCGCGCGAATTGTCCTACTGCGAACGGCCAATTAACGCGGCGTTACTATCAGGTTTACCAGACTAAACGATCCGCTAACTCGAAGAGGACACTCGATAAACTTGTTGGTCGGTCGGTTACGTTTTAACGCGCGGCAATTTGTTGATCGAGCGAACAATCGGCGCCGCCGCGCCGTACGATCTGAATGCCAATCACGTCGCGTCCCATCGCCCCGCCACGCGCGTTCTCTGGAACTTTTTCGTGTTTTTTTTTTCTCGGGGTTTTCCGCTAATCACACGCCGTTAGGTTCGGAGGTGGAATCAAATTACTACTTCATCTCGCCTCTGACGTAATGTTACGCAACCCAGTGAACCAGAGACCGCGATCTTCCGGTATTGAAGACGAAGCTGCGCGCATGCTCTTCGCGATCAGCTACTAAAGATTTCATGGATTTATGAGAAAAATGAATAGGTGTAAATTAAAACAGTAAAAAATCCTGTTATATTATTCCCAAGCAATTAAACATTAAAAAGAAAGTGTTGGTATTCAATCAATTACAAAACATTTTGATATCCATAAAAAGGAAAACAATCATATGAAATGCGTATGAAATTTTAGGTTGGAATAAATGTTTAATTTTTTAGTTAGAATAGCTCTCCGTGTGTGTGCGCAAAGGGTTAAGAAAAAAAATGTTCTATTTCACTCGAGTTTGTCGCGCGCGATTCGCATAAAGATCCGCTGTCTAGCGATCTAACAGCCTAATACATAGAATTCCGACAACGCAGTTACAATGTTTTCATGACTCGCTGCGCCGCGCCGGGCTGGTGAGTCAGAGGATTACGCAGAGCTCTAGTTTCGCGAATCTCTAGCGATCGTGCTCGCTGTGAAATCGGACGGATTTTGGACCCGATAACACGGGACACGTGGTGCGATTTCGGGGATGTTCGCTCGATTCGTCCGCGATACGACACTACGCACGCGATGCATCTAAACGGGTAACACGTGAGAACCAGTTCGGATCCAGTCCCCTTTCCCCTCGTGGTCGTTGCAGTTGCACCGGCTGGTGGTCGCGCATCGATCGGTCGCCAAGGCCGCGTCTTATTCGGGCAAGGCCAAGGTCGTTGGCTGGCATTGCCGGCGAGTGAAGGTGAGATCGCAATTTCTCGCACGGGGGTTGCGCTTGCGGAAAGTGCGGCCGAGGTCACGGTGATCGAAGCGCATTCTTGGCATTGAGAGACGACGCGACGTACCACCGCCGCCCGTCGTTGCGTGGCCAGCCACCCTCTTCCCCCGGAGAAAGGTATGGGTTAGGTGATCATCGCTGATTAATCGCCTGAATTAATTAACCCGTAGGGCTACGCGCCGTTATGGCTCGCCCTCTGGCCTCTGGTTGGTTCTTTTCGCCGCGCCGCGCCGGTGTCCTTTATGCGAACCTGTAGCGCATAAATTGTGAATAAAGCGGAAATAATGCAGCTCTGGTTTTTCGGATGCAGTTGTTTTATCAACCCTTTGCCGTATTTTAACGGGTCAGACTCGTGCGATGAAGATTTTTAACAAAGCGTAACGAATATGAATACTACCCCCCCCCCCCACTTTCTATTTAAACGAAATAAAATTTGATTCGTTTGCAATCAATATTTAGCATTCAAATCAATGTGTGTGTAGCCATTCAAAAAATATAAATTTTCTTCTCCTTTCTACAACGTTTTTGGGGGTACAGACGTTTTAAACGCTGTGACTGTAAAGAAAATGATACGGCAATTTGAATGAAATTTTTTTGCGTTTGATTATATCATAAAACAATGTGCAGAATAAATATTGCATAATACGAGGATACTTATGCCACTCGCAGAAAGACATGTATCGTATGCATGTAATGTTTGATTTCTGTGTAACAAAAATATAAGAAACTTGCATATGTAGATAATTCTATTGGGCGTCAGCAAACGTCGAAATGTGCAGAATTTGTTATAGTGTAGTGTATATTTAATTTTTACAAATTGGACAGATATCCTTGGAACTGTATATGTTCCCGGGGTATCGATAACGAAATGGCACGTGGATTATTTGGTGCGTCCTTACCGGGTCGGGGAACGCGAGCAAAACAAATACTTACGTATACTTTTGCATATGTATCGTCGAAGATATACAACGCTCGCGCGCGCGTTTCCGTACAAACCAGCAAGCTACTTAAACCAATTTAACTGAATGTATTCAGACATTATACTGACTAGTATTTGCATGCCGTATGCCGTATGTCATCGTTCACATACCATTTCGGAATAACCATTTGTCATCGCAAACAGACTATTTTTCAGTTTGATTTATCTCTATCTCGAAAAAATGCAAATATCCTCTAATCTGTTCTCGTGCATTTGTTTTCGTGCTAATGTAGATTAGCGTTCTTCTCCGTAATAACGTTTTTGCAGTTTAGAATTTGTCGATTTCGGGCGTCGCGTCGGGGAATATGGAAAGGTCACATCCAGAACACTTATTGTTCGGATATCCGGGATAATAGAGGAGTTGTGCAATAATGACCACCTCGGCGATGACATAATAATGGTATTGCAAACAATATTAGTCAATAGGACGTTTCCTGGTTAGATAATGGCAGCAGCGAGGTTACGCGAAAAGAAGCAACGCGCGCGAAGGTGTTGTTAGAGGTTAGAGCTGCTCGAAACCGACTCGTGCCTAATCAGCCTGTAATACAAGACTTAGCCAGTTATGGTTCGTTCGTATAGCACTTCAGCTGTTTCGCCTTCTAATCTTTTAAACCGTTTAGATTTTAACTGGAAGCATTTGTCGCAAGCTTATGGCATCCCTGTTTGGACGCTAATTCTTCACGCAATTCTGTATTTAACTTGACCCGACTAACTCAACTTATTTAACAAATCCAACGATCGTTTCCCAACCGAACTATGCCAAAAAAATTACGGAAATATCAACTTTTCAGTTAATTCAATATTTTCTTCTCGAAAAATCGAAATAGTTCGACCAATTACAACATACGTGTCAATTTAAAAATACATTGTCTTGTTATAAATAATTGGCGTGCTCTTATATACTATATTGCGACGAATCAACTATTAAAGGAACAAGCTGTAAACATGTTATACATGTATGTACAAGAAGAAGAATATAAGAAAGGAAGCGTGTTTAAATATGGAAACAAGATAATTGCGAGACAACTTTTTTTACTTTGGTGTCGAGTCCGATCGACTCTCTAGGATAATCGAAGGCGCAGATCGTTTCCTTTTGTTTCATTTGTGGAAGCCGACAGGAGGAATCATCCTGTTTTCGATCACGCCATTTTTGCTCGGGCCTATACGGCTTTTAAGGTCGACCAGATCTTTTCCCTATTTTCGTCGGTGCTACGAATTCGCGTGGAGAGTCGTAAAAATCGAAGGCCACGACACTATTCCTTTGTATCAGACGCCCCTGTGTCAAGAATCTTCTTCGAATCACACGAGAGAGAATGTTATGCAATAAGTATAATTTTCAATACATATTTACATTAGAAGAATTTCAAAACGCTGTTATATTATTTTCGAGCCATTGAACATATCAACAAAGCAAATCAAATTCTAATGTTTAGTTTGCATAAAGATCCCCTGTCTGATAATTAAAATTAGAAGATAGAAATACGAATCATAGGGAAAAAATTAATTTAGCTAAACACAGTTTATTACCTGTGCAATAGGATACTAGATATTAATAATAGCGTATCTGCGTTTCAAACATTTACGCAATGTTCACTGGATATTCGAAGTCTTCATAATTTTTAAGGCCGGCAAGTTTTTTTTTATCTTAGGCAGTTCTATAAATTCGCGGTAGAACGGTCGTAAAAATCGAAGGTCTTGACATTGTTCTTTGTTAGCATGGCAGTCAAAACTGAGAAGCTAAACTTAGAATATTTCCGAACGTATTCGCGCGAAGAACGATGTTATACGAAAAAAATGAAAATATTTCCCTGTTTCGCGTTACCGAAATCAAAATAAGTAACTTATCCTGAAAAATTTCATTATTTGTTACACTTGGATATTTTACGATTATTTTAAACTGACTGACTGACCCAATTTTCATAAACGCCATTTGTGCATTTAAGCACCTCCATAAGGAACGAAAGTGAAAACGTTCTCCTAAACGAGAGTCCGGTGTCCTCCGTTCGATTTGATTCCACTTTTTATTTAGAATTTCTTTAGCTTGTGATACAGTCCTAGTGGTGTGATTGTGATCACACGCACACACACAGTGGAGCTAATTTAGAAACAAAAGCCTACAAAGAAGATAACAAAATTGATCAAAATAAAATGTCCTGTACGATTGAATTCTTATTCAAATTTCATTGAGAGAGAGAAAATCTTTAACGTAATATGTTTCTGGCTAACAAAAATTTGTCTTAGGTTTATTAGGTAATTAAAGCAGCGGTTTCCAAACTGAAAAAATTAATTTTTATTATTGTATCGATTAAAAAGATAAGAGGTAGGGAGGCGCGGAATTAAATTTTTTCGGGGAGGCGCAGTGGAGCATAACTGTTGCCATAAAGGTTAAAACCGCTGAATTAAAGAGAAGTAGAGCCTGTTAGCGAGTCAATAGCGTTGTGTTGCGAACAGCCTGTTCGGCGATGTCCCAGCGAAAAGGTTGAATTGACGGAAGTAGAACCGTGCACAGAACGATCCATCTTTCTTTAAAGAATCCGAAATCCTCGGGAATATAGCAAACAAGCGCGATTTCGTACATATCAAGGCTTGTCTGGCACACAGTCAATAATGCACCCGGTCGGTAGTGTGCAATCCGTGTCCGCCGCATACTGAAATATTTTAGTCTTATGTTTCGTAGTTTCTGTTGGCACTCTGGTATCAAGGACAGCCTCCATTCTTGACTCGAGCCGGAAACGCGCAATCTTTCGGTGCTTCGACCGTTCTGACGCCGCGCCGTGCTGTTTCCCTCGAAATCGGAATCGATCACAGCCTCGAATCACTATCGATACAGTCGAAAATTATTTTCGACGGAACAGTCATCCGGACAACGCGTATCGTCTTACCGAGCACTCCCACTGACTCAAAGTTTTTACAGAACTTCTCCATTTCGCGATGCAAAACATTTTGCTAATTCTACGCTTTACATTAAGAAGCTTCGCAGTACATTGTTGTGATCCATTGAGAGAGATGCCAGATTCGTCAGCCTTATTTCCATTCGAAACAAAATTAACGAAAGTAAATATTAATGTCATGCGAAAACGTTCTGCCTGGTTTGAAAGTGAAATATTCAGACAATCATTAATCTTGTAATTTTATGAATTTTATGAATCTTGTATTTTACAAAAATGACTTATAATTTAATATAACATCCATGTTTACGCATTTATGGCTTCCAAAAATGTTGAGAAAATGCTAGAGCATAAAAAATTCCACAGAATTCAACACGATTTTTACTTGTTTCTTGAAATTCGCCTGTAAGAATGAAAAGTTGCATAAACATCCGCAGTCTATTCATCGCATTACGAGGAACTCGTGAATCATTGAAATACAGAGCAGCAAATAGAACCGCTTTTCGAAGGATATACAATACAAAGCTGAACTTGATGGAAAGGATCGAGCCCTTTAGCTCTCGTTCCGCCGCGCCGCGCCGCGCCGCGCGCCGCTCGGAGTTTCGATTTTCGACAGTGATTGATGTCGATCAGGCCGATTTTTCATTTGGCGACATCGCGGAACCGTTTGCGGTCCATTGACGTCACGTAATTCGAGCCAGGACGGTCAATGGTTACCAGTTAGGTGGCCAGGAGGAACGATTTATCGATTCCATCCACGTCATCGCGCCACGTGTCACTAGGTAATGCAATTTCCCGCGAAATATAACTCTCACTGTGCCCGTCTATTATACTATTGAGAACCATTAGGGTCGAGTGCGCCAATTCCAGTAGCTTGCGGCACAACGCGACGCGCGACGGTGCATCGTTGTCCGCAGGATTTTCGCCGTCTCCTTCGTATACAGGAAATCGTTTTCTCTTCACCCTGACAGCGAAATAACATTGGACGAGTAGGCGGCCGGCCGGAGGGAACCAAATTAACTGACCATCTGCTAGAGTCGTTATTTTAGGTGCTCGTCGCATTCCTGGAGGATTGCGATACATTCACCGAGATCGATTTCTGGACATTGTCATTCAAGTTGAAACACTCTCGTCTTGCTAAGTTATTGTTTCTAAATAACTAAATTTCTAATTTTTTAAAAAATCTGAATTATAAATTAAACATTAAATAGTAATTGTATAAGTTTAATTGTAGCATTTTTCAATTGAATATTCGTTTGAATGAGAACGTTCAGCAGAGGGACAGATTGGTCGGCGAATTTTTCAAGGCACTTGTTACCAGAACAAAACAAAACCGAGTCAGCGGGACGGTTAGTCATCGGATGTCATTTCTACGAACAGCATTAAACAGTTACATACGTTCATGTCACCGGAGAAGCCATTTAGCCGATTCGTCAGCGAAGCAATGATAGCTTTATCTTACGAACGGAGTTTAGCGGCACGCCTCCTGTCTAGAAGGTAACGTTTCGCGTGAACTTTTGCAAGGTTTCTTATTCCTTGACTCGTTTCAATCTTGCTGGGTCCTTGTCGACGGCCCAGCCGGGGTCGTCGCTTTCAGAAGTGATAACCAATTTCTCAAGAGAAAAAAATTTGATCTTCGACGAAATCCGAAACGAATCGCCTCGGGTCTTCACGGATAAAATACTTCTGGGCTTTTGGAAACAAATTTCCGTCGAAAATATTGAAGATAGTTGTATAGATATAAATACGAGCCAAGGACGCGCCGAGCAGTATCGTGCGTTTGCAAAATTCGGTCTCAGAAAAGTAAGACGGCCGAGAGGGATTTCCTTCTTTTATGGTGAACAGAAACGGATATACAGGGGATAGTAAAACTTCTAGAAGGGTGGAGAATGGTTTCATATAGAATAGGTTTCATGGAATAGAACACCTGATACTTTCGGTAAAGAATTTTTTGAATCCGAGTTTCTTGATCCTCTTATCCGAATTTACTTTTCTCTCGAGGTCTTTCTTCGGAGTTTTCAAGGTCATCGATATTTTCTAAAAACGAATCTAGACATATTGATAACATGAGCTTGAAATAACTTCGGACCTCTCTAAAATTGAAATTAGATATGATATATCCATTTCCATCGATATCACTGACGTTAGTAGCGACAAGTGAGAACCTGCGCGCGCGGATCAAATAATTTTTAAAAGAATAATACCCATTGAAATTTCAATTGATTTTGCTATAAATTGTTCCTTTTGCAGGTCCTCCCCCAACAACCAGCAAGTCGGCTAACAAACGCCCTCCCTGATGCCCATATTAATTTGACTGATTAATTTGACTTAATATCAGGCGAAACATCGAGCGCTATTTCAATGGGGTGAACAATCTCTTCGCCCCATAAAACGTCCCCTTTAAACGAGATCAAATCGACCGAAGGAGGACGAAAGTGTCTCGGCTGTGTCTCTCGGCGGCCGATGATGAACGAGGCAGATCGGGTCCATCAGCAACGAGCATGAACCGTCTCCGTTTTGACCGTAAGTTCGTATCCTTGACACAGAAAGCCGCGACGACGCTGTTCCAGCCTAACCCGAGCAAAGCGGCCGTTCCATTTGCGTTTCAAATACCAACAGACGAAGACAAGAATAATGCGTCTTCGAGAGTTCACGACTACCTCTGCGACATTTCCTGCCCGACAGGATCCATCGGTTTCTTTTCAGAGTACAGCTCTTTCTTTTCCTGCGTTCCCCTTTCGCCATTTGCCCGAGACTTGGCCCACTTCCGCTCGTTCCGATTCGTTCGATGTACATATGCGAATGGAATTGGCTGGAACAGCCCAAGGTTCTGTTGATGAAAACCAATTTTCCGACTTATTTCAGCAAGACACAAAAATGGCCAACACGTATGTGTGTGTGTGACCAGTTTCAGGTATTTAAAATAATGTAAAATAAAATGTTCCTTATTATCTATTTCCGAAGATTGCGAGATCATTTCTTTCGAAAGAGACACAGTCCGAGAACCAGATTGCAACACATACGATATGCTAACCGAGCCGAACAAATTTTGGTGATTCGAGCAGGTCAGTGCTACGAGAAATTCTACATGGCCGGACCACTTTCTCCTGATTCTCGCGCACACGTGAGCGCGCACGTGTTTAAAGCGCGGGAAGATTTACGAAAAAGGCGTACGCTAACCTTGGTCTTCGCCACGCACGTACTCGCGAGCGATAAAAAGCGCGGAAGGTGATCGTGACGGGAGAAGAAAACCAGGAAAAAGTGAAGCGAAAGGAGTGGTCGACGCGTGGAACCTCTCTTTCGAGCTTCCACTTTTTCTACCGAGCTGTTTCTCAACAACATTTCTCGCGACGAGCATTGAGCAAGAGGCTCCACCTGACTTTTTAGAAGACGAGCGGGCAAACAATGTTTCGGCAATCGTATGCACACGGTGCGGTGGTACGTTCTTGTAACTTTTCGTCATCTTTGGAATTTCTCCGACATACGAGAAACAGGTGTTTTTAACGACTGTTTTGCAAGTGTTGTACAATGCGTATTATTTCATCTCATTGAAGATACAGGAGGTACGAAACCAAGAAAGAAATCCAAACGAAAATGGATTACAAAAGACGAATTAGCCGATGTTCCTCGGCAGATACGTCGCGTCGCGTCGCGTCGTGCCTATCATTCGCGCTTAAATCTCTAACTATGCCAGTCTCGTACAAAATGGCGAGCCCATGAGTATCAAGGCTGCGTGGGGGAGTTACGATCCTCGTAATCCAGACAAGGGTTAACCTAATGTCCGAAGAATGACTCACCCCGCGTTTACACGAAGGAAACAAAAAAAGACTACACGTCCAGCGTGGGTGTATTCAAAGTTAAAAACTCGTTAGACGTACGAGCGTAATGCGTCGGAAGAGAGATAAACTAAAAAATTCACGAGGAGAGGAATTGAACGAGAGCCGGTGACGAGAGCAATTCGTTGATTCGCCTAATTCCCGTTTATAGCCGGGCAGCCTTGCCCTGGATCGCGGCCGGCTCCTTCGGACTAATTTGTATAATTGTTTTCAACAATAGCGCCACGGGAACACCGTTCGGTCACGTGAGGATTCGTCCACAAAGAAGAGACGCGGTCGGCTAAACAGCCGCTAACCGAATTACACGTTCATCCGCGTAAATGAATCCGCGTGCTTGTCCTTCGGCCGTTGCGTTGTTCGCGTCGCGAGTGCGGCCCACGCCGAATTAAATATCGCTGAATCGTTTTTCGATCGCAATTTGTCAGCTCCGATTAATTGCTTCGATCGCGTGGACTCGACACCGTTCGCAATTTAACCGCTTTCTTGCGCATCCCCTCGCGATTAAATCAGTAAATAATGTTCGTGAACTTATAAATCGATAACTCGATAATTGTGAAAGGGTGAGAATTTTCGGGAAACGTGACTGTTGGAATATTGAAACAATTGTTGAGTTAGAAAACTGTATTTCTCTGTTCAACGCTTATCGCTCGAGTGGTGACTCTGAGGCGCCACAAAAAATTACTGTACTACTATTCAAAATAACGTTTACCTTGTTAAATATGTTGGTATCTAATCAATTAAATGAAATTACGATAAAAAAGTCGAGTTAAAACAGCTCCGAGTTCAAAGGGTTAGCAATTCACCGTGTTCGCTACTTTATATCTGCACTACGCATCGTCGTAAACGCACCTAATCGTCAGTGAACGTATCGCCAACGCCAACGCATGTATCGTCCGCCAATACGTTCCGGAGTACATTATCCTTGACGGTCTTTTAATTGTGCACTAAAAATAGGATCTGTCATAATTCTTATCGGTCCGAACGGCCTTCCTCTATCTTTCTCTAGACTCATCTCGATACCATCTCAATTTTGTCGAAGCGAAGAAACGTCCGAACGAAAATATCCATATTCGGACGAGTTTATTATTAGTAGCAGGCCTGTAATTCTCGAAAAAGTGAGAAACAGAAAATCGAGGGAGGAGGAGTTAGCCTTGTCGTTATTTACAGTTTAGATTGCCGACCCGTTGGCTCCTCTTTCTCCTAGGTTTTTCTGGTTGATCGTGTACGCGATCAAGAATCGTGGGACGATCAGGAACCATCGGATAGAGAGAGGTCCCTATGTGACCGTGGGCACAGGAGGGGGACAAGACGGCCGGCCCTGAGAATGACGAATTCCAGAATGTTTAATATAATCGCCCTTGCTCTATCCGCATGCGGTATTCTGAAATTCGACGTGTTTTTTTCTTCCATATCGGTGATGCGTTCGCCGTGACTTTTTCGCCTCGTCCTTCGGGACAGAGACATAAATCTGTCTTTATGGTTTCTCGGGCACCCTTTAAAAATCCATCGTTCTCGAGGGCGGCAAAAAAGGTTCCCCGATGGAAGCCATCATTTAATCCTGAACGCTTAATGCTTCGCCCGGGCTAATTGGGAACCAATGTACCAAGTCACTCTGTAATTATTCATGCTGGAGGTTCAATCTAGCTGATTCCTCGTACATATTTAGACCGAGAACTTTATGCGCCGTGCCAACTTCCATAAACTGGAACCATTAACTATGTCCTTCCACCAGATACCGTCGACTCCCGCTGCCGTAAAATTACGTCACTTTCGAGATAGTGCAATTTTCTTTGCTGCAATACGGTCTCGCGACGTTTTGGAAGAAATTTTTTAACGCGCAGAGCTAGCGTCGCAAACGTAAGAGAAACAATTTATTAATGGAAGATAAAAAGAGCTGACAGTATACAGTATACATGGAACAGGCTGCACTTGTGTTGCATTGTAAACTCTGATAAGGTCATCGCGATGTGCACGTTTCAAGAGAAACTGGTAGAATTTGCATATACCATTGGAACGAGCACGAATAATACGTCGCATAAAGTTTGCAGGAAGTCGTAAAGGATCGAAACGATATTGACGTGTAAATGTAAAGAAACACGTTTGTCAGAGAAGAAGCATAATGCAGCATACTACGCGTGCACACACGTTCGATATGCAAACGCTACGACCAATGTTCAATTAACTATCAATGGCTGATTTCTCGAGTACACGTAACGCTGCTGATTAATCATAACTATCGGTCATTTCTGCACGTGGCACGAGGCTAAAAAGTTGCTTTGAAAACGACGCTGAACCTGTAGCGAACATTAAAATACCGCTAAGGTAAAACCAGAAAAAACAAGAGACAAACTTCACTCAGATATTCAACAGGTGGTCATAATTTCCCGATATACAAATTTTAAAATACATTTTATGATAATTAGCTAAACCAGTTATTCACTCGTTTCATTATTTTTTCTCTGTTTTGTTACAAAAAAAGTCCAAGTTCGTTGAGATATATATTCGCGCGGCAAAGTTCGGTCATGAATATTGCCGGAGTTAACGCGCGATCTGCATTTTGAATGTTTAAAATGAATATTATCAAATTCGGTTGACGTCACTGCTGCTAATATTTTATGTTATCGTCTCGCTCAAAAAAATTGTTCAAATGATATAATGTTCGGTGTAAGCCTGAAAGATATATTGTCCTTCGAATGAATGTGTACACGTTAAAGTGTCTTTATTTAATTAATTAGAAAATATTCTCTGTCGCAATAAAATGTTTTTCAAAAATAGATTCCTCCGCAGAGAGGACGTGCGAGAAGATGTTTCGTTCGGCGAAGGAGCGACGAATAAACGTTTATGTATCTCGATTTAGTCGGGGAGTGTGGATCGAGTGATCGCGTCTCGTTTTCGTCGTCGATTGATTCGTCAGGCTGGAATTCCAACGAGCAGAAAGGGAGGCAGATAGACGACGCTGCCTGCGAGCGCTGACTCACGCGATTATCCGTGCCAGGAGTTGAATCTCAATTAAGGAGCTGTCTTGTCGCCGCGCCGGTCAAAAGCCCGCCGCACTCTTTACTTTCTTTATTCTTAACCCTCGTCGCGCGACGTCGATACCTTATGCCTTATGCCTTATGCCTTATGCCTTATGCCTTATACAATGCGAACGAGATCGTTTTAGACGTCGCCGCTGGCGAAAATGGACGTTGATCGTCGGCTCGCGCCGCGCCGCTACCGCGCTTCGAACACCGAGCATTATAATAATAACAGTCGTAACACCGTTTTCACGCACGCCAATTCATAGTTATTACAAAAATCGCTGTTAACCTCTTCAACTACGATTTATTTTACAATTACACTGCTCGGAACTTGTTTGTCGTCCGCAACTTACGCGAAGAACATTTATTTCAAAGGAAATTAATAATACACACATATTTAATAGAACCTGATTCGTGGTCATAGTATATGGCTATGGATTTTTCAGTATCCGTTCGGTAACGTCGAGGTCCATTCGTTTGCGCGTAATCCTGCGTTGAGATAGACAGGTCAAGGTGGTCTCCGATTCTTCATCGTCGTTGCTCGTCCATAGGTGGGTCAAGGTTCGGCCGTTGTTCCATAATCGCTTCGTTTTAAAGAGCCACGCTATCGCCCTTTACACGGTCTCACTGGCGATCGAGCGTAGAAGGTTATATTTGCCAACGCCGCTGTTAAGTAATCGCGACGACCCTCCTCGAAAAAGAAGGTACTTCGTTAAACTAACGATATTCCTCGCAGCGGCTAATCATCCTGTGATGGGCTTCGACAAGGCCTCACCATAAACTTTACCCACCGCCGCGCCGCGCCGCGCCGCCGCCTACCGCCAAGTTCACCGACATGGTCTTCCTGTACAATCCTGTAAAAATAAATTGCGAGTTGAATCGAGTCGACTCAACCCACGATTGAACAAAATCGAACGACATTATTTTTTTAACACTCAACGCAACGTTCCGGTGGCGATTAGATCAGCCAGCATCCCCGCAAAAAGAAGTCGGTCGGCAGACATAGAGTCGTTCTTATTTAAAAAAGAGAAAGATAAAGAATGGGGATCGTCATCGATGGAGAAGGTGTCGGGAACAAAACGCCACCCCCTCGGCCCCCCGCTCCCCGTAACGGTCCCGACGCGGACTGTAAACCCGCGATCTTGATTGTCCTGTTTGCCTGAGCGGCGCGGCGGCCGCGTAACTTCCCCGAAAGTATGGGCCTCTGGTGGGTGGTTTACGACACCGGTGAACCGTTTCGCCAAGACCAGCGTCGCGTCGGGTGGTGCAGACGTCCGAGGAAGGGAGAGAACAAAAAAAAAAGAATTGACTGAAAAATCGCGCGCATCCGATCGGGCGTGAACGCGTCACGCCGAACGGAGAAACTTCAGAAAATATTCGAGCAGCCTAATTTCGGCCGACTTCCCGGCCGAAACGTCGGCGCGACGACGCGACGCGGCGCGGCTCGACATAGGGATTCCGCTTTATTGTCATGACGCGTCTCGCGAATTGTAAACACGCCGCGAGCACGGCGAAACTTTTCTGACAACTTTATCGAACTCGTATGGAAGAGACACGGTGGGTGTCGGGCCGCTGCGCGTCACCCACGGATACTGGGTGTCCCGAGAAGAGTGGAGTCATCTCTGACTCTTCAGGGATGGTGTCTGACTCCGAGAAATACTTTACAACTAGCACAATTCCCGTTGCCACTCATTTATTTTTACCACTTACCACACTTTGATTCTGTATAGGGCGTTGCTTATCTATTTTCGTTAGAGTTGCGTCTGGTACAGCATTTCCATTAGGAGGATGTCAAAGCGGTTTGTTCGCCCCCGTTCACGGTCTGACCTTTTCACCTGGCTAACTCATTTGTCGACGTGGTTCTCAGGACAACCGTTTTTTATGGATCGTTCTCTGTTTCCAGTGGCGCGGAATTCACCGATCCTCTTTTTCCCAGCGACGACACTAAAAATACACCGGGCGGGTGCGCGAAAATCACCTTCGCGAACAATGAGCACCGTGTTTATCCTCCCCGTCTTATTATTATTGCCTGTTCGACCGTAGGAGGTCCGTGAGCGAGCCTGAAGGGCACGCGTGGGCGTGGAATCGCGGCGCGGCGGATAGCTGCGTAAGCTGCTTAAGAGAGAAGAGAGAGGGAGAGAGGGAGAGAGGGAGAGAGGGAGAGAGGGAGAGAGGAGAGATAGAGACGCGGTGGCGGGTGCGTGAGTGGCCAGGGCACGGGTGCGTGCACACGCGACCCGTCAGCCGCTACGTTTCAACGTGCAAATGTCAATGACGTCTAAAAATAGGCGGTCGAGACTCCGACCGGGCCGAGAGAGACTCTCCTTTAGATAGACTGGAAACCCGCTGCCCACTGGCGGCCGATCGCATCCCGGGATCCTATGGTCTCTAGATCCAGGTGACCTTGACACGAACCGAGCACAGATTACGACCGGATTGTCACCTTGACGTGACGATGACAGGACACGCCGCTGATCTAGTCGTTTTTCCCGGAGACGCCGCGCCGGCCGGTCCTGTTGTCCTTCGCTGTGTTCTTTTCTTCGTGGTGCTCCGGCCATGTCTCTTCATTGTTTCGACTGTTTCATGGTGGAATTCTTCATGATACTGTCTTGTTCCGATATAAGGCCAAGCCACGGGAACAGCGTTCGCCGTACAGGGTCAGGTATGCTATTCGTTCTTATCTTTTTGTTGTGTATCAACGTCATTTCGTTCTACATAGATACCCGGCTTCCTGTTTTTCACTCAAAATACAAACTCATGATTTCATCCTTGACTCATCCTCGACCTCTGTCCTTGACCGCATCACCTTCAAAACTCTGACCTTATCACTCGAGCCCTTACAATTCCAAAATTCCCACCATTCAAGTTAGGATGGCTCGCCGCCGGATCCCTTTCGAATTCCTGTCAGGAGATTTCTTCAGGTTTCTTGCGAGGCACGGAGAGTACCTCGTTCTACTGTACATTTCGTTCGACTGTCTTAGAGACTAATGCATATTCCTGTAATAAATAAATCAGATACCAATTAACGAAATAGAATATTTTTAACAGTCCCAACAAGTTGGAGACAATATACTGGCACTTAATTTCGAGTTTCTACTGTTTCAAATCTCATCAATTTCGCAGGCTAATGAACCGCGTGCACGATTGAAATTTATTTAGATCCAGCCACCCCTTCCGAACCAATATCAAGCAGCACGCGTTCGATTTAGCGCGATGTATAGAGTGTAATTATTAAGGAACCAATAGTTTGATGACTTTCATTCATCAGGTGCGCTCCGAAACTAATCTCATTAAACTGGAGCTAAACTACGTGGACGCAGCGGTCCGGTATCAGAAACTCTGTTTAGGACAAGGTCTCGAACACTCGCCCGTCAACTGTTCGGATGGTGGCTGTACAGATCTGTACCACAAATCGGGTATAAAAAGTTAGTGGCACGGTTGAGAACGAAGGAATGTTATGCAATGTCCCTGTAAACGTGTCGTTTCTTCTGCTCTGTGTCCACGCCCACGGCTGACGAATCGTCTTTGAAGAACATCGGTCTCCTATCAGCGGCACATTCATCTTTACATAACGAGGATCAGACGTGGAACCAAGGCGATCGGATGTTGACGAAACGTCCAAGCGATCGGCTGACACATGTGCGGAAATAACTTCTGCGGAGCTTGTAAAACAATTCTGAAAATCTAATTTTTTCTACTTGCTCCTTAACCCACCATATTTAGAATAGAATATTCGACAATATTATAATTCGATACTTACTGTAATGACCTCCTTCTTTTACCAACAGCATTTTATGAACAACAGGATCTTCATCTGTTTCTTGATTCCTCGGTGTTCTTAATTTACTTCGGGTTTATTTAAATGCTTCTTTCAAAGATGGGAAGGAGTTTCTTAAAAAATTGTTTCTTTTCTTGAAAATTGCAATCAATTCAAGATAACGATAAAAATAAAGTGTTCCTTTCACTCTTAACGCTCACGTTAACTCTTCGCACTCGAATTAATATCTGTAACAGTTTTTAGATGGTTAAATTCTTCTGTATTCTAGAAATTGCTAAAAATCCAAATGTATCAGAAAACAAGTTCAATTCAGTAACATACTTTGAAAGTATGTTAACCATTTCGATCGGACTGTTTTCATACGAAAAAAAGGTAGATCGTTTTTGTTGGCCAAGATGAAAGTTCTTCCGGCCGGTTGTTGGCTCTCATTGTCAGCGGCCGAAGGAGTTTGGCACCGTCCAACTGACTCTGGCAAAAGTAATCTCTTTACTTTCATCGAGTCACAGCGAGAGTGGAATATCTCCGAGCCAGTGGAGAGGACTCTCCCTCGGAGGATAATCACGGTCCACTCTCGTTCGATATAAAGAGCGAGACCGCTTTTGCTCCTCGTGGCCCTCGAACGACCCAGATTGGCCTCGTTCGTAACCGACGATCGTCGGTCGGCTAGAAAAACTGACCTGAAACGGCCGGAGAGATTAGGATCGACGATCCCTGATCGACACGGGCCGTTTAGGGTTGTCAAATAAAGGCCAACGACGCGCCATGTTGACGCGTGTCTCCCTCTTTTCCTCTCGACCGAACGTTTCCACTCGGTTTCGCAACTTCCGGGTGAAAATTTCGGCCCCGGTGAAAGTTATATGAACATTCTTTGTTGGGAAATTCTGACACACATTCCTGTGCGATCGTGTCAGAAACTCTGAAAGAAATTATTTTTATTTTTCTGAGAAATCCGCGCTCCAATTATTAGGTCGTTCGGAAAATAACTTCGTTTTTCAAACTCCTGGTACATCTCGAAAGCTGACATTTCGGACGTCATTTCCTGCCTCGTACTGCTTTCTAACCTTTAACCTGAAGCCCATGGAAACATTCCGATTTAATTAAACAGTGTATGAACAGCATTCTAAAAATTTCAGGGTCATTTTTAATACTTTACGGGTTAAAGGGAAAGGAAATGCTAAATTTGGGGAGCGAAGGATTGTCGAGCGAGGGACGAAACCGTTCCGAAGTAAATGTAGTACAAAATAATAATGGTCAGTTTAGAAGAAAGGGTCAAGTGGTTCACCTCATTAATTGAAGCAAGGCCTGCGAAGCTAATTAAAGTCAATTCCATACGTTGCGCCGTGGAACACTTCTATTTTTCATCTTTCTGCCTCGGTGTGTTACGGACGATCCATATTAAATTTGATTACTAAATGCGAGAATACGGGAAGAACCTAAAAACAGCACGTGCAGCCATAATTAATTCAAGACCTTGACACGTGGTCTGGTTACCCGTGGCGAGTCAATGCCGGAATAATTAGAGCCAGGAAGCTACATCAGCGAAATCAGTTTGCATGGAAGCATTTACATTGAATCAACATATCGATATCGAGAAATCGTTTCTGTTTGTCTCGCTATGCGAAAAATATGTTTTGTTATGTCTACGCGTCCGTGTAATCGCGAATACTCAATCATTGAATGGATTCATGTTTATGAAAAAACATATTACGCACTCGAATAAACAGGTTTTTCTCAACGAAGAAATTCAACAACGGACCATGGGTCGAAACTGACCCGGCCACGTCGTGGAACAGTTAAGATTGAACTACTGGACGGTAGCCAACAGAAAGCGAGTTCATTGGAATTCCACACTCTGCCCCAGGACGAGAAGTTTTACATTTGTTGTAGAGTTTTATGGACAAGTCCAGTTTACAGATAATACATTTAAATAACATTGATCAAGGGGGGAATTCAGCTCTTGACAAATATGGAAACGAAATCGACTCTGACAGTCTGTAATGGGACGGAGCGGTGCGGCGCGGCGATCTGTTGATTCCCGGTGAAACTCGTCGAAAGTGATCGAATGATACATACGTATTTTGTCGGTCAGAGGGAATCCGTTCAATTTCTCTTTTTTCCTTCCGTTTCCGTCTGTAGTCTATGGAAATGGCTCATTATATATATTCCGAGTAGTTTGCTCAATAGTTTCAATTTCTAAACGAGAATCCCCATTAGTCTGTATATCCTTATATTTTTAATTTAAAGATTTATTATTGATTTCATTTTTGATATTGGTTCTAAAAAAATTGAATGCTGAGAAATGTTGATACATTGTTTCCTATTTGCTTGCTTCGGAAACATTGTAGTCAACTTGACACCATTTTGGCACCAAAACACCGGAGACATAATGAAGATCGATTTTTATCCAAAAAATTTCAAACATCCTACTTCTTCCATTCATATTATTCATTGTGCTGTTGAGCAAGGGATAATAATATCGATATAATTTTTTTCAAAAATACTAGATATCTTTTGGATCAATCAGGAAGCAGAACGAACAAATTGGACGTGATTCATAATACACGTCGCGTCGTGTCGATGGCAGACCAGTGGCCATCACGGCACCGACAAAATATCTTATGTAATTGGGTAATGTGCGTGCAATGATTCTATTTGCGTCACACGCGGTCAGAATCATCGTCTTTATTGAAAATGCATTGCGTAACTCTGGGTAATTTCAGGTCGCCAGAAGGATACTTCGTACTTCATACTTCCTACTTCACACAATGCTACCTGCAAAATAATTTTTCAGAGTGTCCAATGTTATAAACTATACAAGATTATTAAATTAGATTGAAAATTAAACATTTGCAGAACACTGCTGCAATATACAGCGCGCGTGCGCTTAATAAAAGTTAATAAAAATTAGTAATACTTCTACTTTATTTTTACCACAAGCAATATTTTATTCAATGAAAGAAATAGTTCGCCTATTTCAATAAAAGTGAGATTGGAAAGGAATATTCCACTCAATGAGAGAAGTATGTCTCTTTTTTTTATTTTCGATAAAAGTGAGATTGAAAATTAAGATTTGCGTGTGGATGTGCACAGTGCACAGTCTGGTATTGCTAACGTCGGACTGCTCAGTGACAATGGACAGTCGCTGTCAGACGACAAGACGACTCGAGCAAGAACGGTCCTGGTACTGGTACCGCACAAACAGACAGAATTGGTAATTACTAGACTGCGGATCTTTATGCGAAATACAATATTTTGCAACGATTTTGGGCAGCAGGAGTTCAATAAAAACTCACTTCATCCCTTAATAGATTTTTTGGATCGAAAACATAACAATATTCTTGGATTTTCGGAGCCGAAACACGTGACGGACCGGCCCGTGGCTCAAGCGTTGGGGAATAGCGCCGTGGAAAGGGATGGTGGAAGGAAGGCAAGTCTGAATCTGGCGCGATGGTACGCGAAGCTCGCACGATCCACGTGGTGTCGGTATTTACACGCTTTCACAACATGGCGACAAAAGGCGGTCGTTGACCGTTCCCGGGCTCGTTTGCAGGTTGTGTAACACAGTCAAAACAATATGTAGGTCGCGTCTAGTTGTCCCGGTTTGTCGCTCCGGCTCGCAAGACGCGGTTACGTCAACGTCTGTCGTCGGCTAATGCCCCAAAAACTGTTAACGGTACACCGGCAGAAGAAACTGTAATTTCATTAGGCCAACCGGTATCACCCTGTTTTGCCGAATCGCGTTTCGCAAACTTCGCAATTAGCACCAACAATCATTCCATATCTAACTTGTATTTCATATTTCGCTCTCTCTCTCTTTCGTTTCACATTTTTCCTCGTTTTATTATCTTAATCATTCTTCGTGTAATTTTCTGGTCTCTATAAAAATGCACTTTAGAAATTGAACATTGTTAATAGAGCTGAACTTAACCGAGCCAATTGAAAGTAATAAAGTACTGGAGATTAGGTGACCTAATTACTTCGCACGGTGTTTATCATGTTGGTTGGTACGAGTAGGCAACCGAATGTATAACCAAATTTGCTGGTGTATCATTTCATACTATTTTTAGCGGCACGATTTTTATCATAAGAAGCGTTTCGCTCGATTCCACTTGATCTGCCAACGTAATTGCTTCTACACATGCCATTATGAAAAAACATTATCGAAGACAAAGGAAATTTTTGAAGAAATAATCTTCACAGTCTACTAGGAGGTACCAATTATCATTTATACATACACTTCGTCAATTAGTACGTATTCGCAGTCTACTAGTAACTATCAACTCTCCCACTTATCTTCAATTAGTAAATTAGTACATATGTATGTGTATTCGCAGTCTACTAGCAAGTATCAAGTTTTGGAGAGAGAACAGTGTAAAAAATTCCAGTTGCCAGCTACTGGTCAGATAAGTGTTACATTTTCGTCGCCAGGCACAGGAACATACATACGTAAGCACATTAGAAGCGACACATTACTGTTGATAATAAACGGATGACCTTGCCGTGCGTAGAATTGATAAGAATTGTAATTCACGTATCACGGCCTTGCGCATATTTACGGCTCGCGGGACCCTGACGTGATTAACCGGCAACGATTATTTCTTGAAATTGCAGCCCGATTCATTTCGAATCGATCGATCCCCACTTATTTCCGGTCCCATCGAGTTTGCTGCCAACACCTTGTTATTCACCGTTTAAATACCTTCATCTTTTTCAAAATTCGACCCATCATTGGCTTGAGTTTTTTTCAAACGATAGAAGAATTAGTTTACTAGAAAATGTGTAAATAACTTTTCTTTTCATTTTTATTATAAAGAGGAAAAAGTAAAGGTCACGCAGGCATATATAAAAAATTTGAAAATCGCGAACATTATTTTTTCAATAAGAATTTAAAAAAAATATGGTTTACACATTCGCTAGTAAACTAATCCTGCTAACGTCTCGAAACAGTTGTACACCCACTGTATTCTGTACGCCACCTTGTTTTCTGCTTTGTTAAAATGTTACGAATAATATCGACTTTTTGGACCACTTTCTTGATTGTCGCGGACTCGTGTACTATTTGATCGCAGAAGATGACCAGGTGTTACCGGTGTGCAGCGGTTACGAGCGAAGTCGGGGGTCAGGTGAAATTCAGGCTACGCCGCGCTCCGAATCCGCTCTCCTTTGGGATCCAGGAAGACGAAACGACTATCTAGAAGAGAAGAAGTTAGAGTTTCACAGGCTACTCTCTCCTATTCGCCGGGTCAGCGGGTCACCCACGCCTCAATTACTCGAGTTCTATCGATGGGGGCCCCCGTGGCGGTTGCGACACCTCTTCTTCGCAACCCGGGGCCCGACTTTCAGAAAACTCCGCAGATGCCACTAGGTCAGAGCATCGCCGTAAACGTCCCGTCCTCTCCTCGTCGTAGTCGTAGTTGTCGCTCCGTGCACTTTCTTCGAGAGACTCTTACTTTTCTTCGGCTCTCTTGGCTGAACGTGGATCAACGACACCGCCGATCCAGGAAGATGAGGCGGCGGCACCGGCTGACTTTCTCCGCTCGAATGGCTTGTAACGAGTCTGCTTTATTGTAACGAGCCTCTTTGTCCGCGGAGAAATCAAACCCTTGTTTACACTCGACGTTTAGCAATGGCGGAAGACACCGACACCGATCGCCGCCATTTCTATCCAAGAGAAATAAGATCTGCTCCGTCTTCTTGAAAGTTTGCTCCTCCTGCAGCGCCTCTTCTGGATATTTATTGCTTTAAGCGCATCCTTGTGGTGTACGTTGTTTATTTAATTGATTTTTTGAGAATGTAACAATTCTTCGGAGAGAAGTTAGAGGAAAATGATTTCGATTAACGAATATTAAGAAACAGGATTGGCTGACCTCGTGTCTATCATGTTTCACAGTGAGAGGATGGATTTAGAAAATCGTTCGGATATCGATAGACACGAGAATAGGTGTACTACGAAAGGGACGTGTTTCTGGGAAAGGGATCAACCTAATTACCCACGCGCCCGTAATGGAAAGTAGATCGAGCGGTGGAACTTTCGGTTTTGCCGGAGTTGTCTTTCACTTGGTAGCCTCCATTCGGGCATTGTTAGCTTCGCGCGTTCCCCTTTAACGACTCTATCACGAATATCAATATTATAAAGAACTAGAACAGCGAAAGCTGTTACCTAATCTACTAATTAGACGTTCGCGCGGATGTTCGAGCAACTTTCATAGATATCTTTAGAGATTCAGAAATCAAATCGAATATCGTTTCCCGTATCTACGGTTCCAGCGTACGAAGAATCATTTCAATCATTTCGATAAGCCCGAAAGAGAATTTACTTTATTCATAAATACATGAAATCCTGGTTAACTCTTTCGAATCCTCTCTTTCAATGATTTCAGCAAACCAAGAAAATTCACTTCGTTCATAAACAAATGAAATGCTAATTATTATGAATCGCCCCACAAGGTTTGTCACCATCGACCTCTATGTGTATCACCAATAATTGATACCACTTATCGTCTTTTCATGGAAGAGAGTTATTACACACGCTTCCTACTTGATTCGTCTTCTACCGACTCCGCGGAATCATAAGTTCTAAAAGCGCGATCGATATCGGTGACACGACGACGTTTAAAGTCTGATGTGTGCAGTACCGTGTCTAATTTTACACAGAATTTTACGATCACGTTCCTTCGACGAATTTACACTCAAGGTGAAATTCCCAGCGTTTGTACGGTGACTCCCTAACACTTATGTCAATACCCGGGTATCCGCTATCAAGCTACACCTTGACATCCACTTTTCTGTCGAAAAATTACCAAGCCCCGTTTCGATCATCCTGTGAATAATTTTATATTTATTTTGATCAAGCTTTTCATACAAGAACTTCGCAGTTATTAAATATAATTCAGTATCAGTTCAAACTTATTAAACACCGAGGAAAATTATAGTTATCGACGTAAGGGTTGAACGTTTCATATTTGCAGGGTTTCGTGGAACCAGCAGAGGAGGCGGCAAATAGACTAGGAAAATGTCAGACTCACTAAACACCGTAAAAAGTTTTAATTACAATTGATCGCTTCGTATGCAGAGACCAGTAATTTATTTAATTGTATTCAGTGGATAGCGGGATTATAATTACTTACCGTAACTTACCAAATGAAGTGTCTGGCTGATTTTCTGCGGGAATAATCGTGGGAGTTCAGATAGCAGAAGCTCTGGAGGCGGTGTATTAACAATTAAAATGACACGGGTATGGTTATATGTATGTTGTTCGGTGCGGCTAGATTTCTCGATCGCCATTAATCAACGTTCAGGCACCGATCTCTGAGTCATTCTCGGTTCTCTCGGCAGGACGTTAATGAGTCTACGGAGCGTTAACGGGCATTGTACTTTTCCCATTTAAGGGGTGACACACTTTCCGTAGCCACGATCGCGAGAAAACGTGCAATTCCACTACGGTTCATTTCATTTCCTGGTTGGAGCAACGATCCGGCCGGTCGTTAGCCGCGGCGCGGCGTGTTGCATCGGGCACACTGTATTGCATACTGCATCGTCCGATTGTCTGCTAGGCGCAGACCAACACGGCCCGATCGTATCGCTACACCAAACAACACGGTGACGAGTATGTACAACATTTTTTGGACGTTCTGTATAATATAAAATGAACTCGCAGAAAAAGCGATTATTGGTCAAGAATATACTGCACTACATACACATATATGTGTACCCTACGTAAGTTCGAGTATTTTCGTTGTTTTTCTCTCACATCTTAATATCCTAATTAACAACCGAGAAAAAACATAAGAAACCTGAAACGGAATGTTTCTACGCAATGTTGACCAATCAATTTTCAGCATTGTAGAAATACTCATTTCAGTGGAATTCGCTGTGAATGACGCATAGAATATTCGTGTAGCACTTGAGGGAATAAAATGAGTTTCGTGAGAACGGTTACGACCTGTTGAGGGTGGTCCGTGAAAGCTGTTTCAACCTGATTTCTGAGAACCTATCCGGGATAGCGACGAAAAATCTTCTTCATTTTGTATGTCGCGTTCAGGTGGGATCGACAGAGGCTCGCCTTGAGCAACATAGAATGATACACCCCAGCAACTTTCACTAGAATTCTTTCAAATCCTCTAAATCCGAATCTATCTCTATCGTCGTAGGACTCGTTCCGCTGAACTTTCGAAAGAATCTTCTGTGAAGAATTTTCATAATCGCTGTTGCAAATCCTATCCTAGCGTTTTCGAAAGCGTTCGCGCCACGATCGGATGGTTTCGCACGGGAAAAGAAGAATTCGATGGTTCCACTTCCACGAGAAAAGAAGGAATTCGTACATAAATAGAACTGACCTGCGCTATCGGGGCCGATACGCGTTCCTTTGTCCGATACTTTCTGGGAACAACGACAGTGTTCTTTGTGAAATATTGATCGATCCTTCCTGTTAGTGAAACCTGAATCGCGTACGGGAAAATCACGTTCACCGGAGCTATCGTACGTGATCCCCTTGCGCGCGTCAAAGCAGAATTCTCAAGTCGCTCTCTGAATTTACAAAAGAAACTAATTCTAGTTTGATGAGCAAAATTTTGGAAATTATGAAACTTATTGACACGTTCCGTGCCTCGAAATTCGAAGCTTCAAAATCAGGGAAAGTAACAGCCCTACACGGAACCTGATAAATAAGATTTTTATTAATGTCTTTCCAGGTTAAATTCCAATCGTGAAAAATGTAATTTCATTTAGTAAAATGTTTATAACGTCGCGAGGTTTCTTGTTTGACGAAGCGCGAGTAAAAGTAGTCGGGCGAGATAAAAAGTGGCTGGAGTTGTTAACGGTGTGGTAAAGTTGGTCCGTTTGCTATGAAACGACCGGTATAAAACAAAATAGATGGCTAAACTAACGTTCCGTTCGCACGCGTGCTCGACTAGAACACGAATTACACGGCGCGGTACGGGCCGGTGCATTCTAACCGTATATGCAAGCGGAATGGAGATAGAAGCGGCAAGAGTGCACTTTCTCCCCGGTAAAAGTAAAAGTTTCGCCGGCGACAAACGCGATGCAGCAAGCAACATGTCTAGGCCCCGACATCGCGGGAACCCGTGGCTTTCTATTATTGCGAGAACATCAACCTCTCCTGGCACAGCTTTTCATCGCCAGCTGTGATCACGGCGCGGCTCGTGGCTCTCAATTATGCTAAAATCGCGGCCGTTTCGCAGGCCCCATGCCATTACCGTAGCGGTGCCAATTTCCGAGAGACACTAACGAAAACCTATCTCTCCCCCGTCGCGTCCGCAACCTGACAATCTCGTGTTATGGCAATTGCGAAGCGGTTTAGAGCGAAAGCGTAGCCCAAAGATTCTCGTGTGACTACGAGCTAACGAAAGTTCCGCAGATACGTCCACATTGAACCAACATCCAGCGACTTTTTGTTGGCTTCTTCTTTTATTCGTAACAGCAAACGCCTCTCGTTGTTGCTGCAATGTGGACATAGCTATAATTTCAACCGGGATAGCATGCACCGATGACCAGAGGATGTTTATGCAAGCAAGCACAGATCGCGATCGTAGAAAGTGCAAGCAATCTGAATTTCGTTGAACCACATTAACCCTTTGCCAACTTGTAACGTTTTCTTTACAGTTACGATGATTAAAACGTGTTTATCCCGAAAAATGTCGTATTGATTACAAACGAATCAAATTCTATTTCATCTAAATAGAAAGGCATACGCGATTTCGCGCATTTACTTTTATTCGACCATGTACACTCTGAATGATCTTGTGTCAAATAGAAATTGCTACAACCTCAGTAATTTCAGTGATAACGAAGAAACTTGATGTCACGGCGTTTCCGTAGTGTAGTGGTTATCACGTGTGCTTCACACGCACAAGGTCCCCGGTTCGATCCCGGGCGGAAACATTTCTTTTTTTTTTTTTTTTTCTTAACGAACAATTATTGAGACTGTATAAATCAAGCCTCATTTTTACGACGACGGCAGCAAATCGATACTATTCCGTAAAACTAAAATAAAATTCTAGAAATTGCTCAGAATTCAATAAATACATTATTTTTACAACAAGAATTATGCCAATGAAAACCACATCTTTCGAACCGGGAGAAAATTAAGATACCGAATCTCGTATGTACAAGCTTATACAACATGACTAAAAAAATCCATAAATCATCGCATACAAGCAAAATATGTAATCCATAACACCTGTTGAGCATCACGCTAGACTCAAGAACAAAAATACTCGGCAAATGTTTGCAAATCATTCTAGCGTTAAAGTTCCAAGTAAACATTTGGCATTTTAAAGATAAAATCCCATATTCTAAAATGGATAAAACCTATTTGCGACTCACCCAATTGTAATAATTATTCCCAGTTGAAAACCCAGTTGTTACCAAAAATAGCATCCTGGACGCATCAATAAATATTTTATCGTTAAAAACTGATGCTGATAGAGCACGAGGCGTACGATCCACCATTGAGCCAGGAGTATTGCGAGAAATAGAAATGGAGAAGAACGCGCGCGCGCGTGAAAGGGACGATGGGAATAGGGTCGGGATTTATTTGAAGGATTCCTAGAGTCTCTTCCCGAAACGATGAAATTCCATTTGCAAAATTCCTGGCAGGAAGGTGACTCCCATCGAAGAGACAGTCTTTGTGTTGCAAGAGAGTGAAGAGAGGATGTGCGTTCGTGGTATGGGGCCCGGCCGGTGGTGTGGAGTCAGGGTATGGCGAAACGGGCTGTCTCAAGGTCGGTTAGGCACAAGGGCAGCTTCAGTCTAGCCTGAACTCGACCGCGCCCTTCGAGGTCGTGCCATCTCGTTCCCACACGGCCAGCTTTTGTTTCTTTTTCTGTCCGTGGCTTTATTAATTGCCTGTTAACTGTCCTCCTCTTGGACGGTTTCGTTGCTTCAATTGAAACCACCTCGGGATCCGTTCTCCCCTCAACCCTTTGTCTCTCTTTTCGATCTCCAATCGATTTCTAACTTCGAACGAACCACGCTGTCTTTCAAACAATTGCTCCATGGTGGGCAAGACTTTTTGCGGAAACCAGATACTCCGAACGAAATTATTACATACGGAAATAATTAGGCCAGCCTCTAGTCTGTTCAAGTTGAAGGCAAGAAGTTATGCATATTATGCAAATCAATTTCACCCTTTTGCAAACCCATTTTACCCTTTTACAAATTACACTTGGAAGCATCTCTCTCGAGTTCAGAAGAAGTCAGCACTTCCAAATAAATATTTTATGTACGTCTTTGCATCAAATGCAATTTTGAACTTCTTAACAATGAATTCACATTTGATTTGAATTTTTACAGAAACTGACTTGAAAATGCTTTATTTAGAAAACGGCAGCATTACTCCCCCGAATTAAAAAAACAGAGATCGATCTAAAAGGAACGAGACAAATCCGAGATTGAGTGCCACCCAGAGCGATACCGATCGCGAGAGCAGTTCGATTGTCCGAAGGGTCGTAAAAAGATCTTGTAACCTTGTGAACGATCGACAGAACATTCCGGCGTTCGATCGATCGATTCCGAAGCGCAGTGTCCACGAAAATCCTGAACGAGGGGTGCGGTACAGCAGCGTACCGCGTAAAATCACTTAGAGATCGTCCTTCCACGAGATCGTTGTTCGCAGACTGAAAATAACCAGCTCGCTCTCTTTCTCGCTCTCTGGGAGCAATCTCGTTTCTTTAATCGGCAGGACCTTGATCCGTTCGTCGTTCCCTATCGCGTGCCGGACGATTATGAAGCGACTCGAAGCTCTCCGGGGGTATACACCCGTGGGTTTATCTGGCTCGACGGACGGGCAATTAATTGAACGGCAATGGTCGTCGAGCTTCTCGCGCTAATTAAGTTTGTCCTCTGGGATCCGTGGGCGAATCTTTCGGCAAGGTCGCATGCGCGCCCCGTCATCGTCTCGCGGATATTTTAACTAATGTTCGCCGTGGAAAAAAAGTGTCGCGGCAGCTCCGGCTAATTGATACTATTCGTTGTCGACGTTTATTCTTATTTCCGAACGAGAAAAAGAAACGAACCTTTCAACGGCAACAATTAACGAGTCGTTTGACGCGGCAGCTGGACCAGAACCCATAAAAATCTCGTTAAATCAGGCGATTTGCTTAACGATACGGGAACCGAGACACAAACATCTCTCTCACCGAGATGTGGATGTTGCAAAGTTTCTGTGGGTTCGAAATTTCATTATACAAAGATATTTTCCGTATCTGGAACACTTCAAGTTCTACAACACTGTATTAACATAGTTACAATTACAGCTGAATGTTGCATCAAGATCGAGCGAGCGGATTGCTACATATCGACATTTCTGATCTCGCCGCGCGAACCCGTGAATCGCCGACCCTTTTGCAACTTCTATCAAGGTCACGACCTCCACTTCGTGCAGAGCAATGCACGCACTATTAGGCACATGCCACGCACGTGCGTGGTGCTTACGTGCAGCGTGCAGCCCAATCTGTGGGATGCATCGCCGTGCCAGGGCTGGCTCGTGGATTCCTCGTGCCACCGATACGAACTAACTGAGATTATTGTTGCTGTCGGAGGGACCATGGCCAGTTCAAAATTATCAGATAATTTGATTTTACGGTTTCAGTGACTAGAACTTTTTCGTAGATCGTAATTTCTTAAAAAAGGAGAAAATTGATATCTATTGTATGCTTATATGTATGTTCTACAGTAGCTGTATACATTTAACAAAACCAGAAAAGAATTTTAGTTCGATTTAAATGAAATGAATAACATGCATATTTTTTAAATTAGACTCTGCGTTTAGAATTTTGATCGCGAATATGACACGATATTGTAGGGCAAGGGGTTAATCGATCATTAGACTGCGGTACGACATCGTACTGATATTTTCGTGTTCTGGTTTCGACGTATTTCACAATTCGCCAAGGGGAAAAATGCCGCCCCTGAAGCGGGATATCGGCGGAGGGTTCGAAGGGCGAGGCGGATGATTCCCGGCTCGTTTCAGCCTCGTGTAAGCCTGGAACGAAGACGGTAGGAAAAAAAGGGCCGTCTAGAGCAGTAGTGGGCAGGAGGTGGGTGAAGGGCCGTGAGCGAAAGGGGAGACAAAGAGCCAACGAAGAGGGAGACGCGTTTCTTAGCAAGGCAGCACGGATGCGTTAGCTCTGTCGCTCTGACGGGGTGAACGTACGACGGTAGACGCAAAAATCCCTCCAAGGTCGGTGCATCCCTATCGGTACCCTGTGCGTGCGTTCGTCTGCCATCGTTGCTTCTTTCCCTTTCTCTCTCTCTCTCTCTCTCTCGCTCTCGCTCTCGCTCTCGCTCTCTCCCTCGAGCCCCGCTTCTCCCACGGGACTCGGCTATGTCCTCCAATTGGTCGAAATCGCGAATTCGGGGCCAGCTCGATTCAGGGATACGTACAAAGGATTATGTGGAGCACAGGATGCGCGTCACGTGCTGCAAATAATTGTGTCGGATGAAGCGAAGCATCGACATTTCGATGATCTTGGGTTAGTACTTTTCTACGTAGGACAATAAAAGGGATCGATTGGTTTAACAAAGAAGTTGAGTTTGCCTTAAGGAATAAAGTGTAATTGCACCTGGCGGGTGCATCGGCGCATCCACATGAAAAATAAAATCGTAAGAAATTAGGACGTATTATGACATATGATTTCTTCCTCTATCATTTTTCCTATTTATGCTTAAAAAAGAGCAGTATTTTTGCTTCAGTTTTCTTCTGAATTACGTACGACTGTGCGAGCTAGTTTCAAAGAAAACTAACCGAAGTGTTATTCTCTCTAAGAACACTTACTGGCTTATTCGTGTTAATAAAATATAATTTATTTTTTAAAGTCGATCAGAGCTTGAAACGTGGGAAATATTGTGGGTCAGAGAAAGAGACCATGCAATTTTCTTATTGGCCACACCCTGTCGTATAAATAATTCGCATTTATGCGTTTCGTTATTTCTATTAATAAACCGAACAATTACAGGAGCCTTAATTGAGAGCATTACGTCGATACACGACTCATCGAGATCAAGATACTGAGATAGGTATCTGCGACAAGGAGGCCAATCAACAGACTTGTATTCAAATAGAAAGTGTTCCTCTAAACGCTTTATGTCAAGATACGCAGATATGTGCACACATAAAGATGAAATTGTGAAATGTCTACAAGTAGGAAAACAGGTCGGCGTTCTTTTTTCTATTTAATTCTGTACGCCTGTAGCAATATTTTCTCTCGCTCGGATTATTATACTTTTACTTGTACAATGTTCTAGTTTAAATTACAGTGATTTTACTTCTGCTTTATCATTATTTTTGAATTCTGTACACTTCTCTAATTATTTTTCTAAAATCTACAAGGGATCTAAGATCGAGGACTGAACGCGATCAAGCGAGAACAAGGCTACAAAATGGGGACTCCTAAAAAAGGTCTCTCTAACTTTTCTCTTTTCAGGTAATTTAAGAAGCTCCTAGTATTAAATTTTCGTGGATGGACCTTCTTCTTCGTAAAAAAGATCGCTTGTTCCGCGGTAACGATATCATTAATACAAACAATCCAAGACAAAAAGAAGAAGAAGAAGAAGAAGTTGAAGAAAAGATTGGCGGCTACGAGTCTCTTAATTTCCGTTGACACTTGTAAGTACAGCACCGTTGCTCTGTTAACCAGCGTCGGTACAATGTTCTAAGTCGCCGGTTGAAAGAGAAAGTAAACGTAAACAGGCGAAAAAGGAGCGGAACGTTTACGGGTCGTGTTCGTAAATCGTCCGTGAAGGAGTAAGGTGACAGCGGAACACGAATTACTTGGCACGAGAATCCGAAACCACCGGGAGACATTTTCGTTCGCCCGGTGTGGGCCACGAGGCCTGCGACCATATCCACGAAGAAGGGGAACAGAGAAACCGAGGAGAAGAAGAAGAAGAAGAAGAAAAAGGAAAAAAGGAGAGAAACACGTTGGGATCCGCCGCGGTAATTTGCGGTTTCACGGGTGGCACGTGGACACGAAACTGTCGCCGGTAAATTAAAATTTCCCATCGGTCCCGAGTGATACGAGGGCACTCTGACGGTCGACGAGATCTACGCTGATTGCCGCCGCTGCAATTAAATCGCGCGATCGTTACGACATCGCGCAATAAAGTCCGCCAGTTTGATGATTCAATAGAGGGTGTATTTTCGGCGACCCCGCTTTCGTTACTTCAACGTAAAATATGCTGTTTTATTCTTCCCTCGTACCATCGGACAACAAAGGAAGTCCAGCAAGGAGGTAAGATAAAACAAGTTGTATGTAATTAAGTTACGTAATTCAATTACAATGTATTTAAATTACCGCAACTCTGATCCTACCCACAGAAAATTACGAGAACCATGTCCGTATGACGATCTTCCTCATCAAGCGACTTTTATTCTGTTCCTCGAGGATCGTTCGGTTATTTTCGCCATTGTGTGGATGGCGCCCATGAATTATGGAGCGTGTGTCACTTTTATAGGTAACCGTCCCGTCAATTCGGGACGAACGGGTTTCGTCGGCTAACGAGAGGCGTTCCCTTCGGTTATCCGGCAATAAAAATAATTTGGCGATGAATGAGGGTAGACGGAGTGTTTAGGGCAGAGCCGGAGAGAGACAGAGAGACCGGCGCGGCGCGGCGCGGCATAAGATATTTTTATTGGGCGTCTGCAGTCTGGATGCACAGCCGCAGCCGGCCGTTCAACCCGATGCACTCATTGCTCCGTGCCAATCCGTATGGGATCCTTGCACCCGATCCTCTCTCTTCTCTTTGCACGATCCGTCTTCAGTCTTCAGGCGTCTTCGGCATCTAAAGGTCCGTGCTCGCGCGCACGCCCTCGCACTTCATAACACTCGTGCAGCCGTATGGCCATCGCGTGACCGATCCACAACCACTCAACCGTTCAAGATACGCTCGATTATCGGCTCGAATGTTCCCAGAATCTCTTTACAGTACACAAATGAGTAATACCGATGCTATTCGCGTCCTACGCCGTGATTCACTCTGTGATTCAATCGCCGAGGAAGTTCGAAATCGACGAGGCACAGCCTCGCAATTAACCATTCCCGATTATTATGTGGAAGAAGATCTTTAAACTTCCTTTTAACGTAGCACAACTACATATTGCGAAATTCAATGAAACGCTTCCGGTAGATAAAGTGTTAACAAACCAATTAAAACGTCTATATCTTCAGAACATTAGATTTTACTTTATAGCAACGATCGACAAGATGGTGCTTATTTTTATAACAAATAACAACACAATTCTACGTAATTTCCAACGAAGCACCTCACGATTTAATCATCCCACTGCTACAACGCAGCGAACGAAATATCTTGTGTACACATTTGATCTTATCGTTAGATCCCGAGTAATTTGATGATCCGCGTGAGATACTGCAGGTGCAGCACGCATCTGATAAAGCACAGTCCAAGCAACGTCCACCGAGAAACACACATCGCGTACCCAGAATCATTCATCGATCCGTCAGTCATCAATGACCTATAGCACGACGTGTTTATCGTCGTGCTCGAGTAAGCTCCTTAACAATTAATACGCTTATTGTAAATCACCAGTTCGCGAGCATTAATCAGCGACCTTAACCTCGAGCGACCTTATTCGATCGAAGATCTCAAAATGCTGAGTATACTTGATTAATCATTCTCCGAGCGCGTTGTACTTTTACTAAAGTTCGGGCGTGGCCAATGGACAATGGACACTGGTCCATCGCCCCGCCGCGCCGGTAAAGGTCCTTGCTCTCCGAGCGTTTCAATGTCGAACTTTTAAAAGCGGATGAGAAGGATAGTGGATGCGAGCATTCAATGGCACTTCACTATACAGACGCGTATCTCGCGTTTACGGTACTCTTTCGCCACTATTTCTGGAGAGTCAACATCTAGACGGATCGCATATGTCTCGTTTCCTTGCATTCCCATCTTCAGATGGTGTTATTTCAAAATCTCGAACGGAGGCCACTTAATGTTTCGTTGACGGTCTGCTGCGAAACTTTACGCTTCAATCTCCTTCACCAATGAAATTTTCCAAAATCTGCCAGATTAGCTAAGTATTATTGGCTATATTATTATATCGCTGGGGGAGGGGAGCTTATTTCTCGTTTAATTAAGAAATTTTCTAAGACAATACGCCGTTCTTGGAACGCGGGCAGTGTTTCTGTTTTCGCGAACGTTATCGTCGCCGCCGCGCCGTTGTAATTCGCGAGCATACAAATCCTATACCGGCGTTTTACCGTGGATCGTTCCGAGAACAATCACGCGTATTTTCCAAATGAGACACAGCGATTTAAAGCAGACCCCGATTCGTCGTAACATTTATATCGAAGTCGCAAGTTACACTTGTTGCGGAATTAAAAATTATGATCAATTATTTTCCCAAGATGATCTATTAAGTACAAAGTAGATCTATTAAGATATAACCGAACCTAATAAATTGTCCTCTTCGCACCTGCCAGAGTTCCACCAACTTCAAATAATCAATCATTCAGCCGGCTCATATTCTGAACGAAAATTCGAAAGATTAATATGTGTGTCCTGTACTCTCTCTCTCTCTCTCTCTCTTAAAGTTTCATCATGAGATCAAAGAGCTCGATAAAAAGAAGACCGTATCGAAAAATACGCCTCCAAAAATATCGAGAGGCGCGAGTCCGCTGTGGAGAGCGCTTCTGGATCATCCTGATCGGATACGAACAGTTTATTGCAACGAGCAAGGCCAAGGTATAGCAAGGCGGTTATCAATAGCTAAATTAATGTTCCCCTATACGTGGACGCCCACGTGAATCGTTAAAATAAAATCGCGCTACTGCAACTATCTGTGACGCATCTAATATAAAAATACCGTGGGGCTACTTAAAGGGATCAAAAATGGAATTACGGGTCGATAGAGCTGCGAATTTATGCAATGTGACATTGAATTTATCAGTTCTATTATTAACGTGTGTGCACTTCTACCGTCTATAACTTTGCGAACTTCCAGATAATGCTGACGGACGCAATATTTGTTCCAGAGAATCATTTCCACAAATTGAGATTAATAACTAAAATCTTAGTAAATTGGTAGATTGGTAGACTGATTTGAATATAGATGAATACAGATAACAGTGTTTTTAAATTCATCTAATGTTTTGAATTACACCTACTCATTCTACCAATAATAAACAAAGGAACAACGGATCCGCGGTAATAATGTATTCGAACGCATTGTTATGCGGCTTCCTCCTCGCGATCTCGCAAGTTCCTTTCCGTTGCCCTTGAAAAGAAGACGCCTCCCGACCTTAAACTCAACCTCCGGGTGGTTCGACCTTGCCACGTGCTCGCCATATTGCCATGCAGTACGTTGCATCCCCTCGAAACGCCTTTTGCATCCCTGTACCGCGGAGCGCTGTGAACGTTCACCCGTTAAAAATGATAAATGGGGAACAGCCAGCTGAATCTTCAATAAATGAACAACAGAAGCGAAGAGACCGGGGGACTCACACTCTCTCTCTCTCTCTCTCTCTCTCTCGCTCGCTCTCCGTGTACCGTGCATTTACATTTTAAACACGAGCACGCTCTCATCTCAGTGGAAACGTGCGGGGGAACAAAGCTGCTCCTCCTCAGCTTCCGCCTTTTCCTCGACTCCTTTATTACTACTTGATGAAAATTCCCCGGCGGAGCTTGTCGAAGCGATCTACGGAAAACTGTCGTACACCGTCGCATTCTGCCGTGTCTCAACAAAGACGGAAACTGCAGTGGGTGTACAAAGTAATCGTATACCTTTTAAAGACGAATACCTTTTTCAAAAAATTCGACCCAACAGCTTTTAAGACGTTAGAAGGATTGGTTTACTAGCCAATATTTAAAACGTGTATTTTGTAAATCTAAGTAATTAAAGGACCTATATTATGAAATAAAAATGGTATTTACTAATTTTTTCTAATGTGGAGAACATGCCACCCCACACACACGCGGCGAATTTAAATAAAAAAAAATATTCAAATTAATTTTTCGAATTAATTAGAATAAATATTATAGTATTATTATAATAAACGTATTCGGCGAAATCTGCAAGTCAGATTGCCCGCAGACCCCGCGTGTTGGTTAATAGAAAATTAACATATTGGTTAGATATGATTATCGATTTTCCATGAATGGTTTCTGCTCGGCGATTCGATGTCAAAGTCTAGGTTGTTTAATTATAGAGAGCGTATTTCCGTCGGCATGGAAAATAACTTATCTTAGAGATAATATAAATACAACGAGAAAGAGTCAGTCCCGACCGCGGAGTATACCATACATATATCCTATAAGGAATTAATAACTCTTTGATTCGTTTGCGAGCGCGCGTATGTGTAAAATATTTTCTTTCGAGTTGATAGATTCTGATTGAACAAATAAAAGCTTCCGTATCGAGAAGCGCGCGCCGTGATTTCTATTTTGTGAAAGTGATCCAGTTGTTAAACAAAAATTACTCTGGTCGTAGGATCATACGTGTAGGCGGCGTAATGCACGTATTAAGGAAAGTTCCGAGGCCGGGTGAAAGTATTTACATAATTAAATGCACATAATATTAACAGCGTTTCTACCGCTGAAACCCAACGGACATTGCGGAGTAACGAGCCTTGATCTCGTTTCGATTAACGCCATCTTTAGTCGAAAGTCTTTCAATCAGAAAGAAAGGAATTGAGTAATAATGTGCGTTGCGTGACCGCGAAAATGTTCGTGTTCACTACGGCAATGTTAATCTCCGGAATGAGAGATTTTCATTCATGGAACGGGAAGAATGTATAAACAAATACTGTTTGTGTTTCGAAAATTATTGAATTCTCATTTATGGACAAGGGTCGAGTTAAAAACAGCAAGTGTAGTAATTTATCCACGTGGAGTACAGTGTGAAAGTTCTACAAAACAATTGGTCATTGTATGTACATATATTCTCGTTAATGGCGTCAATGAATCGATCGCGCTCCTATAATAGAACTGTGAGAAGGTAAATCATTCGAGCAGTTGCGGGCTTTAATAAGCGAATGGAGTTTCATGCTGCACTCTCCTTTGCTGAATAAGACCAAAAAATGGTGACTTCGAATTCAAATTCCAAAGCAATGGGAACGAAATATTATAATAATTTTTTATCATTTTTAACATCTGCAGAGAGTAATCCGAAGCATATCTGCCCACAATTATGAAAGTGGTCTAAGTCAAAATTTTAAAAGAATGACCTTGTCAGTTATTTCACATTACCTTATTTCAAACTAAATCATAATTCGTTAATCGAGTTAATCGACCGCGTCAGTAGTCTTCCGTTGGACTATGATCCGAAAGGACCAATCCGCGTCGAAATCCGACGCCGCGTCGGTTGAACCGCCAATTAAACGTGGGAATTTTGTAAATCGGATGATCGAATCGACTGATCTTGTTTCGCGTTCTCGGGCAAGAGGTCGGCTCGTGACGCTTGTCTGCTCGTTTCGATCGATAAGCGTCACGCTTAATAGAACGGCGGAGGTAAATCACTCAGATGACCTCCGATCAAACAACGCCAGCGAAACGGTCGTGGTGACCCTCGCCAGTCAGCTCTCACCTCGTTCGAGGACAGATCGATGCTCGGGCAGTGTCAATGTCAGTCCTAGGGCGGAGATGAGAGGGGTTGCACCGGTATTGCGTCATCCTGACGTCAGAGCAACCCCTTCGCTTTACACCCGCCTCTTTGCCCTTGCATGAGCTACCCTCTTCAACCGCCTACCCTCCTCCAGCCGAACCCCTCTGCTAGCCTATACTTTTACCCTGTCGAACGAACTACCAACACAGACAGGAACCCGGGCCAGACCACATTACCCTGTTCCCCGGCATCGCCATGCCGAGCCGCACCCCCCCCTCTCTCTCTCTCTCTCTCTCTCTCTCTTTCTCTCTCGTCACCCGGCTTCTCTGCCACCGAGCCGGCCCAACCTGTTGATCTAGACGAGAATAAACTCGAACCCTCATTATGGAAAATACCGGGATCCCGAGAACACCGAGTGCACGACGATCGATGCCCATCGAGAGGGTTGCCGCGACGCTTAAGGGGTAGACACGTTTTTTCAGGATCGCAAGGGTGCGGGATGCACCTTCTCGTTTCTCGTTAATGCATGCGATGGGGTTTTTCAGTAGTCAAACGCGATAGATAAAAGATCAATCTAGGCCACAACGCCCTGAAAAGTTCTATTTTTACGTCTACGAGGCGTAATTTGCATTATTAGGAAGGATAAGCAAATCGCGCCTCTTAAACGTGAAAATAGAACTTTTGAGGTCAATCGCGGACTAGATTGACCTTTTATCTAGAGCTTTTCGCTACTGAAAAAGCCATCTTTGCATTATCGAGAAACGAGAAAGCGCTCCCCGCACCCTTGCAATCCTGGGAACGAGTCTATCCCCTTGAAGCGTACGACCGAGATGCTCGTCGAACGGAGGGTTGACTTCTACGTGGGTTGAACGGTGCCTTTCATGTGGAATCTTTGGTATTTTCGACGAGCTGAAATCGGTGTCAAACTCGTAGCTTAGTAATGACTGCGTGCGTCCGCATAAAGTGAGACAAATTAATTTTATGCGTTGTTATTTCAAGTCATGGCGCATCAAGAATATAAGAAGAAGCGTATTCAAGAAATCGATGAATATGTATCTTCTTCGCTTTCTTAATGCTTCCGAAAGAGGGAGCTCTTGCGTTTCGTCAAGAGTATTGCAGGTACATAAATAACATTGTTGTCGGAACAAAATCTAAGTTGTCTGTTAGTAGTAGTCTGAGTGGTAGTACTATCTAGTAGTAGTTTGAGCTCCGCAGTTTCAGCAGCGGGGAAGACGGTGCCGTCTCTAAAAATTAAGCGAATTCAAATGAGGATGCATTAATGCACTCCGCGTCCGTTGCATCAATACGTTGTGTGTACGCGACACTTTATTTTCTAGAATGCGGATTTTTTCTTCGGGAGTCCTGGCGAAGACGCCAAAAAACATTGTGCACGTATCGTTTCGTGCTGAACCGACCCTGAACGACATAGGGGTCGAAGAAAGAACGACGTGCCAGATTTCAGGGCGGTGTTACTTATCCCAGTTTAAAACGACACCATTGTCTTTCACTGAATACGGCACCGGCAATTGATTCTCCTCCGCGATGGAAGCAACGCCATTGAAACGTTCTAATCGTATCTGCCCGAGGGAGGCTCCGATCGGCTATTCATTCGTCCAAGGTCGAACCTCGAGGAACACCGTGGAAACTCTTCCAATAATTGGCTTCGTGCACCGAATACAAAATAGAAACGCCTCCGACGGCGCGCGGCGCGGCGCGGAGTCACCTTTAAATCGGCCTCGATCTTTATACATACATACTTTATTTATGGAACCAGCTGTATCCCGACCGGCTGTTAATCACACCTAGGAACAGATACTTCGTCAGACTGACCAGAAAAATTTGTTAGCTTAGTATGCGACCAACATGGCCGCTGAAATCGATGATCATTTGCAGTGTCTAGCTTTTCTTCTGTCTGCAAGGCTCGCTTATACATAGATAGGTCGTGCGAGATCGTTTACCTCTTTACAAAGAGCAACGCTACGTTATAACGGACATCGTTTCGATTTGTCCGGAAATACAATTATAAATGTTTGTTAGTCGACACATTTTATTCCTTCAATTTTTAAGATTGAATATTCAAATGATTAAAGGATGGAAAATATTTGTATTCAGCCTCCGTTTCCTGCAACCGATGAAGGCAATTTTTATTTCTATAAATTGGCAGTGTATAAAGGCGGAGGTAATGTTAATAATAATGTTTCTTTTAATGGAGTCTGTGCATAGATACCGAGGAAGAGAATTGCGATTGGAGACCCGCAGCATTAAAACCCAACGTTCAAAGCAGACCCTTCCTCTTCAACGGCCACCGGAGCTTCCTTCAAGAAACAAAGAGCAACGGAAGAGCCGTGACATTGGGTACAAGCACCTCAGAATCTCGAGTTACCCTCGTCTACCCGAATGGGTGCACCGCTTTCGGGTGGTCCATTGCCAAAAAGGAAAGAAGAAGTTTGAAAGGTTGCGACGGACGCGGGTCTGTAACGAATAATCGATGATCGATACCTCTCTATTCAGAATTCGAAATGTTGCAACCGTGTGTTCCCTGTAGGTGTGTAACATATGAATAAATGTGCCCATCATTATGAAAGTGGTCTACTATTACTATTATAATAGTGATATTTACTCATAATATCGCATCTGTGCAACGATTCAATCAACATTGAACTCGATAGCCAGAGACACAAAGTGGAGGAATCCTCCACCTGCCCTAAGATCCTGTTCGATCGAGGTCGTTGCTCGGTTCCGAAAGACACGTGCTACTGATGGCCCATTTCGTGCTTTATTTCATCAAAACGTCGACATTGCGTACCTAGACCCAGACACATACAGTTTTATATGTAGCTTTAATCATTTTACCGTCATCACCCACATCAAATAATGAAGAAATTCGGTAAAAAAAGTTCAACGAATTCATTTATACGCGCAATAGTTGGGGAAGCGAAGGAAGGCATAAAGAGCGAAGGCTAACGGAAGAAAAGATCCGTCGACCGACGGAAACGAATAATTGGTTTCGGGAAGGAAAGAGCATTTCCCAAGCGGATACGACAGCCGGCTATTATCGCAGGGCAGGATTAAGTATATTTCATATCTTTTTCTGAAATAATTCTTATATTTAGTGTCAAGGCCTGGCGGACTGTCGAGGGTCGCAGACGCAGTACATACATATACGGCCCAAGCGTCAGGTAGGCGGCCAGGTGTTTCAGCCAGGCAGCAGCGCAACAACGCCGATTTTCTGGGTCGCCACGCCAGACGGACACCCCGAATCCTGCGTTTGGCACATGACTGTCGAGAACACATTTTACTGCCTCGATGTAGGTCACACGCGCCGTGCGTGAACCTATCATCCACGGTTTGATTGAAGCTTTCCGCTGATCTCTGGATTACGCCACGGAAACACACGCCTCGATGGAAATTTTTCTCCCGGCTGCGCGCGTAATTAGTGACGATCTTTATTAAGTCGATAATCGTTGATAAATTTGCTAGAAATTTGAATTAGCTGGAGCATAAAATTGTATCATTTTTTGGTGAAATTGTTCAATATTGCACTCAGAAACGTTGAAAATGTGTTTGGTCTCCTCTCAGTGAAAATTTTCGAAAAGAAGTTTTAAATCGGGACAGCTGCGATTCTAAATTGTATATTCAATATTTTTCTGTCACCCAGAGATCTTGAAATTAATTCCACGAGTCGCATCAAAATCCACCGAACCAGAGAACATTTCCAGTTGCAGAACCAGCAGAAATCCACGCCAGTTAATTAAATCATTCGTAGCACACTGCTCCGGATGCTTAACATATTTCCCAATAAATATTTTATTGATTCGGCTATGTGGAATTTAATCTAATCCGTGTATTCGATGCACACACGCAAATTAAACGGCAGGAATTACAGGAGATATCAACGCGACATCATCGATACCGAGTGTAACAATAGATGCAGTCAATCCAGATATTTTTGAACTACAATAGCTTCTTATTACTTGTGTTTTTATTTATCTGCTTGAACTATCTGGCAGATATGGGTCACGAACATTTTCATTGAAAAGTTAGTAAGTCGTACTTCATTGAAGTGGACAAGGACATTTCGAGCTAGTGGCGTAACGACACGGTGTGGTTAAAAAAATCTTTATCTCTATGTTCTAGATACTTGAAAAAACAAACATGTAGAATTTTGTGGACGACCATATATTGTCCGTGCTGTTAAATAACAAAAATCTAAAAATAATTGTCGCTTTCTGTCGCGTATTAAAAAATATTTTCTTGATCATTTCTATAAAAGAATTATTTCTAGACTGCAGATCTCCATCCAAAATAGATTGCATGCAAAATGTTGCCTGCTGCATTTTATTATAAATGCACAGAATGTCTTCTTCGTCGCTTATTTCAGCAGGTTCAATCACACCAGGAGCGCAGAACGCTGCGAAACTGCGAACTGATTATAATTATCGAAAGCACACGGTGGCCGTGGCTTGCAGCTGACAGATGATTTGTGGAAACGTATTTATATTGTTATGTAGGTCATAAGTCTAGCACATGGGGTTATAACATCCGCAGTCGTAGCTGAAAGAGCTCCAGGTCACTACGTGCTCCGTGTACGCTGTACACGCATCTATACAAAATATCAGTGTGTACGTGCATTATAACGTGCATGTGGGGGTGTGCAGCCGGTATACATCCAAGAGAGAACTATCAAACCTCAATCACTTGGGCGGCTCGAGAAATCGAGCATATCGCGCGTTGATTGAAATTTCAGACCATAAGTAATGGGACAACAATAGATTCTCCCGAATTAGAACGCTCCCTTAATTCATCAGGCTCGTAAAACGAACTGCCATGTTTGCCGTTACTGAAATCGTTCTAGCATCCAGAACATTTTAGCGCGAAAATTCACGCCTTTTAAATAAACAGCGCAATAAATTAAAGTTACGCGTAATCGTTGATTATATCAACAATTTATCGTGAAGCTCACTTTATATATATTTTCTACTTCGCTGATCGCGTTCCCGCAACCCTCTTCATATTGTAATTAACACACATTGTAAACATTTACATATTTTTAACGGACAATTAAAATTCAAATTTTTTATGTAGTCTTTCATTACGCAGAAGTTAAGCTTTCCGTAAAACCATTTGTAATACGTTCAAGCAGATCTGACGCGAATCTCTTGCAAATATTAATTGAAAGATTATGACTAGACTGCGGATCTTTATGCAAAATAAATGCAATATAAAGAATAAAGATCCGCAGTCTAATTATGACATGACAGGATAATTCAATATTATCCATTTCGCTAATCTAAAAGAGAAGTGATCATTTTTGCAGATGAGGGCACATCTTATAATTAAAGCTAATCTGGTTGAAGCGCATCAAAAGTCCCTTTTGTTATTATTACTGAAAATTACGAAGCATAAAGGAAATGTTAATATATCCTGGCCGCAGTGCTCTCAAATGCAAATACTTTGTTAATCGGCCTCTGCGGTTTGTTTTCGTAGAAAGGATGGGGAGGCGGGACAAAAGTGGATTGATCATGGCCAAGATCCTGCAAACGCAAGATGTCAGACACGAGTTTGATATGTACTCATAAAAAGCATTTTATTCTGGCAGGTGTTGTGCGGGGCAACCGCTGTTGTCCGCGGCCCAACCACCTGCCCATTTTTTATTGAATGTATACCACACGTTGTATTCACACTTCGGGTCCTCGTTTACCCTCTCTCTGAAGGCAGCCCTCCACGTGCCACGCTCTGGCCACGAGCCACCTTATTTTACCGTTGCACCGTGTAATCCTGCGAACCGAAATCTTCTAAATATATTACATAGGTCGTTCGGAAAGTAATTTTTTCTATCACTAGACTGCGAATTTGCTAATAGATAGATCATAGACGCTATTATTTGATTTTCAGAAAATAAAATAACCACACACATATTACTATACATAGAGAGACAGCGGATCTTTATTAAAAATAAAAATCTTCCACCCATATTGCAAGAAACCGGAGTGAAATAGGAATTTATTTTCTTTCTCAATATGTTTAACAGGTTGAAAATAATGTCTTCTAATGTTTTTGCTGTTTTGAATTACATCTGCTCTTTGTCATAAAATACATTACAAATTACAAATGTCAAAGAAGACCTTGCGCTCTCCGCAAGCTGCAAGACATCGACATAATTCTTTTTTTTAAGGGGAGCTCACCTGTTTACATCGGATGACGATCATCTGGTATGTGAAAGATCGAATGGTTCGTTTGAAAGACGAAGGACGATTTCTCTTCCTTTCGTCACCTTACAGAGTCTGGGGACAGAAAGTATCAGGACCTTGGAAAGGGGGTCGCACCTGCAACCAACTGTGCTCCTCAGGGTCTTCGGTGCTTTCCACCTGAGATAGGTGGACTCGTCGACCAAATTAACATAATGTTAATAAAATACGATTAACATAATGATTTACATGAAACACGTTTTATTTGCTTTATTCTAATCGTGTCCCCTTCAACTATAATATTATCACTAGACAGCGGATCTTTATGCAAAATCGACACATTTTACTATTACTATTTGAAATTAGATCAAACATGAAGTCACCAAAAATGATAAATCGAACCATGAACACCGGAGTTGTCTACAAGTATCGAAGTCACCGTAGTGAGTCGAGTACACCGATTAACCGAAAACGATTCACAGCCGCGAAACGTCGTTTTAGCACGACATCGCAGAAATTCGCGCGTGTCCGGCCGCCATAAAGGCGCGCGGATGACATTGTGCAGCGGAGAATTTTTGTCCCAGTTGTTTCCTCGTGTCCGCCGTCGTTCACCCGAGGAAGATGAAAGTGGTGCGCGGCTTAATTCACTTACGATGCGAAAGCGGCGCAAAATTAATTAAACCATTAACCCTTCCAGCTAGCCCGTGAAGCTATCCCTAAAAGTTACGTCGCATTCAATGGCAATTCCCGGCCAAGGTTGCCGGAGATGAAACGCTCCGGGGAAATACTTACATCGAATTACAGCACCGAAACACAGCTTGTAACTTCCTACCACTCCGAAGTAGAATAGCTGAAGAATTGACACCAGCAGACGTGATCTGTGAAGAGTTCATCTAAATAATGTGTGTGGCGAATGAAAACATTTGGAAGTCGTAGAAATAATTGATTTGGTGTTCAAAGTACACGATAAGTAATTTTGCATTGTAAATCGAGAGTTACCTTGCGAGTCGTTGCAACGCGTTGGAAGGCGCCCTGAACGGTGGCCGTTGAATAGCAAACCGGCCAGAACGAGAAAAGAAACGGGACAATGGTTGACAGGGTCGTGGAAACAATAAGATAACGCTCGTAATATGTGTTTCCATTTAGCAGAGCCGTGTTCTTCGCGGGAGTCGTTTATCGAACCGGCTTTTGTTTCGATCGGCTCGTTTAATTAGGCGGACAGCCCGTGTTCGTGTTAACGTGAAATTACCGACTGCCAGGAATTATTAACTAATTGTAAGACCTTACGCGCCATTCTTGTTGGCCTCTGCTTCACCTCGCTACCCTGACCAACAGAAAACGGTGCCAAGGCCTTCTAGCTGGACTAAACTTCGATATTATATATAGTCGGGCGTCACACACTGGTAATCTAGAACACGGGCTGTGCTAATGGACAACACACCGAGCTAAAGCAACGTCGAAGGGTGGCCACCCGACCGGAAAGAAAGATAAATTTTCATGCAGAATTTGTTGACACTGACATCGGCCACGGCCTCGTGGGAAACCGAAAATGATTAAGGGAAACGCCGCGCCGGCTATCGCTCACCAGCTGTCTTCGAAACTGCACGGTGCTTGTCAAAATAGTTGCTTTTCCTACCATCCGCAATTTCGAACAATTTTCCGATCACAATCGTATAACAAATCGTTTCACTAAGTTCCAGCAGCAACGATGAAGTTGAGCAACGCGACTATTAGTGTCAAGAGCAGCAAGTGACACAGCGAGCAACGAGACTAAAACGTTGAAAGCGAAAGCACTACTGGTATTTATTATCAGTAGTGTCAGTCGTCATGCGAAATTTCTGTGTTCAATGTGAGCAATCGATAAGAAACTTCTTTACCTCCCTTATGACAAAAATTGCTGGGTAATTAATCAATGTATTAGTTTCGGATATTAATAGGATAATTTATCTGACTCCTGTGTACTGCAACCGATGCGAACATTTTTTACTTTGCATAAGACACATCCAAAAATGTAGTAGAGACGATAAAATTTTATGGAAACACATAGCATTTTTTAAAGTGCAGGTTTCAAGGAGCTTTCAGCGCAAGTCATGTTGGTATTTTGATATAAAACGGTGGAGCACTCATTGAAAGATGTGACACCGTTTTAGTGAGGACGACAAATCGCAATGCGTTCAAGGCGAGCCGAACAAAGGCGTTGTTACTCTGCTTTTGAAACTGTGTTTTGTATACCTGTCAAACAATAACGTTTGGCCGTCTTAAATGACTTACTGCTCAATTGTGAGAAGTAGAGGAATCGTGTCAAGGCTCGGCTGCGCTAGCATTAAACTAGCGTTAAGCTCGCGTAAGATGCAGTCTCGTAAATGTCGCAGGTGTTGCACGTAGAGCACTAATTTATCCTAAATGGATAAAGGCGTCACTGGTTAAATAATTTCGACGGTGTTGCCCCACAAATTTCGCATTTATCTCTAAACCCTCAGCGTCGTTCATCGAAGTTTAATCGTCGGTTAATGTGACATTTACTTCGGAAATTATTATAGAAAGAACTTTCCACCTGGGGGTTCTAAATATTATGGAGAGTGATTAAAACAATTTTTGACTAGAGTAAGCGGATAATCCGCTCGTCTAGTTTTCGGAGAATAGCATTTCAATCGGCTGGTTGCGCTCGTATCACCGGAAACTACATATTAACCTCAATTAACACCGATATCCCCTCTTCGGTATGAATAATGCGCGGGTGACTAAGATTTCTTCTTCCTCTTTCCACTACTGATTCCAGAATGATTTCATCGCGCCGCGCCGCGCCGCGCCGGCCCGCCAGACCTCGAATTCATTACGCGTGTCATGCTGCTCTATTTAGCAAATTCGTTTAACTTCTGCAGCATTTCAAGCATTTCCGCGCATCTGCTAAGTGTGAGGACAACTTGTCCCGTTACTAAAACCACAATTGAATATGCAAATCCACATTCTTTAAATATCTTTCTAGCGAATAAGTAGAACATTTCTGAAAAGCTTTTGCAACGGAAACAATGAGCAGTACGCCATCTTGGACGGCCATGTGCAGCGGTCGTATTTATAAGCGCAAGGATACGCGAATTTCAAATCGAGTGTGCTAGGCGTGAAGGCGGCCGATTTTTTCAACTGATAAGTATGCAGAGTAATTGACAAACAACAAATTATAAACGGTGAATAAGTGTGTCCGAAATTAGACATTATCACGACCTTGCCTCGATAAGCCGAAGTCCGTGACGCAGTCCTCTCCCCTTTGACATATTCCAGGACATGTTGCGGAGTCGCAGGAGGTAAGTGGTTGCACCTGAGAGGTCATTTGCGATCAAAGGAATTTCTAAGCGAGTTGCATAAGGACCTCAGACGAGGAGCAGCAGCAATCGCACACACGCACGCGTTCCACCGGAATACCGAAGTCTACGAGGAGGAACTGTTCAGCAACAGCGTATTAAACGCGCTTTCAAGCCGTTGGCATCGGAAAAGAAAATTCCTCGAGCGGCTTACTCGTTCTATAAGGCTGGAGACTGAAGAACCTACTCTGATATTTAATAATATACCTCAAACGCTGTCTTTTTAGACGTTCAACGATCTTATTCTATTTAACAAGTTTTACATTAATTGCACAGGAATTTTTCTAGTTAAAGGCTCTGTAAAATATAAATAATTCTTGCGAAATGATAATTTTAAGAAAATGGAGCCAAATAAAATCTTATTTTCGGTAGCAATAGCCTTTCAAGTTTTATACTCTAGCATTTTTTGAGAATTTTCAGAAACCATAAATGCATAAAAATCCGCAATCTATTGATATTTATAATCGGCGTAACCCCCCGAACGTATGTATGTAGCATCAAGATAATAGGCAGCGATACGACCTAATAGCTGCTGATCGCGTTCTCATATTTGTAGCCCGCCATTCGGTCGAAACAACCTTTGACATATTCAGCAATTCGTTACACAAGTGCCCGGTGCGTTCGATAACAGAAGGTCAAATTTGATCAAAGCGAACTCTAGTACTCCGAGGACATCAAAAACAGCTGTTCTCCCGTTGCTGGTGTTTCTTAATTGCGCATTCATCGCCCGTTTGTTGGACACCAGCAGAAATTGAACGCGTCTATAGGCGCCTGATCCCTGCTAAGCGCTTTTGCTGAACGAGAGTTCCTTTGAACCCGTTCATCTTCCGAAATTATTACCCTAAACACGCCTCTTAATACTGGAAAAACAGAACCGTGAAAATGTCAGGAGCCGAATTTGTCGATTTACAATTATTCACAGACATTACCTCCAACATGATTGTTCTCCACAGGAATATTCATCGATGCAGAAGTACAGGAACAATATATTGGTTGAATGGAAAGCATGTTATTACGCGATGCTCTTTCCTCATTCGGCAAATCGGAAGTGAATAGCACGGGCATTCTACATGCCGCGTATAAGGTGACGCGCATGCAGACGGTATTAAATTTTAATTCCGATTATCATATTCATCGATATCCGTGTGGAAACGTCTGGCAGATTCGCGGAAACCGGTAAAATGTCGTCCGCGATTGTTCCAGTTTTAGTGGGAACCGATTCTTTTTCCGTGTTGTTGTAAAAATCAATTATCCGGTGATATACGACCAGAATGGACGTTATCGTGGCGGAGCAGAATGCCGGCGCAGAAAAACAGGAAAGTTCAAAAGCTCCTTGAGCCGCGCGCGATCCTTCCGCGAGCTTACAAGGACGCCTGGGCTGGGGTCAGTACGCGTGGGTTGTTGCACCGGCTAGAACGACGGATCGATGCAGCTTGCAGCGGGGTGCACCAACCCAGCTAACAACGACCCGCCACGTTCCACCCCTTGAACCATAGCAACAGGCAGTTATTTACGCGTCTACGGTTAAAGGGTTATCTGCTTTTTCGAGGCGGATGAAATTCGCCTGATCAGCTGACGGCTCCCTGCCACTAACAAACATATTGTTTCCAGATCAAAAAGGAAACTGAAGAGGAACCTATTCGTTGTCTACATTCCTGGAAACCATTCAAAATTAAACGGACGCTTCATTGAAATACGACAGAACTTTCTCTCGAACGTAGTACATATAATAACAATGCCTGTTTACTTAGTTAGATGATCGTCGAGTATTTTCCTAGAGACTTCATTTCTCTGTTGCTCTGTGTACTTTTTAATTGGCGGTGGTTGTATGCTTGATTCGTTTCGAGTGTTTAATTAAAGTTCTTAATAGACCGGCGCGACGCGGCGCGGCGGAGTTCCACGGAATTGCGGAACCGTTAAATCAGGGTAGTTAAAACAGTTTCATTAAAAACGCCGCGTATTAAAAGGAACGCTCAATATCATCTGGCGCTCTCCCCTTTAATACTCGCCTTTCCCTTTTAATTTCTCAGTTTCTTAGAACGAGGACGGTTCGTGGAAAACTACTTAACTTTGCATTCAACTGAATGAATTGCAACTGAATGCTGGTGCATGATTATGCAGCCTTGCGTAGAATTGAGAAATTATGCAATAACTGTTGAATGCAACCACCGTTTCCTCTTGGAAATCTCTTAGTAAATGTTTGCAGAAGAGAAAAAAATGAAGTTCTCAACACGACATCGAAAGAAGCATTAGTTTGCATTAGGGTAGGTAATAAATTTGCAATTCGGGCCAATCAAGTCAGATTCTTTCCTTTCAGTGGCCTGCCACGAAAGTCGGCTCGAAAAAAGATGATGATATACCTTTTACGTAGGTGGATGGTAAACTAGCCCCGTAAAGAGAAAGTCAGAGTCGTCCCTCGGCTCGAAGAAGTTTCCCTACGACCGAGAAAACGATGCCACCGACACTCTAAAAATAGAAACTATGTATCTTCATCAGTGTTCATCCCTTAGCATTCCTAGCGGCGTGTCCACCCCCGCAGTGTTTTATTACAGACCTCACTTTCTCTTTCTGTCTCGCCGTTGATAAGAAAATCTGGAGCGAAACAGGAAAACAGTCTTCCGGAAAAGCTGAAAGTGGAAATTGGCCTTCGCTTGTCCGAAACAATTTGCTTTCAATTCTATCAACATGTTCTGGGGACATGTTTCACTTGAATTCAGAAGAACTCAAATAAGACTAAATACTCAATACGTTTCACACACAATAAATACATGTGTACATACTTTGATTTTAAAAATTGATCAATCAGAAAATAGCTACAATGAACATTCACACATCTACATACAGTGTTGATACATTACAAATTCAAAATGAATTGGTAATTACTAGACTGCAAATCTATATGCAAAATAAAAATGCAAGATAAAAATCCACAGAACTTTTACTTTTAAAAAAATATTTGATAAAAAAACTTACTTGAAAATACTTTATTTGCAGAAGGTTGAATTTGATTCGCAAAAGGATGGATTTGGAGTGCAAAACCTCTGTATCAGTGTTTAATTTCTCGTGAAGAGATCAAAGAATATGATTTAACTGTTATTCAATCCAGACTGAAGTAATTCGAATTTCGAATGAGGGGTTGATTAAAGCGTAAAAGGGCTTAAGCGGATCAGAGACAATGCGAAGTCAAGGTTGCAGAATTCAAGGACGTTTTCCGGGCGTAAAAGGCAGAGAGAGAGAGAGAGAGAAGTGGGGAGAAATAGGGAGGAAAATCAGAAAGGGATGAATACACCAGCGATTCAGGGACGTTACAGGGTGTCGTTTTCACTGCTGGCCGACCTCCAAATTCCCCAAGAGCACGCACGTGGCCGTGTGTCGTACGTTCTTCTCTTTCAAGGACGAGGCCATTTTCACCAGTGAGAATGGCGATCGTTCAAAGAGGGTTCGACGAGATTGAAATCTGGGATCTCCGCTTAGAAAAGGGAGAGAAGGGTTCATTAATCACGGTTACCTCGAAAAACAAACCTGCGTCCGAGGGATGTTGAACAAAAGCCACAGGAAAAAAAGTCTTGACCTCGAATATTCGTAGAAGATTTAAGTCTCATCGATCTTTTTCTTTCTGCGATACTTATGTATGTCGATTTGATTCGCCTTATCTCTTTTCGGCTAAAGAGAGGCCTTTGATGGTTCTCAAGCACGGCGGGCAAATTTGGCTTGTCCCTCTTCACTTGAAGAAGAAGATCGTGGCAGTTGTAGAGAAAGAAGAAAAGCAGAATATACCGAAACCAGGACAAGGATCTCCGGGTTTCCCTAATTTCTGGACCAGTGGAAAGTCACTGAAAACGGTGTTTGCTATTTAGAGACGTAAAATGCCAGAGGGGGAGAAAGGCTCCACGCAAATTAGGATCAGAAACTGGTTACGAGGGACAGGTCGGAGAGGTCAAGGTCGTCGCAAATTCGGCCAGGGAGCAGCACCCAGGCTATTCATTCAAAATCCTTACAGCAACTTCTTAACGCGACATACTGCACCCGGAGAGCTATTTTTGAGCTAATTCGCTCGCAGACGCTGAGCAATTTGATTTCGTCGCCTCGCCAACCGTTGTGGCTGCAGAATACTTTCTGTACACGTTTCTTTAGAGATCCTACAAATTACGAAGTTATGCCAGTTTGAATATCGATACTTTCCGGAGTAGATTGAGTTTCAATTAGGTCAGAAAAGACCCGAGCACCGCCAGCAGAAACGCTCCATGCCGCGCCGATAAGATTTGAATAGAGTCCCAGCATCTGTTTGGTTGTTTCATTTTATATTCCCTCCGGCGGTGACTCCATTCACTTTCATTTCCGGTATCGCTGTAAACTGCGAAACAATCGCGCGCCAATTTCCGCGCGAGCGAGTAACGGCGCGGCGCGGCGCGGCTCGTTATCACGGATGATCGCCGCCCTTGGCGCTGATATCGACTCTACGCACCTTCGTTTAATTTGAGTAATCCGCGGAATTGTTATTCCCCGTCGTACGGCCGGTTTAATCGTCGCAGATTATGTATCGCGTATACGCGCCCGGCCGAGTACGCCTCGTCGATCATATCGTCCAATTAATTTCTACCGCCTCGCTGGCTCCCATTAAGAATCGTATCGAACAGTCGAAACCGTTCGAAGCTCATTATAGGGGATTTGCTTATCCCCGGGGAGACTGTTGAAAGATTCGTCAACGAGACCAGATCCGCCGGCGCTAATTAGTTTCAGCGAGTACTTGATCACAAACGGTAAAATAACGAACCCGGTTCCACAAGCCTGCGGAAACACGTGAGATCGTTCGACTGCGAATTAGTTTTTCGAGGATCGTGAGAATGTTGTTATATCGCTGCTGGAATGGACTTTTATTCGATCCCCAAGCTGATGCGGGGAAAATCTTAGTAGTACATATGTACTACTTGTGATTTTATAAATATATTTTTAGAAGGGGGGGGCGAACATTCTAAGTTTTTTATTTCTGACAAAACACACTGAGTTGAATTACGTTAAAGTGCAGTATAAACTATGTATGTACTCCTAAAAAACGGCTTGTTTCTTATTAATAATTGCATTAGTGTAAAAGAAAAATCTGGAAAGTGCAAAATTTCATTTAGAATTAATTAATATCATTGAGAATTAAATTATATCTCGGTTCTTCGAAGAAGTGGCGACGAGACTCGAATGTAATCATCGACGAGCACGATGACGAAACGCAGAGAGGTCCACGAGAAAAATCGAGTCTCGAAGGCCAAGGAAAAGTGACACGTGAATGAGAATCGTGCGTTATCAGACACGTGGCACAAATAGTCTCGCCAACGGCGCGGCGCGGCGCGGCGCGGCGTTAAGAACCGGTGCGTCAGCGCCATCAAGTTCAAGGATACGTCGTCCGCGTGATACCGCGTATCTTTGCGCTGGTATTCCGCGAAGAAATGAAAATTTCGCAAGAAAAACGAAGAAGAATCGTACAACAGACTGGTAAACACCGATTGAACGCGGAGACCTTGCGTCGACCGATTTCTCGCTTTGCCCTTCCCGTAGGTCGACCATTTTTACAGAGATTCCGGATGCGAAGATTGTGTACGTTCAGGCGACATCGCATCATGTTAGTTTGTCCGTGAAAATCGGCAAAACAACTTCGCAAACGTCTCCCGTTCGCTTTAAAATTAGCAACAGACTGAAGCGTACATACATACATATATTCCCGACCATAATCGTTGCGATATCTGCGCTGTTACGCCGCGCGCGCGTAGACTATAACATTTCCCACAAATTTTATTATCGTGCATTAGCGCTAACATCTTTTGTCACCTTTGATAGTTTGCTGATCATTTTTATTTCTGAACGGTGTAGAAGTTTCTAATGATTTGATTGGTTTCTTTTGTATTTGATAAATGGTTTTGAACGAGTTATGTGCAATATAGTTCGCGAATTATATGTACTAACCAGGTGCTACCTGATGGCAGCCTTACAAGTAGCAACTTCGGAACGTGTCTGTCTCTTGGTTCTCATTTCCGGTTCAAGTGTCCTCGCCGATGTTCAATCTTCGAACTATGTTTCACGTAATTGCATGATTAAGCGAACAGTAGGCAAGTCCGTTACCAAACACGGTGGTTTTGGTTCTCTCTGTTAATCGACGTGTTTTGTCTCCTTAATGTCAAACATTCTAAAATTTTAGTTCGATCGGTTGTGTGACTGTTCATTTCACGGCCGCTGTTTCGGAAAGCGTTCGAGCAATTTTATCGCCACGTCCGCGGCCTCAAGGCTGTTTTAAACATAAAGAAAGTAAAGAGTCATTGAGAGCGACGCGTCATCGTTACGCGGAAGTACATAATTACGACCGTATGCGTGCGGACACGTATCACTCGACGATTGACTTTTTCAATGAAGTCTGTGCACGCTTATCTGGGACAAATATAATAATTGGAAAATCAAGATGGAAAAACTGGCACCTAAATGTGCGACGGCTTAATCTAATCGATGATAAGGCGATCCTGGTACATACTCAACAACTGGTTCGTGCGACGCGGAAATGTTAGCAAAGAGGATTAAGAAGGGAACAGCCGCAGGATAAGATAAGAAAGCATGTATTATGTCAGGTCAGGATTACCGATCTTCTCTCCTCTCAACTGCTCCTCAATCGAAAATACGTACCCTCTCTACGTTGTTAATTTGTTTCTAACCGTGCGAGACATTACAGCGCTAATATTTATTTTGAACTTGCCCAAAAAATGTAATGCATACCAGTAAGTATTTAGCGTCTACTGCTGAGATTAGTTCAACTGAATAGAGCGATATACATATGTATCAATAAATAAATTTTCCTCGATGAGAAACCCTGGTTTGAAAATTAATGAAAATCGCGAAGTAACTTCGAGGAACGACGCGACGCGACGCGCCTCGAGTTCGGAGGATTTTCAGTATTTTCCGTAGATAACGCTATTTTCCAGCGAAACGGAAGGACAGGCGTGTTGCCACGACGATATCTCGGTTGCGACACACAAGGCTCCTTCGGTCACATGTTCGCCGACCATGTGAATCTTATTGAACAGCCAACTGATATGTATGTATGTACTGTGTACGTATTCTTGGTCGTGTAACGCGAGTACCAAAGTTCTCGGTATCGTAAGGTCAATCGTTTCTGGTAGCGAGCCGCGCTTGCCGTGTAACGTAAGCCTATTCACATGCAATGGCGCACGTTACCTTGACAGTGAAGAAAATCCATTATGCAAGCCGGCGCGTACACAGAGGAAATGTATATCTATCGGCCGATTAGCCCGTAACGGTGTGCAATTAAGGAATATTGCCACCGTTCCCTGCTACATACTGAAATCCAACAATGCTGGGAGTTTAGGAATTGTAAGGACTAAAATGATAAAGTCAGAATTTTGAGGGTGACTCGGGCAAAGGATGAGGCAGAGTTTAAGGGTGAGTCAAGGATGAAATCACGGGTTTGTAAAGCATTTTGGGTGACAAACAGAAATCCGGGTATCTATGCAGATAGAATGAAATGACGTCGGTATACGTATACAGTAAACAGCATCACAGTCAGATTTCTGTGTAAGGTGGCGGTTCGCGGTCAAGGAGATGTCCTTGAGCGATCAATTCGCTTCGATCCAATTACGGTGAACGTATTTACCCCATTACGCCCAAGGATGCGCGACACTCCTGAAGTACACGCGTGCGTGCCAATTTGTTTCCTAGTTACTTCGCGCGTCACTTTCAGTCTTTCAGCGACGCCGATATAACAAAATATAATATACAATTATTATAGTGAAGCGCGCGGATCGCGATAAGCTGTTACAACAATGACCTAATAATACTTTTGTCGGCGATGCTGGATAGTAGTCGTTATCATGGACGGTGGAAAAACAGAAACAGACGGCGAGTGGCATCGACCGAGTTGATACGATAAGAAAACGACCATTGTCTTTCCCACCCGTGAACTTGACTCCACCTAACAAACGAGCGTCGTGAACGCCGGCAAATTATGTTTCTCACCCGTACAGAACGCACCTAACTACCTCAGGATATCCTGTGATCGAGTATGACCCTCTTCGATTTCCACTAGACACCGGCGAAAGTAGGTCGAGGGGATCGCAATCGGCACACCCTGTAGGACGAACGTTGTACGTTGTATATACTCGTTGCTCGTTCAACGGACAACGTCCTCTAAATGGATGAAACTTCCGATTACCGACAAAGACCATTCTTCTTCAACGTACAACGTTCAACTGATCAACTGTTTCGGGTAATCGATTCAAATAATCCGCAAATTTCGGACAGAATCGGGAGTTATGTAACCCTCAACACGGCGACAAAACGCAACTACAGCAGCCAACAATGGCCGATTCTAACAGAAGCCACAGCTTCTTGTTGAAAGTGTCTGTACATGAAATGAAATCTAACCAAAGATACCATTTATTATTTAACTTGTGTAAATTTAAATTCGACTTTCAATCATTATGTGTGCCCATATACTTAATTATGAAAGTGGTCTAAGTGGAAATTGAAGAAACACATGAGTTTATCAGTTATATAGTTCGCATATCACATTATTTTAAACTCGACTAATTCATATGTCCCACCATCAACCGAGCAAACATGAAAGAAATGCCACCGCAGAGTGCTACAGAAATATGACCGAAGGGCACGTAGCGTCAAAGGACACGACCTTCGACCCTTCCCAAGTGCACAGTTCGTTGCGGGCTATCGGCACGTGACATCTGTACCGCCATCTCCCCTACGCCATAACTTTCGCGATGAAAAACGCTTTTCCCAAGCGTCCACGTCCGCGAGGAAGGCCGAGGTCGAATGATCGATGCTAATGTGCTCCTTTCCTGGACTTTTCTCTAATTCATTCGTATTTCGAACAATTCACTATTTATGCAAACTTGTGGTTTCTTCCACTGTACTTTGTATAATTGTTCAGGGATAACAAGTAAACGACAAAGTCTACAAAAATTGAACTGTGTTTGACTCACAGGGTCGTATCTCTCGTGACAACTGTTATTTTCCCGTGACTTGTTGTGATAAGACACGGAGAGGTCATGCTCTAAGGCCATTGAAGTTTATTTTGCACCTATCAGTAGGGATATCGCCCCCTGAGAAAGGTCAGTCATGGACTTTGATCTCGCTCCGAAGAGAAATTCAATCAAAATTACTGCACACTTAAATATTCATTATCCACGGAGTCTTTTCATGCAGCAGAAAATTGCGACCCTCGCAAGCCTAACTGATTGCCTCCAACGTGGAATTACTTTATAAGATTGCAGAAAGTCGAAAACAGGGATCTTCAAACCAGCTACAAACTTGTTCGAGTGAATTGTTCACCATTAACTGTGTGCGCGACCCTGAATAAGTTGTAAGGTTAACGTTTTCTTGATGTTCTGTAAACATCTGAAAAATTGAATGACTTCACCTCGAAGAGCCCTTACCTATTGTCTACATAGCAGAGTGTTTGGTAAATATAGCAGCGGTAAAGTGGCACAGATAAGTGACCGCTCCGGAAGCGAATCCGCGGGATGACCTAATAACGAGCTGATACTAGAAGAAAAAATATCCGAACCGCAACCGGTGGCCGCGGCCGGTATCTTTCGGGTTTCCTTCTCGGGCTTACTTCGATCCGTAGCTATTGATCGCCATCGGGGTTCAACAAACTCGAGCGCGACGAGCAACGCGGCGGCCGTGGCGGCTGCGCGGCGGCGCGGCGGCGGCGCAGTGAAAAATAAAAGAAGAAGAAGAAGAAGAATAAGAAGGCGCTTTATCTCGGCGCTCAATTATCATCGGAGCGGAGCGATTCGAGTGATCTCGGTCACCCTTCAAGATCTGACCTGACCTCGGATCGGAATTGAACTTAAGTTGGGACTTAAAGCGAGCGCGCGAGAACATTGCTGCAATCCTGGCCAATCAGCGAACAAACAGACGCGCCGGGAATAAAGGTGAGCCTAATTGGCGCAATTCATATTCAAACGAGGTCCACGTCCTTGACTGTTCATCGCGCGCGAGCCGCGCGACGAAATTGATAACCGTTCGCGTAAGGCGGCGACAAACTCTCGACGAGATGAGCCACCACCACGCACGCTCGCGTGGTGGTACCCTTCCCTCCCGGTCGTCAACAAACCTCGTCGGGGTCATTCCACGCCATTATCTGCCTTTTATTTTACTTTCCTCCGCTGGGACGTTGCCCCCTGGGGAAGGTCAGGCTGCGGCGTCGACTCTTCTACCCGCGAGGGAGCACGACTACCAAGAAACCAGCAGCGGTTCGCGAAATCAAAGGCAACGGAAACAATGGACCCAGTTGTCCGGACCCTGACAAGACGCGGTCATGTCTCGTTTTTAACCCTCATCCGTTCCTCGCTTCACGAACTGAATCTGTCCCTCGGTGTCAAATAAGAAGGTAAATATTTTTCGATGACCCTCGATAACTAGCCAATCCCGAAGCTCCAGGACTCTAGGCTGTTCGCTGTTCACTTGCTAGGGCTGTTGTTAAAGGACACTTTGTCCGTAACTGCAGTAATGCTTTGATGCATGCGAGATAGATGCGCACGATATTTACAGAAAATGACACTGATCCCTATGTTTGCATGATCTTGGGCTCGTTAAAATTATTAAGAGAGTAAATCAATTTTTTTATTCTACTCAATTTTCTTAGAATTAGTTCAAATTAGACTTTGTTCAAATCTTCATCGCGAGTCTGACTCGTTAAAATACGGCAAGGTGTTAACATTAAATAATTTGTTGCAACGTGAAGCATCGATATCGCTTAACGATGAAAGAAATGAACAGGATTAGAACCCGACAATGAGCATGAAACGCCATCAAAGCCGCATGGTTCGCGCCGACAGCGTTGAAACAAGGCCGGATGACATAACCTGAATAAACGCAGAACCGTTTCGTCAGTAATTACGTAATGAAATCGAAGCTCGAACAATTTTCGCGGGTAAATATTAGAAGAGATTTCGCCACGGTCTTCCGTCCGTCATTCTTCGGGTGCGATGGGATCAGGGTCGTTCGTCTGCGACGAGCCTAATATATTCGAGACTTCTTTTTTTTACCCGGCCGAATTTTATGCAAAAGCGATTTACATAGGCCATTCGAAATGGCGGCGCAAGGTCTCCGTTCCCGTAAGATTCCGGAACAAACAGATTCCACGGGTAAAACAGAGAAAGTGTATGTGCCGTCCTCGAATTTGACGGCCAGGGGAAGTTGCGGTTCTTTTTAACGCGAATTGTCGTTCCCGTGCGGATGCATCTTAACGTTGTATGACGGCTGAAACGCGAGTAACGTGACACAGGACATTGCGGCCGTCCACGAATGTGTTCGCTGACATAGTAAGTGCGTAACACAAAAAGTCAGGACTGCGTTCCCACCCTCGTTGCCTTGAATCCTGATGGCGGGTGCAGTAAACATTTTCTCTTTTGTCGAACTATCGTATATCTCTTTATATATTATATATAGAGGGTGTGTCATAATTTATTCTATGGTTGGAAAGAAGACGCAAATCAAGTGTAACGAATTTGCGTGGGAGGCTTCGTTTTCGAGAAAATTCTTAGTTTCTGTATATGAGACAATGTCAGTTTATGCACTAAATTCAATGAAAAATACGCTGATTATTTTACACCATCCGAGTGCTAAGAGTTAAGTGTTCGCCATTAAACTGTACCTCGATAAACGACTCCGACAAAAATCGCTGAGCGATCGGCAACCGACGACACTATAATGGCTTTTTTGCGTTCGCGTCGACCCTGAAAGTTTGTAACGCGACACAGGACGTTGCGGTTGATAGGTACCTTCCTTTGAACAACGTTTCCGTCTAGACGAGTCGTTAACACTTCCTTAAACCCTGCAATCTGAACGCTACAGTCAATTAATAGTTGAATTATCCGCGACACTTGGGCGCCGCAGAAGGACATCTATATTCGATTGCCATTGAAAAATATTACGTCACTGTAATATTCAAGATTCGAAGAAGAGAAGGGGATAAAACGCAGTCGGGCGTAGGAAAACTCGCCGAAGAACTGTTTTTATTAAAAAGAATTATGTTGATGAAGTATAAACAGAAGAAACAGTAAACATTCGTATTTTATTAAAAATTAGTTAAACGTAGTCCAGGGCCGTGGAATTAATTAATGAGTTAAAAGAATTAATTATTGAATTACTCGGTCGTTCGAAACAAACAAGGATTCCGGTTTTTTCTGTTTTGTGTTCACGCAAATAACGTTTGTAAATCTTGTTACACCTGTCCGCGTTTATCTCGTACGGCAACGTGTTCGCAGCTCTCTCAAAAATTGCGGAATCAAACAAACATTTGCATCCGCGTCCCTTTATGTTAAGTGGCCGTTGCGAAATACATCACAAACGAGCAAGCGTGAGCAAATACTTTTCAATTACTATGAAAAGAATGTGACGCGACAAAGGTCAGCCTTGATTGTTAGGCGGAGGTCCGTTATAGCAAACTGCACACAATGCGAAGCACAATTCCAAGATATCGATCGTGTCATTTTCTGCGCGGCGCGTCCTTCGAGATGTCAATAGGAGATTATTGAAATATCCTCCTTCTAAGTTGCTTCACTTTTAATTACTAACACATAGTACGTACTTGCAATGTGAACACTTGAAATTGATTTGCAAAAGGGTGAATTTAGAGTGCAAGATGCAAAAGCTATAGGCTCGAAGCAACTTTCACCTTCCGCGTCCCAAGTTTCGTCGCACGGAGAGCTCTCGTAATTTCCATAGCCATTCAATAATGTTAAACAAATGATTACAGAAAAGAGCACAAGCTAGTGGGAGGTTCGTTGATTCGCCGGCTCACAATGAGGCGATTTTCAAGAGCACGCGATCCGGTGGAAATGTAGACCATGGTCAGTTTCGACCGCAGGAAATTCTAACATGCACTTTTCACCGAGCATGCGTTCGTGGGGTATTATTTGCGTTATACGGCGCGGCGCCGGAGCTACCTCGTTCCCGATCGACGCGTTAATGTTAATAAATACGAGAAAGATCGTCGTGAAACGAAACGAGAGCCTAATGATGGTCGCAGAAAAGAAGGAACGAGAGAAATGTAGAACAATCACAGGTGAATAATTAAGTCGCGCTGTCATTGAGGAAAACGGTCAGCACTTCAAGGCCGATGAAGGACACCTCTCACGCAGGTGAGAGGATAGCGGTACTCGCGATACGTCACCGCGACCTCCTGAATCTCCGATCATGCTCCTTTTTTTCGCGGGAAACTAGAACTAACGTTACTCGCGGTCTCGGCGCTGCACATTGTCGCAAACATGATTTATAGATAAAAACTAGGGCAAGATCTTCTAATAGATTTTAATCGCCGCGTTTTTATGTTCTCTTCATATCACGGAGACGCTAATGAAGGAGATCTGCTCGGTCAACATTCTCGTAAGCGTCTTTTATCGTAAACTTTCACGGATAGAATACGACGGTTAACGAAGACATAGCGGAGATAGACTTGCTCCCTTTTTATTGTTGCAACTTTCCTTCGGATTCGTTGTAAATGTTAATTCATAAATCGCGTAGAGAAAGTTTAACTTTTTAAACTGTAAAGGATTTAAAGTGGATGGAAAGAATATTGGAGCATTCCGTATAGTGAATTTAAGGGGTGCTACCCTATTATCGTTATTATTCGCGTTTCCTCGGCGAATGTATGCAGAAAGACGCCCGCGGCCAGTTTCCGAGATGGTGAGGCCGTTTTTGCGAGAAGAACCCGAGCATCGACCGATTAAAGCGGGCGCAATTATCGCACGGGGACCAGTTCCCGCTATTCCAGTTCCACTATGGTAACTATACCGCGGCCGTTACGTAATCCGCCCGATTGTCGGATCGCATAAATATTCTCGCGGGACCGTTATGCTGTTGCACGCGTGAATGAGCCAACGCAAGCCTTTATGCAACGACCTTCTACCGTTCCGATCCGCGAAGCCGTGCATTCACGGCTGCATTCTTCCCTGGCGATCGAGAGGAGGCTTCAAAGGAGGAAACTGGTGACTCCATTCGACCGACCGACACACATTCTTCTTCTCTTCAGTCGACCGGCCGGCCACCGACGTATTAAATCCTCGGCCTGTCGCCCACCTGTGCTCGGCGTGGGACGATGTCGCGTGTACATCAATCCGGTGTCCGGAGCTGTTTTTCCGTGGGAAACTGAAAGACGAGCGCATCAGGTCGGCCATTATTGCGCTAATTCGTGGAGAAGTCTTCTGGGGTTTTCAAACAGATTGCAATCGATTTCAATCGATGTAGAGAATTTTTTCAACATATTTAATAATGTGAACAATATTAAATTTGTGAACGGATTTATAAATCGCAAGAATTTTTGTTCATTCCTCAATAGAGAAAAATGACGAGTTCCACGACTCCGCAAAATTGTTAAAAACTGAATAAACGACATAAAACCGGACCGGAATAAATGGACACGTTTTCCGTAACCGATTGTTCGAGTTAGGATGTCCATGGATCGTTGGCGTATCCGGCAGCGACCATTCCCGTCGCATAATTGATACGACATATGAAAACGATCGGGGTCAACTTCCATGTAAGATTCGACATGCTCGCTCGACCTCACCACACCTGTTTTATCTACCTGCGGCAATCACGGTAATAGCACGGCCGGATCCATGGCCGATCATCATGCGTAAAGGCTACAGCAAATATCACACGTCTAACCGAACGACTCCCGGCATTGCCGCGGAACAAAAGGCTTGGTAGGACCTTCGGTCTATACAAACGAGCAGATGTCCTCCGACAACGCAAATTGTCTTTGTCCTAGTTTGCCGCGCAACTCCCCGCAAAACTTTGCTAACTCGTTCATTAGACGATGCCGACGCCGACTTTAATTCCAATTACTCTGATACGTTTAATCGCCGGTGGCAAAACCGAGTTGGATTCGTTCGTTCACGAATCTACCAGCTGCCCTTGCCACTTTGTCGCTCGCGCGTCAAATCAGAATTGACACACAACTGTCCCCAATATTAATATATTCAAAACAATAAATATTCAATATACAGTAAGTTATGTATGTACATATATAACATTTTGACGCTTCGTCTTCGAGAAGTCTGTCAACAATTATCGTATTCCATCGGTTAATAGACGACCCGTCAGCTGAACAAAGTGACGAACAACGAAAAAGTTGTTTCATGGACCGCTTGCTCTTCAACCGTGCGATTTCTGTGTGCATTAAGCACGGAATAAGGTTGGCCGACGATTTATTCGATCGATTCCCACGTTACAGAAAATCATACGATGAGGCGGACTCGAGCAACATACGAGAGCAGAGTTGAACGAGCAAAGAGCACAGGAATGCACGGACGCATGCATTACAACGTTAGACGGATGTGTAATGGCGACAAGGTTGCAGCTCGAGCCGTTGAACGAAACCCGTAGACAAAGGAATCGCAGCCCAAGACCTTCGTGGCACGTGCGTAACTTGCCTTTAATGCTATGGGGAAACATAAATAAAGTCAGGGTCGGGTGACCACATGTCATTGTCCCGCCATGGCACGCTGCAACGGCATGCCGCGCCGCGCCGCGCCAAGCCGGCCCGCCCAGTGAATGATAGTTACTAAATATTAGGCTCGAACGAAGTTTTATAGCTCGACCCTTCCCTTACAGCACGTAAACATCCTCGGTAGCCCATGTGCCCAGCATAATGCAACGACTTATCAGTAAAAATGAAAAATGTATGTTCAATGGTAAGTATACGTACATACTTTTTGCTCGTGCCGGTATTGTCGGTGTCATGTAGGCGTGACTTCATTTGTTCTGTCTCTCGCCTTGGCGCTGTTTCACTCGTTTGCACACATTCGTACATTATGAGTACTCAAAAAAGTCGGCAAATATATTTTTGCCGAGGGAATAATGATTGATTTACGAGTATTAGCACCTGAGAGGGATGCGCACCTATGTGTGATTCCCCTGCTCTCGTGCAACCGAGTTGCGGAAGATAACACGATTTTATCTTTGCTGGTTTACCTACGGAAATTGGAAAATTCCCGTTTCTAACTTGATTTTATACTGTGATAAACTCCTGCTAAACAAGGGCCAGTATAAAAAGGATGAATTGATAAAAATCAATTTCCAAAATATTATAATCACTTCGGCGAAAGAGAGAGAGAGTAGCAAATCCTCGGCAAAGAATCACCGTGTCTATCACCGTCGATGATGCGCCAGACCTAATTGATCAGAGGATTAAATCGCCCGAGGATATCCAACTATTGGTTGACATCCAGTCGAACGCACATGGATAATACGTTCCATTGAACGTAATCAACTAGGAAACGCTTCGGTAAACCTTGGAAATTGACCTTGACTCGTGTAGGAAAGACGCTCAATGTATGTGGATGATCCCAACACGCGCGTGCATCTACCATGCATGTGCAACCGCGACGTTCCCAACAGAGCGTAAGTACCAATGCGAGGAATACATATGGATTTTTTCTATAATTGTCCCCAGACGAAACTGTATTGGTACATACTACCTATGTAGAAAACAAAGTTATCGTGTTTACGCTGCCGTCAGTGGCCTGCGTACTCCCATCCATCATATCAATTAGGTAACGCTCTTTGAATAATGCAGCTCGTTGAAACGGGGTACTATCGTCTAGGACTATTCTTTGAAAACATGAGTGCACTTGCGACCGGAGGAAATTCAGGGGGATTACAATAAATTTGAATAATGACATCAGTTTCGTACAACCGCCTTTTTGTCAAGCAACAAAGACGTATTAATTTTAAGACTCCGATTGAATAATACAAACTGCCGGTGCGCGGTGGCACTGCTGTCCAATCATTGGACTCCATGCAAACAATAATTTTCGACTTTATGCGAAAATTGATCGGAGAAATCGGAGGCGCTTTACAGAAACCAGAAAATGGTCCTGAACAAATCAGAGGACATTTTTAAGAAAGAAGAGAATTTTGGTTGAACCAATAGAAAGTGAAAGAAACTTATGAGCTTCAAATCTGTATTTCTGTTCCTAAAAATGTAATTCTGTCGAAGGGCCAAAATAAATAAAAAGGGAACGCACACAAGGGGGGGGGGAGACTCAAGCGTGCAAATATATATTTGTATCAACGACACGCCGAAAGCAAAAGCAAAACAATGGACTTCGTCCGCTTGTAGCATTCGCCGTCGGCTAAATATAAGCTTCGTGTATCGAATGCAGATTGTCCCAGCGCAGCGGCTTCCCTAATAAACTACTTCCTCTATGACTTTCGTGCTTTCCTCCTTGCGAACCGACGACCTCCGGGACAATGCACAGTCTTTTGTGATCCCTGACGTCACTCTATCTTTGCATTTGTCATCCCGGCTGAAAATACCAGCTTACACACCGTGCGCGCGCGCTCTTCTCCGCCGGGGAATCGTATTTTTGCGGTTTGTGCTTTGAATTTCCAAACACGATTCCAATAATCCTCCGACTCCCCTATCGTTCCTCAAGAACCCGTGACGCCGCGCCGTTGAACCTAAATTTTGAACAAAACACGCTGTCTCTAAAGATACACACAAGCTTTTATGATGCCCGAAACGGATCCGGCGTTCTCCCATTGTATCCCGCTCCTTTATTTTCTGTTACGTACCGCGTAAAATGTCGACGAATGGCGACGTTATCCTGAATGTTTATTCTTGATCTTCGATCTTGACGGTCGAAATTGTGCTTCGTGTTAGAAGCTTTAGCGTGATTGTCACTTTCGTAAGTATCATAACATAACAAAAAAAAACTGTTTTTTTAAAATATTTTTTAAAAAATATTATAGGAAAATTTAATCATACTATTATATTATTTTCAACCTATACCAAACATAAGAGTTTTCACTTCAGTTTCTTGCAATTTGGGTAAGAAATTTTTATTTTGCATAAAGATCCGCAGTCTACTGATCACGATTCGTAGTTCACCCTATATCTATACACACAGAAAACATAATTTTAAATTTACGTTATATGCAGATATTTTTTTATGCTTAACTAAGATGACAGTGAGCAAATTCGCTTTAGAATACTCTAGATCAAAGAATCACGATCACGGCGTGAATGAAGTTAGAATGACGACGGTGATCCTGATTCTGCGATCACCGCGATCAATTACGATGTTGCACGGGATCGCTAGTACGGCTAGAAACCCAATAAACTCTCGTCGCCATAAATCCACGGAACCACGCCACAGCGAATGATCATAGCGTTCGACCGGTGTATAATCGAAGCCAGATCGAGACACGTGAAAAGCCCGGTGTCTGGTCGGGGGTCGAGCTTTCACCGGGCCGCTCGGCTGTATCGTTTTACTAGGAAGTCGTCGAAACAGATTTATCACTGTCGTTTCTCGAAAGTAATAATTTCCTGAGTCACTGATTACCGTGTCGCCTCGCGACGCATGGACAAAAGCTATCTCACCTACGCGAAAGGATTTCTCCAGTGGAGACGAAACGAGAGAGAGAGAGAAAGAGAGAGTGAGAGAGAGAGAGAGAGAGAGAGAGAGAAAGAAAGAAAGAAAGAGAGAGAGAAGGAGAACTTTGCGTTCACTTTCTCGTTTGATGGAGCAAACTGTGTCGCCCCGAAACCGGGTCGCGCCGCGCCGGGTATATCCCAGAGAAAGTGAGAGTACGATCGGCGAACCTCTCCTGCGTGATCGTGATGCACACACAGCTGCTATTTAAATGATCTCTCGTCGATCCCGATCTACAGCGCGGCTCCTTCACTGGGAGGAGACGGCCCCAGAGGGCAGCACACTCTTGGCCGCATGCTAATTGCAATTACGGACAGGTCCTTTAAACATCGGCGCGCCGCGCATGAATCAATAATCGCTACAGGGTTTGCAATATCTTCCGCTTTTAATCTAATAAATTGATTTTATGCATTTTTACGTCAAAAATGAAAACATTAGAAAAATTTTAAATTACCGTTATATTATAATATTGTGTCTATTGAGACTGTTCGATAAATTAATTTCTTATAAGCGACCATATTTTCTTGAAGAAATTCGTGCGTGAAAACAAAATTAATTTTGGTACTTCTAAGGGATGAATGGACTTTCTAAAATAAATTTGGAAAACCTAATTCTTTTAAGAAGCGTGATTTAAAAAATTGCACCGCGTAAAAGGAGTCTCGGGTGAAGTCGATCTCCAAAATCGAGCGCTACGGTGTTTGGAGTCGACGCGGGACTTTTACCTTTAGTAAAGTATCACAAGCGAAAGCGAGCGGGCGAGTAAGCGAGCAATCGGCGACGAATTTCAATAGTGTATCATTCCATAAGCTTTCCCACACACGGCGCGGCGGCAGAGACGCCGACTTTCGATTTAGCCCGTGTTGTCCCAGAGTCCTCTCCGTGGAGAAAGACGGCTGTGCTCCGCTTCTACTGTAACTTCTTCGTGACCTATTCACCCACTTCGCGTTTAGCTTATTCGGCATTGTTCAGGGGCAGACAATGAGCACGGAGGAATTCGTCCCGACGAATTCGACTTTCGACGATCAGAAAACAAGGTCGGAACCGGAACACCGTCTATCCGCACGTGTGCAGCGGGTACCATTTTGCCGAGAACCGCGTTCGTGCATCGAACTATTTCTGGACTCGCATAGAAAGTGAATTGACTCTTGGAAAGTCGATAAATCCGGCCAGCCAACTGGACGGCGGACTTTTATGCAAAATAAAAATTTGTCTGCGTTCATTTTGCATGTATTTATGAAACCTACCGTTCAAGTGACCGGTTCCAAATCTTTTATTTCACGATCATTCAAATTACAAAGATGCCTTTGTGATAAATGATTAAATAAATATATGTAATAACTTCTTACGACCTTATTTTTTATGTGGATGCACCGATGCACCAAAAAAAACTGGGTTGCATTAAAGAATAAAGCGCAATCGCACCTGACGGTTGCATCGGTGCATCCACATAAAAACTAATTACTATCATTTTTTTCTATTTTACTGAACAAAAAAGCAAAAACTTGTCCCAGTTCCCAGAATCACCCTGTATAGTACCCTAGAAGAAAGCTTGCGAAAAGCAGTGGAAAATGATCATGGGCGTCGGAAAAGATGATTCGCTTAGTCCAGGCTCCGGCAAAGATGGCGACAGAGCCGCAAAGTAAAAATGCCCGACTCTATAAATAGATTTCCAGTTTGACGTAGATGCCGGCTGACCTTTGACCTCGAAAGGCAGACGGCCTAAAATCAGAGCGCTATAGCGGCCAAGCGCAAGTAGACGGTACGGTGGCATATATTTCGGGGTCGTGACCGACTTAGCTGCCTCCGAAGTGTGCTACTCTCTGCTTGTCCCTATTCGATCCCTTGCGAAGGCCACCAAATGACGGAATAATACATTCGATGTCAATCCGAATAATACATCTTGATACGCGCGCTACATTCGTATACCTATCCTTCCCCGCCCCTCTCTCGGTCTCGCATAATAAACTCTTTGTGGATCACGAGCGTCGACCTCATGCGTGTATATGTGCCGAACCGTTTTCCATCATAAGCTGTTCGACTGACCCGGTTACACTTCTGCGACAAAATATCCTCTATACCGGTCACGAGTTCAAGAGCGTCGTTTTCACTCCGGCAATTCAACGTGTACACGCGCTCTTGTTTGTGGGGCAATTCATTTAGCAAGTCGGTGACGAAACATTTTTGTTTGCGATTCATTCTTTACGATACTCTCGTCGAAGCATTTTTCGCATTCTTTTTCCGAGGAAAATCAGTCCAAACATGATACCATTCGTGATACAAAAGCATTGAAAAAAATGAAGGTACACCCAAGCAAGTTCCTTTCTTCCGCGTTGAAGTACAAGGGATTTGTAGTCTAACGATTAGATTTCCTAACAGAGGATCATCTTGTATCAACATTTTCATCATCGCCAAGGACATTACGAGATCCCGAGGAAGGTTGGCCCACCCTGTACGTCACAGCCAGCGCCACGAGCCCGTTTAGCCGGCAATAAAGGTGTCTCCGTCGCACGACCAGCGTCAGAATTTCTCTAGGGAACATCTGTCGCGGGTTCTCTCGGGTCGGAAAGCGAGATTTCCTATCGGCCGTAAAAACGTCAGTCGCCCCTTGAAAAAGGCAGGGAGGCTAAGGTCGCGAGAACGTCTCGGAAGAATCGTTCGAAGCGGAGGCGTTTTCCGCTTGCGAGCCGCCGAAGCTGAACGTGGCCCTCGCGTGCCTCCTCGTGCCCGCCGTTTACGGCTTTATGCATTTACGATTATTGACACGGGCCTCGCTTTGCCAGCCATAATTGCGAGTGTCCGCCAGCGACGCGAAGTATATTCGATTTTACAGCCTGGAGTTCTGAGCCGACGAGCCCCGGGCCCCGGATAATCCGGGTGAAACGCGCCGCATGTCAACCCCCGACACTAGAAATATCAGTTTCCTCGAGGAATCCTTCGCACACGACCTGGCGAGCCAATAAAATCCTCCGTAATTCTATGCAGGACGCGACGAACTTCAGATTCTCTTATTTTGTTACGCGCGCGACGCGACGCTTCTGTTATCGCGAATAACAAACTCCGATCTCACAGTTCCGATTTTATGACCCGGCGAAGGATTCTCTGGATTTTTGCGACTCGCTCCGATTATGCCTATTGGCAGGACCTTCGATACCAGAAAGATAGTTCCGCTTGGACGCAGCAGAATACGAATGTCTTCGTACAGTAGACTGCCATATAACGCGTGCAAAAATTGTTTAAAATTGCTGTGTACCGATATCTTCTGTGGCAACATACGATTCATATTACACAGTCTTTTTAAACAAGTTTCTGCTCGCGTTATACGGGAGTCTAGTGTACCCCTAGTATCACAAAATATTGTATACATATTCATATGATGTTAAAAAAAGATTCAATCGGTTTTTAATATTCTAAATAAAATAATGAATGTCACAATATACATATGTATAGGTTCGCATGGCTCGGGGGAAAGAAAAGGGGGAAGAAAAAGCAGAATCTCTCTCCGGAGCCGTGTCCGAGGTCGGAAGAAAGCGAATTTCGAAATCCTTCGGAGGCGTCCACACGAGAACGATGTGTTCCGTCAGGGTTCGGAATAGGTTCATGAGGTCATCGGACAATGAAAAGGCGGGCATTCTTTGTCTGTGGTGCCGACCCAGAAACCTTATTCTTTCTTCCTCTCGTTTGTTTTTTTTTTTTGTGTTCACCGATCCACGATCGTAGGTGCGCGCACGAGCCGTTTCGCGGGGCCTCGTTAGTGAAAGTTACCCCGACACAGAGGCAGTGGGGAGAAAGTGAAAGCCGTTTCCGGGATAAGCGTGCCGGGGCTCGAGATTATATCGAGGAGGCGGACTGATATTAATGGCTACCCGATTACACGATTCCTGTCCATCCGCGAGGGTATTTACGACCGTCTTGGACCCCGGCGGATAATGCCGCGCATTAGAATACCATGTCGCCTTTTAACGATGTCATTACGGCCTCGTAAAATAATATTATATAATGGCCCGTGCACGCGAGAGTTGTTCCCTGGACCGGTACTAATAACTACTCGATTACCCGAGCTTTCTAGCTTTAATTCTTGCGATACGTTTGTCACGCCTGCGCCACTGTATTTTTATTTTGGACGGGTCTAATGCCCACGCCACTGCCACACAGCCTGTGTCTCGTCGAATTTTTATTTCCAAAAAGAGGAAGCGGATTTTTACGTGCTCGGATCAGTTTTCTAGTAATTTTTCTATTTCTCAACACTCGTTCAACACTTTTGTCGCCTTTAAGAACTTTTATTGCTGTTATATCGTGAAGTGGGGTTTCGAAAAAGCACTCCGCCATTTCGTATATCTCAGTCCAGCCTGCGAGTGGAATTTCGCGTACAACCGATGAAGTAATTACTGTAGAAAGTGTGACAATACACACCCTGTATTACCAGTCTCCGCGACGTTGCGCTATTGAAATGAATTTATTAGAGCCGTGTGGGTGAAAAGAATTATACGTTGACAGGGTGGGCCGAAAATACAACAGCATTGAAAACATGACAAATTCAAAAATTCCCACAAAATCAAAATAATTTAATCAATAATAACGACAACTTCAACAATTCTATAAATTGAAATCAATCAAATATTTTCGGGTAGTAGCATCATAAAGCAAATTTCGTCCAACGGGAAACGCGTTGCGAAACAGCGACAAAAGCAAAACGCGTGGCGCAAAAGTAAGAAGGAGAAGACGATGTCAATTTCTTTTCCTCTCTGTTTATATTGCTTTCCTCCGCTCGAAACGCGAACACGGTATTAAACGCCGCGCCACACCGCGCTGCGCCGCGCCGCGTCGTCGTTCACTCTCGAAAAGGGAAAGGGAAAGGGAACTGGAAAGTGGAACACGGCCAATGGCCCGATGACCTCGCGACACACATTTCTCGCTCGTCTCAACGAAAGTGAAAAGAATCGGTCGTTTATAGCCGGTCGAGATTTATGGCCGCCGCTACCTGGCGAACAGTATTTCATCCAATTACTGCGACGCTACGCGAAGTGTCCATGCTGCCTCGCGTTCCTTATTCGCGATCCTTTGTCTCATCGTTCCTGGTAGCAAGTGATAGTAATGCGTTGATTCATTCGGGCTTTGTACGGCGCAAGCATTGTTAGGCGAGTTAGAAAATATCCCAGTTTGTTGACAGAATCGTTTTCATAAAATACTTGCTTCGTTTGATTTGATCTCCATGACTAGACTGTTGAAAAGAATATAGTTACGCTGTTTTCAATGTAAAAAATCGATTGAGGGATGAAGTGAAGTATTTTTATCTTGCACGGAGATCCGCAGTCTATTCACGGCTAAACTATTTTATGAGAATGTCTGAATATACGTCTTTTAGACTGTTCAATTCTTTCGTGTACTTTTCGAGCAACAATGGGAGGGTCTTTACAAGCCGGAAAAATTTAGGGCCAATAACTCAGGCAAACGCAAGCAATGATCGTAACGATCCGTCCAGTCCTTGTGCAACAAATTAGGACAGTCACGTAAAAATGTAAGAAACGCACCGTGACGAGGAAAGTCCCATCTCGAACAGATGTGTCGAGGAACCGTGAAATCGGGGCTTGGTCCTCAGGATGCAAGAAACCGCAAAGAGGTGGGTCGAGCGTCCCGTGCGGTGAAAACTCGGTTTCGAGAAGCTGCCCTTGGAGTCTTATGACTTTCGTAAACACCTCTAGAAAGTCTCCGAAAGTCGCTTTCTCTAGGAGGAAGATGACCCTTGACGAATCATCGAGATTACCTTGGCCTACCCTCAACGTAGGATGTTTTAACGTGAAAAGGTAATTTCAAGGAACCGAGAAAACACGAGCAAAAACATAATTCAGTTCAAACACGGTTCGCACGTTTTTCGAAATGTCGGTAGGTAGAGTGGTTGTCGAAGCTTGTACAAAGGCTACCGAATGATTCTAATTTGTAAGCAGAGAATTCGTTCTCATTGAATTTCAATAAAGGAAGATAATTTCAACATTATCCATAATTCTGAATTGTTCATTCAATAAGAATACATAATATGTACTAATAATATAATTAGACAAGTGATTTGACGCATTTATGACAAAAATGAGTAGGTGTAATTGAAAGTCTACAAAACATGGACTAATAAAAAGAAAATTATGTCAGAATAGATAACCGCTGATCGATGGGAGAAAGGCCAACGAGCTGGGCCTGAATTACCCTAACCCTGCTCATTGTCCCGATATCCTTGGCTCCGTTTTTAGCCTGAAATCGCACGGGCATACATAGGTGCACTTTGGCCTCTGTTTTACACACGTCCGCATATATACACATACCATATACGCACACACACGCGCACACACATATCATAGCCGGCACATCAACCACTTGAGTAAACGAGCACGTAACTTCGTTGTTCTAACAATATCCGCGAGGCACACACGGAAATCGAACTGACTTTGGTAACTGGAATAGCACGTCACGGTTTTTCGCCGCCTTCGAAAGATCACGATCCACATCCGTGAACTCTGATAATTATAGATCTATAATGAATGGCACACGCTCGAAGGTCGAACGTGTTCTCTCCCCCCAGTTATGCTTTCTTCGATCCTCGAAACAACCTTACCTGTTTTATGTTTCGATCTGCGAGAAAAAAGGCTGCTCGATCTCAAGGCGATCTTCTTTTCCGCGGACGAAACATTCCGGGTATAACGCTCGGCATTGCTCGGTCTCAAAGTTCCATCGTGATTGTGTCATCGCGGGTCATTCGGCGCTCGATTGGTTTCCAGATTCTGGAAAAAAATATGGGAGTGGTGTCATTTAGGTATTCTATGAGGTATGACACCAATTTCATATCCATAAAATTTTAAAAATCATATTAATTTTCGAGTTGAAATACATAGCTCCGAGTGCAAAGGGTTCAGAAGCGGAATACACGAACATGAAACCGGAAGGAAACGCAGGGAATGCCAAGACAATGGGCCAACCTCCCCAAAGAATAAACAATAATCCTGAAGTCATGCGTAATAATAACCCTGAAAGAGTTTTGCAGTAATTCTCTCGGTCCCGATGACGGCGCTTCATTCAGAAATCCGACTATTTCCGGTCGCAGACGTATGTATGCCGCTACCAAGTGACACGACTTTCGCCATTGGCCACGGTTATTAATAACAACTGCATAACAGGTCGTCCTTGCACACAGCCGTGCATGTGTCTACAACTATTTTAACGCCAAGAGGTAATTCGTTTCGATTGTATAAAACGATTTTATTACTTAAAAACCACGTGTTGCGTTCCTTACAGGAAGTAGAAAAATATACGTGTAACATTGACTCGGAATTTATTTATCTAAACAAGTCTGGTCGTTCTCGGGCACTTGTTACGTAGAATACGAAAATAGGAATTTATCAAAGGTCGCGGAAAGTTATTCTAGTTTCACTTTTTCGTGATCGATCAATGTCAATGCCCGGGACAAAAAAATAGTTAGCATTTATGGAATGAAGTGAAAATTAAAAACGACACTAAGAATACTTTTCTTCTTAAAAAGAAACGGACTCCGCCTCCATTTCTGGCAGACCTCGAGCATTAGGATCGTTCAGACAAGCACAACTCGAAGCCCTTTCGGTTGAAAAAAGCTTCCACGTTGCGTGCGACATTTATGTTACGCGCGGAAAGAAGGCAAAGAACGAGAAGTAAACGGGGTCGTAAATCATTTCCAGTTACCCTTCGACCCTCCCTCACCGAAATCCATTACGACATTTCAGGGCCACGGCTGTGCGAGTATTCAAGGCGTAACGGTCCACGAGCGATCGTAAATTCCGACCGGTCAAAAGAAGGGGACACGATGTTTTCCCAGTTTCAGGTGTAGTCGATTATGAGAGAAAAGTCGAGGTCGTAAGCGCTGTTAGTCTGCCGTTCCCCGACAATTTACGACGCTTTATGAATTTGCGAACTCTCGGACAGCTAACGGATAAACACTTTTTCCCTGTGCCCATTGGGACATTGGGAAACAAAAGATTTCGCTGATTCAACCAACTGTTCATCAATTTTTCACCTTCAGTTATTCGCGCTCCACTTTCAACATAACTGTTTACATGGAACTTTATATCACTCCAACATATGTAGATCCATTTTTATTTATTGAAGAAAATAACTACTTCGATCCGAAACAGATATTTTCTAGTGTAGTCGATATGCCTTTGTTTGTGCTTAAGTAATTTTAATTCCAAAATCAAGACATTTCTGTCAGCCCAGATCATTTTTATTCTATGCAATCTCTCCTACATTGGGCACATCGAATTGGACCGGTTTTCTCATACAACAGTTGAGCTTTCTACAATTTGTACAATAGAATACAGACAAATTGAATATTATTCAAACTGTTTTCAATGATGGTACAAACGCCTCAGAGTCACCATTCGAGTGCAAACAGTTAAAAGGATGTTGTGGACCACTGTGGGACGTGGAACACGGACAAAGGACTGAACAACCAGGAGAACGTCGCGGTGGAAACGACGACAGCAAGAATTTCCAATCGTTCGTGAGGGACGCTCTCGAGAGAAAAGGATCGCTAACGATCAGGCGGTTGTTGCGAGGATCCATTGTGAACGCGCGTAAGTCAGGTAGACGAGAGCGCGATGTGTAAAGCGTCCTTGACACCCGACGGCCTTGTCAAGAATTTTTCCGCATTCGATTGTTGTTCCAAGCATGCTCCGCGAACTGCACCTCCGAATGGGGGGAGAATAGAAGAAGGACGGAGCAACCGGTGACCAGGAAGCAGAAGAAGACGAACAGATTGGCTACTGAATGGCGAACCAGCTGCGCGGGGCGCGGCGCGGCGCGGCGCGACGCGGCCTTCGGACAGTCGCTGTAAGATAGAAAGTCATACGGATCCGGAGAAAAGGTATCGCAGTTGTCGCTCTCCTTCTCCTGCCGTGGAAAATGAGCTTTCCGAACCTTGGAGAATTAATTCCCTAATTGTTTGCAACTGCGACGTCAACTCCAGACCTCCAACCGAGTCATTCTCTTGGAAAATCGTAATTGCGAACAACGGAATCACTGGTTCCCTTATTAAATCCTTCCTTGTTGCGCCTCGTGTGCATCTTTGACATTCATCTGTTTTCACGAGTATTTCCTCGATGATTTTACAAGATCGAAAGTTATTGAAACGTTTTAATCGTTTTCATTTTTCTATCCATTTAAATTACAACTACTCATTTTTGTTATACATAGATGAATGTACGCAATAAATGCAACAGGATGGCAAAACGCGGTTTTCGCGCAACCCGGACGCGGGAACCGCAATCGCAGCCGATCGAACAGCTTATCTGGTATCGTAACAGAGTGTCTTCTTTTTCCTAGCATCGCAATCGTGTTTTTCCGTCGTGACTCCTCGCTTCGACGGCCATGCCCTTGACGTGTCCCGATGCGGCACACATAAGTTCATACATACTAACGTGCACTATGTGCACACACTCTGCACAGGTCACGAGGACGTGACGTCTTGTCGGAGCCTGAATACATGCGCCGGTGTTTACGTGCGTCAACAAAAATCGTTCGCAACGAGTCGACACGACCACGACGGAGAAACTGTTCCGGAAACAATGGCCGCCGCTGGTTGATTGAGGACACCTTGATGCCCACCACCTGCAATTGAACGAAACGAGCATTACATAATAAACTGTATGTATATGTATGTGATTGGATATTGTCTATCACGATTATAAGTCACGTATGTATGTTTTGTTAGATATACGATCGACGATCGATAACCGATGGGTTAAATGTTTCATTCGATCAACTGATATACATATACATATATATA